>NQLW01000032.1:3126316-3237256 GCA_002312845.1 Kalanchoe fedtschenkoi | reverse complement strand
AATCAAACTTATCCTCTTAGGTTGTGTTTGATATAGTAAAATTGAAATGAAAATGGAAATGATTCATTTGTTTGATTGACAAAAAGTGAGGGGAAAGAAAATTATATAAAATATGCGCATTTTTTTTTATCAAGACAAAGATTGTTTTAAGACTTTCTTCATGATTTTCCACTCCCTAACCGGACAAAGAAAAATGAGATAGAATTCATGAAGAATATTCACTATTCCTTCTATTTTTCATTTCTCCTGATTTTCTCTAGACCAAACATAACATTACAATAAATCACATAAAAGTGATTTGAATGAGTTATGTGATTAAGATGTCAATTGTGTTATTGATTCAGTAATTGAATAATCATCAGATAGAGCTATTCCAAAAATAAATAAATTATAAAGTATATATTCTAAAGCAAATATTATATGTCATATCACCAGAACTAATTTCTTTTGAAAATAATTTATTTTTCTTGTAAAATCACATACAAATTGAATTTTCTTGTCACTTAACTTTTTAAGATGTTAAAGGTATTTAATATAACCAACAATATTATTGTCACGAAAAGATGTATAAAATTTTCCACATTACGAGTTAAAGTCATTTCCAGATTCTTAAATCAATCATTTTAGTGAGTTGAATGAGTGTTTATATACATAAAAATTTATATATATGTATTTTTATATATAATTGTATTATATAAATAAGCATGAAATTATTACTTTTCAATAAATATAGACGTAGTTATATAAAACATAACATATAAATATAATTTGTTTTATGAAAGAAGCCAATGTTTTTAGGAAAACAACTAATTAAACGTATATATTTTACTCATTTAGTTAAAATTAATGAAATTGTAGGTAAAAGATTTAATATATTATTGAGGAATGCTTGGTTTTAATCTTGTTAAAGTATTTTTTAATTTTAGGAAAAAAATCCAAAAAAATTCTGAACTACCACCACTTACTTAATTGTAGTCCAAACTAATACGATTTCAAAAATGGAGAGATGAAAAAAAAATTCAGTTACCTTAAAATTGCATGTTTAATTTATGAAAAGATTTATTTCTTTCTGTAGTCACAACTCTTGCTATTGCTAGCATGATTAATTTTTCCATTTCAAATTGCATGGTTAAAAATAATATGATCCTCATTTTAAAACTGATTCATTTGTTTTGGGTTCATACTTCATACACCTGTGTTCTGAGCTGGTGCCGTGGAGGGGACTTCTCCAAGTTATATTGCATCTGCTGCTATGGATGATATGTCCCACCTTCCGAGTCTACTCGGGCATAGATACCCTATATAAGGTCAGTCCCACAGAATACAAACATGATAGACTCAAATTATAACGAACGGCGTGACATCGTCTTATTATTATTAAAATTCGAACCTAGTAAATGAGGTTGTTAGACAACACTCAAAGTCACTAAATCAATACCTTGTTGACAGTGCGTGACATATTTTACTAGCATAGATAAATAAATGAACTTGACTAAAACGGCTCAGGCTTGTTGCTGATTGAAGACATTTTAGGCGTTTTTGTCACTTGCCATTGCCAATGACTACTAGAATCTCCAAACCTGGGTTGAGTGTCGCCTACTCCACTGTTCTTGATAATACACAGCACTCACCTTTTCGAACCTCTCTTCTTTTAGATCCGCGAGGCCTCCTACTCCTCCGAAATGAAGACCTGCTCTACTGGGACAAGACAATGTGGAGAAAGCTCTTGAAATGGCGGCGGGAAGGAGACACAGAAGTGGCAAATAAAGCATCATCATCCATATATAACAGTTGTTTGATCTGGCTCGGTTCGAATCACAATAGCTGAACACTCCAGATGAAAATGCATCCTACACATTCATCCTTTGGTTCCACAGGATTCTAAGACCTATTTGATGAGCTGCCATTATTGCTATTGTATTACATGGTCCCAATTTTAAGTCACCAAGTGTAAGAATTTTAACCCAATCCAATTAAATTCATTTAAATTAAATTTTGATTGATATAATTTATTTGAGTTGCACTTTTTGGATTTGGGTTGGTATTTGGATTGGACAAATTGAATTCGCGTTGACCCAAATTGTAAAACACAATCTGAATTAGAAATATGTAAAAAAAATAAAATTAAAAAATATGTTTTAACTTCTTAATTTTATTAATGAAAGTAAATGAGTTCACTCAAATTCAATACATATTTGGAATTCAGGTTGAATTGAGTTGGATTATTTTACTAAATGAATTCGTATAATGAAAAATCTAAACCAAATTTAACTTTCAATACATATTTACATCCCTTTGTGCGGTCAAAGGTTCCTCTAGCGCAAACTTAGGTTTGAATTCATGATTATGTCAGCAAATGTAACTCAACATGCCATTAAGTTTTGAGTACCCCTACAAACACGGAAAAGTATGCTTACTCCTTTTAACCTCTTTGATTTAGGGAAAATATGAAAGAATAAAAAATGATAAAAAAAGGGGAGAAAGGAAAGATAACAGAAAAAATGAATCTTTAATGAATTTTATTTTACAATCTTTTTTATTCAGTCAGGAGTAAAAAATTGGTAGAAAACTAACAAAACATCATTTAAATTCACAAAGCTTTCTTTTTATTTTTATATAATTTTTTGACTTTTTCTAAACCAAACAAAAAATTTCATCAATGTTCCTTTACATTTTTCTCTAAACAAAAACAGCCTAAATTATGTGAATAGTCACATTTATCCATGAATGCAAAAACTTTAATTTGTGAGTACGTATAAAGCATAATTTTACTTATCAAATACCACTGGTAGTCGTTGAATTTAGCAATTTCCTGGCTATAAATATAATATTGTTTGGAATACAGAGAAATACAGCTTTAGCAAAAATGTTGATTTCATAGTTCATGCACAATAAATATTATTTCACACAACACAATCAAATTTCAATACTGGTTTAAGGTCTACCTTTCCTTCGTAGGTATGGTGACTGATGATGCTTCATACATTAAGGAATGAAAACCCCAAAAGGCAAAACTTACAAAATTGCATTGGGAAAGGCTGAGATTAGGCTTTCAGCCATGGGAAGACATCAGGCGAAGAAGGCAGCCTTGCAGTTAGGATCTCAACTCCAGTTTCTGTCACCTGCATAAGACAAGCTTTGTCTCAATCACTCTGCTCAGGATTTTTGCCTAGTGGAACTCTGTGACTCCGAGTTTAAGGTCCCGATTTATACTAGCAGAACACTATAAATCCATACAGGAATTTGAAACTGACAAAGATGAGTACGTTGAGAGAACAAACTGATACCAGAAGAGTGTGTTCAAACTGTGCACTGCGTTTACCATCAGCGGTGACAGCGGTCCATCCATCTGGCCACATCCGATCCCGCCATACACCTTTTCATAAACACAAGTAATCAGATAAAATAGAGGAGATGATGCACAAATTAGCAGAAAAATAAAGATAAAAAAATTACCAGCATTAATCATTGGCTCGATCGTAAATGTCTGCCCAGCTTTCATGACGCCAACTGCTTTGTTCTCTGCACAATGAAAGTTCAGGCAATTTTGAGTCAGCTGAAGTTAAGAGAAAACAAGTTTCAAGGGAAGCTTAGTTTCTCATTATGACAAAAGTAGATAAGCTATAGATAATTACTTCCATAATGAGGGATGTTTGGCGCACAATGGAATAGCTCTCCAATACCATGTCCACAATATGATCTAACCTACATTAATTGATAAGCCGGATCATTTACTCAAAAACCGTACGCATCCATTTCAACAGATAATGCAGATTGATACTCTACCACAGACAATCCAGACATTGAAGCATGGCGGTTAATGACTTCTCCAATTTCCCGGAATCTTACTCCAGGTTTAACTGAAAATGGGCGCATAAAGAATTGAAAAATCAGTTACATATCCTGATATTCCCTAATGAGAAACACCAGATACTGCATTGCAACCTATAATAGAACTAACTGGATACCACAAAAGATCCAAAACAACTGTTTCACAAAGCTATCATTTTGTGGAAGCTTTATAAAATGTAAAGTGACGCCAGACATTGAACTCAGTAAATGATGGTCTACTTATCATATCTCATTATCAATACTAGTAAACATGTCAAGCTTGACTGCTTGAGAATTGTAAAGAGTCACCCGTCAAAGATTTGATGAGCATTGAGTTAGAAAAGTGAGAAATTGAATATCAAAGACAAGTAATATATTTACAATCATATTCTTGCGTGTATCGAGCCGAGGATGCAATGATTACCAATAGCTATAGCTTTCTCCAAACACTCATATGTACACTGAACCAGCTTCCGCGATTCGTCATCAACATTTCCCACAAAGAAAGTTTCATTAAGATCTCCTATATAAGAAACTCATGGTTATAACTGGTCCAGTATAATACTTTTTGAATGTGCTTGGCTATCAAAATTATACTAAGTACCATACCATGGAAACCATTGTAATATACAGACACATCCACATTCACAATATCACCATCCTCAAGTTTTCTGAAAAAGAAGACGCCATCAGTTTTAGTTCAACAGTTCTACATAAAACCAGAGAAGGCATTGGGTGCCAACCTAGAAACAATCAATGTTGGATATTAAAAGAAAATTTATTAACTGATACTGTTATATAGTGTGGAATGAAGAAATACCTGGCATCTGGTATCCCATGACAAATAACTTCATTAACTGAGCTGTATCATTATAAATGAAGAGAAACTACTTTGAGCATGCCACAACATTAGAGAATTAATTATTAAAAGCTCGTATATGAAGTACCTACGTGCAGCATGATTTAGGGAAGAAATAGTAGTTGAGCGGAGATGGATATGCTCCTGCACTCCACAAAATGCAAGTAAATTAACTGAAGGCATCATCAAATCCATGCACTATGAACTGAGATCAAAACCTTAAACACTACGCTTATAAATAAAAGGAAAGGTCGTGGGCAACACTCGACAACATTTCAACCCCGGATAAATCGTGCACTCGGTATGATTCTGATTTCCAGTACGAATAAAAGAAAAAAAAATTGTGCACTCAGTATTCGTGAAGCATGTAAGGCTATGATACAGTTGCTGACAGCCCAAAACCTCAGTTTAACATTCATGAAAACCCAATATTATATGAATAGAGCATTGATTCACTGATATACCACCCTGATATATAAACATGCGATGTGAGTATGAATATGATCATTGATTTCCCAGTGAAAGTCATATTAAGGAGCAATTCTGCAGCTAAGCATGTAGATTTTTTTTAGTAAGAAACATACCAGCAGCTATCGTTGCCTCATGAACGACTCTGTCAATTTCGTCGGTCGTTACCCCAGGTCGAATGATACGTGCAGCAGCGTCTAGGACCTCTCTGCCAATCTGAAAATGATCAATTTATGATAGGTTTCATTTTATTATATAACGCGTGAACTGAATGTCATATGCCGCAAATCATTTCTTGACATGGCTTGTACAAGGAACCAAGAGGTCACAAAGGGCATAGCTCTTGCGGTATCTTTAAAATTGCTCAAGTGCTTTCAGTCATGGACACTATCCTTACTACATTGACAAAAACAGCTATCCGCACAGAAAGGAAAGAGAACATACACGGCAAGCTTCTCTCATTCTTTCAATTTGTTCAGGAGTTTTGATCTTCAAAAAAGAATGAGTGACTAGTCAGCTATTGCATAAAAACTGATAATATTGCACTGAGATGACTAATCTATCCTTGCATACCTCCACAACATGCTGCCAATGACTATTTGGCTCAATCTTTGGTGTTCCCTGCATTGAGAAGACTATTCAGTATTCATAACACAGACATGTTATAGCAAGAGCAAGAGGGCCAATTCAATATGTGCCAATGCCTCAGAAGAACACATACAGCTGTTTTAAGCTCACAGAGAACTTGATATGAACAATCATTTGATTGTGAAAACAAACAAAATTGCAGACACTTTTTGAAGTGCTCCCGGCATTGGATCCGGATTATCAGTTTTCTTTAAAGAGGAGAAGGGAAAAGACAGTAGATGGGTTGAAGAACCAAAACATACATCAATTGCCCAATCAGGCAGAACAATGTGGGGTGGTAAGGTGCGCTTTCTTGATATGGGAAATGGCCTCAGCGTCCTAAAAAATAAAAGAAAGTAAAATAATTAGTTCAAATACAATGAGAGATGGACACTTGACAAGAGATCAGGCAGTTTGCTAGTGTGCATCCACACAAAGAATGCCGAATGAATAATCAATGAATAGTGTTGTCTCAACTTTTTTGGATTAAGAACGGTTCCATCTAACCGTATGAAGTCTAAGCTTTCAAAATTAAATTGTTATGTACTTGCATCTGAAGTACACAGTATTTAGAATAGCAAAATAAAAAGAAAAGCTGCATACCCTGTCCAATCGAAGTTGGGCATTTTGGAAGTTCGACTCTGCCCTTTTTGGAGGCAGTATTGCCAACCCTCTTCATTGCTGCTGACTGCAGATAATTTAGCCTTCAGGTGAACTGATTTATGAGAGCTCCAAGAGGCAGAGAAACATTCTTGAGTGCTGTGAGAAATATATCTTTGATTAACTCAACTCAAAATTCTGAATCAATGAATGCACAAAAAAATAACATTGCGTAATAACTAAACATATAAGGCGTCAGTGTCACATCAGCTTATTAACATCCTCTTCTTCACCTAACAGGACAGACATTACATATAAAAAGGTAACCGACGAAAAACGAACCGAGGAAGAGAAAACAAACCAGAATGCAGAATTTTGGCGAGGAAGCTTCAGCTCTAGGCACTTGGGACACCTTCACAAAAAGAGAGAAAAACAAGATTTCATAATGAAGTTAACAATTCCTCACTCAAAACATACCTCTACAGATAAGTTTGTTTCTTTTAATTTACAGAAGGAGCTAACGAAGCCTCTTCCCAATCATTATCATCTATCAATTTGGAAAATCAAGGCTGGCAATTGAAACTTACTGGAGCTTGGCGGGCTTGCCACAGCGAGCGCACGCCGCCGTAGAATCAGAAGCCTCCGAACCATCAGTCATCTCTCCGATATCTGATTTGGTCGACGCAATCAGAAAGTCTCGTTCTCATAAACACAAGATTAGGGTTGAAGAAGGGGATTACCTGGAAATCGGAGAATTCGAGAACACGCTATGCGCCTGAAACAAAACGATTTGGAAAGTAGACGCCACCAAAGTTTAGGGTTTGAACTTTGAAGTCAGAATCGCCACCCAATTATTTTAATACAAATTGGACCGGACCATAAATTTGGAAAACACAAGATGGTGACTGACTTCCTTAATTACGGTAGAATGTGATAATAAAATTCAAATTAATTTAAGTTGTTGTATAAAATAAGTTGATTTGATTCATTAAATATAATTTATTTTTTGAATTTATTGAGTTATGTGTTTGATTGATTATGATACGATGATCAAATGACGTTATTTTCACGTACAAATTTGTTTGTATAATAATATTATTTTATAAATGTAACTGTAAATTTTGTTTTATAAAATCATTCCAAATTTTGTTTTACATAATATCATCTCTGTAACTTTATTTTTCAAAATTATCTTTTTAGCCAATTTGCCGTTCATAATATGATAAAATTGAGGCCAACCTTAGTATGAAATCACGATTAATTAGTGATTTGGATCTTTGCCAGTCAAACATTTAGTCATCGGACACGGGTGGGGAATGAGTTTGAACTGCCATTGCATGAAGGCCAACCGCATTTTTAAATGACGAGATTCAAGTGCTTTGAAATGACAGTATGATATTTTTTATAATGGGTTTGAAACTGCGGTTCAATCTATAAATCAGACCGTTATTGAATTTTAACGAAATGACGACATTTGTTGAGACGAGTACGCTGTTTGAAATAACAGTTTGCCAAATTTGAAATGTGCGACCTAATGATTTTCCTTCCATTCTCTTCATCTTTCCCACATTCAAACTCCGATTCTTCCCATTCGAATGCCACCACCTCCTTGATTTTGTGCCTCCTGATTATCCCGATTTATCCACTACGGTACTGAATGTGTCGACTCATCCGTCGATTTTGACCTCTAGTTCTTCCCATCCGACCACCCACCCATTTTCGCCATCGGAACTTGAAGCACCTCCATTGCCGCCTCTCAGTTCTCCACTCTAGTTAATTCAATCAACTTTCTCTCATCTAAAAGTATGTCTTCATTCGATATTGGTGCCTTAATGGTGGAAATAATGTGTTGCTATCAGTAGCGGATGTAAGTGTTGTTGGTTGGGCTCAATTATCCCACATCGGTTGGGGGGAGTGTTATACTCCCTCCAAGGCCATATATAAGGAGGCCCCCTTCTTCCTTGTTAAATACACTAATCCTAAGCTACTATCTTCTAGTAAGCTAAAGGATACTTTTTCCCCCTCTGTAATATTTCTTGAGTGAAATATAAATTTTGTGTTAGTGTCCGAGGATGTAGGCCCCACTGGCTGAACCTCGTTAAATTTGATGTTCTTGCTTTTATTATTGTTTTAGTAGCTTTCCTTTTGGTAGTATAATTTTAGTGGTTATTGTGCTTTTAATTGCATAGAAATATCCTGTCTAGGAATACCTGGGGATATTCTGAAGGGTGGTTATGTCTAGGAGATTGGATATTCTGAAGTAGACCGTTGTGTCTCGCCAATCTTTCCTGGGAACCATTCGTTGCAATTAGTTGTTCAATAATTTACTTGTTATATATTACACGCTTCCGCAACAAGTGTAAGTGAGTGGGATTAGATGACCACGCTCAAATTTTTTTCTTATAATTATATATTTTATTTTAGATTGTGAAGTTCAAAAAGGCTAAAACTAACCCTCTCAAAACTAAAATAACATCTCTCAAATCAAAAATATATTATATGTATACCTAGACAATATCAATCTTAAACATTTGATCCCTCCTAATATTTTTTTGACTTTCCTAGTTGCTACGATTCATGTAGTTGTTGGGAATCAACAAAATATAAATTTAAATTTCCGTACTACGTTACATAAGCTCAAATCCAGAACGTCACAAAGCCATTTCGTGGCTTTTGCGGTAATCCGAATTATCAGATGCAAATCTGAATCCGAATTACCAATTTATTTAATTTGAATTGTTCTCAATCCAAATTCGAAACATAAATTTTGATCTTAATTGAGAAACTCAAAGAAAAATAAAACCAAAAAGAAACAAATTGTAATACATGTTATCGATTTCCTCGGATAAAAACCCAAAATAGTCACAAGTCTTTATGCAATATTTAATATGACTCTCGAACTCTTTCAAATTACAATCTACTTTCACTAGTTTTCTTTCTTGAAATCTCTGCTGTGAATGATGAACATTTTTTCTTCACTAAAAGTATATAAGTTCATTTGAATCTCTTGTATTTCTTATACTGAAACATATTATTAATGTGAGATGTGGCATTTTTCAATCTCTTGTGGCCTAACATCTAGATAAACCTTCATTCCAACACTTTTTTTAGTCATTCCATGTGAGATAGATGTGGGATATTAATTATAATTTTTACAAGACAAATCTATTTAGTCCCCCATCACCAAAATTAAATATAAATTTAAATATGTACTATTATAAATATGAGTCATATAGTGATGCATTTTCAAAGTTGAGTTCAAGTAGAATGTTAATATTTAAGATGCAATTTTAAAGTTGAGTTCAACCAACATAGGTAACCATTTGAATTAATCCGTATTATTTCTTGTTCCTCAAGAGCTCTGAATGAATACAGCTCAGTATGTAAAGAGCCTCAAAAATTGTTTTTGTTCTGGGCCCTAATTTATCTGAGCCGACCTGACACACCACCTCGGTATGTAAAGGGCCTCAAAAATTGTTTTTGCCTAGGGTCCCAATTATTCTGAGGTGGATTGACCATCAATGAGAAAACATCTCACATGAAATTTTTATCACTCGTGTTAAAAAATAAAAATATTTTTAAAAAATTAAATGAATTGACATAATAATTTGCCTTTTCAATATGTGATGTGATGTTTTTCATTAGTATTGTTCACACGTGGTGGACATAATAATCCATCCAATCAGTCTCTCAGTAGATATCCAACTTATTTTTTGCTCAGTACATACCTTGATTTTTTTGAGCCGGCCTAATCACCACCTCATAGTATCTCATTCAATGGAAAGGTGAACTGTCGGAAAATGGTACATGAGACATCTCGGAAGCTTACCTCATAATATCTCATTCAATGGAAAGGTGAACTGTGGGAAAATGCTACATGAGAGGATATGGTCGAGACATCTCGGAAGCTTATCCGGCATTCGACCTTGACAACAATGTCATATCAAGTGGAGCAGCCAATGATACACATGCCAGGGTAGGTGAGGCACGACAAGGGAGTTTGTTGCTTGAGGCATAAGAGAGATGCCTGGTTTAACAAGCTGCGCTGAGATGTATCACAGCAACCTGGTTTATTATTTTGTTACAAAAGTGTACAATAGGGCTTACGTGGAGCACTAACTACTAAGGAGATACAAGAGATGAATATTCCTACTCCCTCCTAACCCTTTTTCTACCCTTCTTTTTCATCTTCTTCACTTGCTTTTGTTACTACTGGCATACCACCTACTTTGAGTCAGGTAAAGATCCTACAGAGAACCTAATGCATCAAATGCCAGGCCAAAACGGGACACCAGTGGCTCCCATCCACGACTCGCCATGCAAGAACTGGCTCACACTAAACGCACTTGCCTCTTGCTGGCTTCTCAACACATGAAACCCAGGCCAGTTGACCCTCTGATTCGTATTGGCTCCATCCCCACTATTCATATACTCCCCGTAATACAACGTGGACAGTGCAAAATCGCCTCTCCACTCGCTCCATCCCTTGGGATGGATCAGCCCGTCCAGATCAGTTTTCAAGAAAACCGTCCGTGAATACTCCTTCCACGGCCTGCCCAGGAAGTTCTTATGATCATTTTTCACTGCGGCGAGTTCTGATGACGGAATGACTCGAGACGCATGGATGACGATGCCTGTGTTCTCATCGGGATGGTCCCTGCCCTGGGCGGTGATCATGTTCGACTGACCTCGCATTGGCTTTCGGATGAAGATGTTGCAGTTCTGAATGACTGCTGACGCATCTCCGAAGATGAAGTCTATCGTCCCGTGAATGTGACAATCGCGATAGAACTGTCTTAATGAGTGAGTGAAGAGCGTGTCTTGGTAAGCTCTCATGCTGCATCGATAGAAGACGGATAAGTCTGAATTCACCCGCAACGCCACCGCTTGGTGCTTTTGGGGACCTGCCGTGTTCTCAAATGTCATGTCCCTCGCCCAAAATCCATCTCCTGAGACACCTACACAACACCCAACCACAAAACTAAGCAGCTGCTTCTAAGTGCTGGCGCAAGCGATCAGATGTGTGCAAAGAAGATGAGAATTGACATGACAACACGTGTGTCAGTCTTTCCATTCCCTTTTACGCTGTGTTTGGTTGAGGGAAAAAATTTTTTGTTGGAAAATAAGAAGAAATATCCTGAGAAAATGAGAAGGAAAGTTTATAGAAAAATTAGATTTTTTTATTTTTAAATAAAGCATTTTCACAAAAGTTTTCATCCCAAATCACACACCCTAAACCCTAACCAAATAAGAGAAAATAAGATGAATTTCATGGAGAAATATCCTTTCCACCAATTTTTTTACCAAATTTTCCCTAAACCAAACACATCTTTAGCCTCTATTTGGTTTGAGAAAAATTAGAGGGAATATATACCTTTAGACTCTGTTTGGTTTGAGAAAAATTAGGTGTAAGGGAAAATCTGATCGAAAATGAATTCTTAATAAAATTCATCTTATTTTCCTCTTATTTGGTTTGAGATGGAAATTTACGTAGAAAATACTAAACATTTTTTAATTTAAATAAACTTTCATTCTTATTTTTCAACTAGTTTTCCATTTAGATTTCCATCCCTAATTTTTCTAAACCAAACAAAAAATTCATTTTCATTTTTCCTCAAATATTCGTTCCGTCAAATTTTTCATCAAAGCCCTAGTGGTGCAAGAATCATTAATTCTAATTTGTGACAATCGTCATAATTCATAATCAGAGTTGAGTAAATGTCATAATTTTTTTTTTTCAAAAAATAAAAGTGCAAGAGCGAGCTTGGGTTTTTATAAATCAAACAGCTCTCACCAAAAGTGGCAGAGTTGTAGGTGGTGGATCCATCAGACACATTTTTGCTGCCAGTAACAACTGTTTTGTCGATGCCATCACCAACAAACATCACATTCTTCAGGTGTCTTCCAATCTCAACATTCTCGTTGTACACTCCTGCCTTGACATGCACGATGAATCTCGAGGGCCGGTTTCGCCCCATTTTCGACATGGCACTCACCGCCCCGTTAATGGTGGTATGACTCCCCGACCCATCTTTAGCTACCACGAAATTAGCCTTCGCTGTTGAAGGGTTCCATGATGCCAAAAGCCCCCCCTTATCGTCGTTCACTCTCCCTGACTTTTGCCCTACCACCCCACCTAGACAAACGGTACCATAAACCACAAACTAACCTATTTAACGCATCAACCACAAAGTTGGCTCAAGTGAAATTCTTCAGAGGCTTGCGGCTTACCTGTCCCTGGACCCGAAGATCTCTTGTACGACGCAAGAGCCTCGCCAAGCAAGTCAGTCAAGTTTTGCCCTGAAAAGACGGAACCCGAGAACCCGATTTCCTGCATGCCATCGAGACACGTCCTGTGAGCTGCAAGCGCGCTGCTCAGCCACGTCAAGCCATCATCCTTGCCGTGAGCCCTACCCGAAACTAGCCGACTCAACCGGGCATGACTCGCACCATACAAGCTTGCACAATCATCCATAGCCCCGCCCACCCCGCTCTCCCCCTCTCGACCCGATCCATGCAACTTAGCCAAGCCCTGTATTCGACCACGCGCCTCCAGGATCCCGTTTCTCGCCGTTGTGACAGCTTGCTCGAGTTGGTTTCCAGCAGCCACAGCCGCGTAGATGATGAAGATGAGCACGGCGGAGGTTGACATTTTGCTGCCGCGGGTATCTGAGTAAACCATGAGAAACACCAATAATATATATGTAGCCGAGCAAATGCAAGTAAGTATTTATAGCGCGGTGATGAAGGAGGTGGCCGCATGCACTCATGCATGGTTGTGGATTGTGAGTGCCACGTGTCAGTCGGTCGGGTCAGCGTAAGCTTCCTAAGATTAAATAACTCACGTTGTCATACATCTAACTAGCGTAAGCTTTCTTGTAATCTTGTTACAATGTACACTTGGTGCAACATGGCTTTACTACAGTGTGATGGCACAAGACAATTCTATTATATTAGACCAGTAAATCTACAGCCCAGAAAATATGAATAAATGAGGGAATCAACAAACTTGTCAATTCAAAATCGCTACTATTCGAAACTAAATTATTATTAATTTTTTTTTCTTATTTTATTAAATATAAATTACAACGTACATATTCAAGAACTTTAATAATAAAATTTTTCAGAATTGATTGTGAGATCATTTAGTCAGCCTTTAGCTTCAAGACCAAAATAATGAAGATTTGCCAATGATTGGATCTCGAATTTTGAAATCCAATGCAAATACAAAAAGTAAAAACTGAGAGTATTATAAAAAAAGAATTTTTAGTACTACTCTTGATTACTAAATATTTCATCTTCATCCAGTTCCAAATGATTTTCAACGATAGAGATTCACCGTTATTGTAACCCCTTGCTATGTATTAATGCTTGATAACACCGTTATAGTAAGTGTTATAGAAATAAAATTTATATTTCTGTTCACACTAGTATGTGATAACTGATAAGGGAGGATCGATTCATAGGAAATATAATTTTTCAAAATATCTATTATCTACAAAATAAGTTACAAAAAGAAAGACAGAAATTGAATACTGTGTCGTTTCCATATATTTAACACGTATGTGTACCAAGCGTCGTAAAAAGTTCACATTAATTTTATATGGTACTTATGCTTAATAAAAGTCATAAAATGTTGACACATAAGACGGCGCTTGCGGTTTTCAAACGTCATCTTAATTCTACCTTAACAGACGAACATTTACATGTAAATATACGGCCATATGCGAAATAAATAAATGGAGCTTACGCTTGTTGAATTTTTTAAATGTAGAAAATATTAAAGGAAACAATAAGTTACTATAAGATCTTTAATATTAATTTAGACAAAATCACCGATCAAGTTTTTACTTTTCATAGGCTCATTTTTCACTAAAATTTTGTCTCACTTCTTAGTTTAGAGTCATAATTACTCTCCCCCACTTGAATTACTAGAGTTTCTCTTATTTCTGAATTCTTAAATCTAATATTTTAACAGTATCCGATATCCACACTTGAAAAATCTTCAAACAATTAAAATTGCGGATCGAAATTTTCAAATTCAGCGAGCAAATATTCAATCCAAATTTGGAATTAATTTTGAGGTGAATAATATATAAACATCTCTCAAGAACACAATCTTCACTACTTTCTTATATACAATCTGATTTATGTAAGTAGGGACTTGATCTTTGAAATGTCAACTTGTATCTTGATTTTCCCTTTCCGATGACTTCCCTTCTTTTTCGAGAATACCATCAACATAATTTCCCTTTTTATCCAGAACAATTATTTTTATACTTTTAATAAAATTAGTAGTGACAATTCTCATGATTAGAGTTCGAATCACCTGATGATCGGATGTGTTCATTGTAATTTACATTCAATAATTTTTTTTTTAAATATCAGTGGTGGTTTTTTCTCTTGGAATATATCTATTTTAGCTAAACACTTAATAGGATCTTATATTTGGCAGGAGTTTAATTTAACTAAAATGGGCTGGAGTTTGTTATTTTGTTACAGGCCTAATAAAGTGAGGCTTTTAGTGGGCCGGCCTTGTGCAATTACAAAACATACACTTGCTAAGGGTTGGACTTGGTCGTTAATTTTACAAAACGTGTCAAACAAAGCTCGATCTTCACATATATGCATGGAAGTAGCTTCCATTACTCACTCTTATTCTTAACCAATCAAATCGTAATTAATAACATTTTTATCTATTAAAAATAGAGAAATTGTACAACGATGTATCGTACTATCGCATTTTTAAATTTGATAAATATTATTATCTGATTTTGCAATTTCAAGAAAAATTGTAATTTTGGATTGTTGTGTAATTAACTAATTGTCGATTTGATCCAGAAACTTTTAAATGACTATTAATTATACATTATACAAAACTTATCCTAGATTAATCAAATAATAAAACTTTCTAAATTTATGCAATCATTTTTATTGTCAAATTGATAAACTAAACATTAAAACATACTAACTTCATATGTAATGTTTAATTAATAAACTATCTTGCACAATTATATCATATACTCTTAACATAATACGGCGTTTTAGATTAATAAACGCTGTTTTATGATTCAATTGAAACGGCGTTTATAATTACAAAACGCCGTTTAAAACTATATAGTATAAAGTCGAAATATAGCTGTTGTTTGAGACCTTCGACTTTATTTAGCGGTTACTTATACGGCGTTTGAAAACGCCGTATAAGCCTCAAATAAACACTGTTTTAGTGTATAATGCCCTAGTGAAACCACGTGAAGGGGGATCCTCGAAATCTAGTGTCTGCAACACCAGCATGCACCATAAAATTATAGAAGTCTCTGTGGTTGTCATATTCTCCTCACTTCTTTTCATCCCAAGAAACTATCACGTTGAAAGTCGCTTTCTATCATCCATGGAACATCCTTGCATGGGGGCTTGGTCGATCAGATTACTCTACAAGCACCTTTTCACGTGTCTGCTTCATTGCGCATACAGAATGGTTTTACCTGATACCTCGTCCGAAATTTCGCAATGAACACATTGCTTACAGTAGTTCACTAAACATCTACAATTCTCGTTTCATATTTTACAGACTGAAAGAACATTTTTAGTGATCAAGTTCAAATTTTTTGAAGAGTATTCGAGAATCTGGGTTAGAGTTAGACCATCCACTTTAGCAAAAAGGCATCGAGAAAAAGCTTTCTTCACATGTGTGTTACAAGAGCATGCATGTATAAAGGAATAGCTTTTTAACGAAAAAAAATGCTTTGCTTCCATTATTCTAAGTTCCTTCTGGTCCTTCAAAACCTTATCCTGCAGAATTTTCGAATATCATATCAGTAAAGCGATATGCATGATTACAACCAGTAAGCAATATGGCAAATATATAATTGTTCGAATAAGCTAGTAGCACACAATGGTCCCCAGCAGTCGACCAAGTCTTACCAAGTGCCTTGTGACAAAATGAAAGACCGACAATAATGATCGCAAGCCCGGCTATGACACCAACCATGATTGCTACGGTCTTCCCAACGTCGTCGTCATCTGTCCCTCGCGAACCTAAATCAAACATTTATAGGATGTAAAATCAGTGACAACATATGTATACGAAACAATAATGTCTCAAACACACATGAAGTCAAGACCAAGCTAGTTAACTAATTATTTACCTCTTGAGAAATCGTAGTAGCCAGAAGCCCAGTACCTAATGGAACACTTCCCCAAAAACACATCACCAGCTGCAGAAGCTCCGCATAAAACTTTGATCTTTCTTGCAGCCTCCTCCAAGCACTGACCGCACTGCCCTTCACTCAGGTCACCCAAGCACTGTCCGTAGCCCTCCACACCCTGACTGCCAGTAACCCTGAAAAACCCTAATCCACTCGAACCCACCTGACCCAGCACATCATCCCTCCTCTTCAGAAAGTCTAGATCACTTCCCAACGTCTTCAGACTGCATTTCTTGTACACCACACTAAGCTCATCCGTGCCTAGGAAGTTGATGTGCTCATACCTTAAGAGGCATGCATCTAGCTGCAGGCTGGCCCCGTATGAGTAGGGACATATTAAGCCAATCTGGGTCACAGCACTTTGAATGCACTTGGAACAGTCGGTGAGCCTGAGGTCTCCTCTACACTGGTATAGACCGTAGATCGCGGACTCCGGTGGGGAAGAGCTGTCATTACCAAGAGCGAAGGCAGCGTAGAGAGCTTGGGAGGAGGAGGAGAGGGCGGATGCGAAGAGGGAGTTGAGATTGGATTGAAAGCTGCTTTGAGGGGTTGGGTTTGGTTGGTACTTTTCAGTAGAGCAGCCTGCGTAGATGAAAGTGTACGCTTGGGCAGAATTGATGTAGAGAGCCACGAGGAGCAAGAAGGGTGACAAGTAGCTCCTGTCCTGAGCTGTTGTTGATACTGTCCTGGATCTCACTCTCATGATGGTGTGTTTTACTTGTAGTTTCTAGCAACCGGCTGGGATAGTCCTTTCGTTGGTTTAATGTGTATGTTTTTGTGCCAACGCCTTAGACATTGTGTTGCGGCTTGTGTACTTTCGGTTGTCAAATATATTTCTATATTCTTATAGGGGGCAAGGTTTATTATTCCAGTGGGGCTATTTTTTATTTGGTAAAAATCTTCTCATCCGGAAGTGGATGATGAAATGATGTCCTGAAAATCAACCGATATTGAGAATTCATCAACTTGTTGTTCAAAGATACTGGTCACTCAAAGAAATTTTTCTAATTAATTTGTAAAATATGTATGTGGTGATCTGGGGCCCAAATCTCTTATTAGTTAAGTTGAGCCATAGTTATTAGTGTTTAAAAATTGTATTTTTAGTAAAAAGCAACTCAAACCCATGAACACCTATGTAACAAACATGCTCCTAACCAATTTTGCTATGTTAGCTATATGGTTCAAAGTGTAACATAATTAATTGAAGGAAAAAATTCGAAGGAGGTCCTGAACTACCATCGTTTACCCAATTGTGGTCTAAATTACCATGATTTCTAAAAAAAGGGCAATGGAAAAAAATCAGTATGATTTGGGATGATGCTTAAAATCAGTTTGTTTGATTTATTAAATATAATTGATCTTATAAAATTTATTGAGAATTATGGATGATTGAGTATGAAAATACGTCATTTTCTTTATGTGCGCAAAATGATATTATTTATTTTGATAATCAAAAGACGTAATTTTTGCACACAAATATAAGTCTTGTAATAATATTAGTTTATGAATATAACGGTAAATTTTATTTTAGAAAATCAGTTCAATTTTTTTTCATCGCAACCTTTTTAAAAATCGTGGTAGTTTGGATCTTAATTCGGTAAGTGATAGTAGTTCAGACCGCTTTTGAATTTTATTCCTTAATTATTTACTATATTTTCATGGTAACAAATAACAATTATTAAGAATGACTAAATTACTATATAAAATTTTAAGAAATTTGTGCACGTATGCAAACTTAGTTAATTAAACAATAAAATTATATTTTTTTTATTTAAGGCTTTGGATTCGGAGTTATAGATTTTTTTATTTAAATAATTCCAAAAAATTATAAATTTTAAAATTTTAAAAGTGCTAAATCCTAAAATTCTGAAAAATGTTAAAACGTGACACACTAAAATCTCAAAAATAGTCACATTCAAAAACACTAATAATGTGTTTAATTTAGCGAAAATAAGTGGGAAAAAAAAGAGACAAAGATAGTGAATTCATCATATAAATTCATCTCATTTCAGTATATTTTGTTAGAGATGAAAAATTCGTGAAAAACAACACTTTTTCTCTTATAAATTTTTCATCCAATTTTCTCTCCCCTAACTTTCTCTAACCAAACCAGAGATTTCTTCCATTTTTCTCTCAAATTTTCATTTTCTTAAAGTTTTTTTAAACCAAACACATTCTGAAGAATTTAAAATCTTGAACTTTTGAATACTTACAAATCATGCAAAACAATGATTTTAACAGTTCAAATTATAAATATTCAGTATATCCAAAATTTTCATTTTTACAGGCAAATGTAATGGGGGGCCATTTAAATATCTTCGCTCAAGACCATGAAAATCTCATGACCGGGACTGGGTGAGAATAATCTTGATTATTGAATGGTAGCAAATTTTTAGGTCATATGAAGATTAGTTTGTCGGTAGGTTTGTGACCAGTACGTGACCAGTGTTTTTTTATATTAATTTTATAATAAAGTTAAGGTTTGGCTGCAAAATTTTCAATGTTCTGTATCATGAACAGTGTAGTTCGAAAACAGCCACCCAAATAGATTGATTGTACGTAATAATTATCTATCAGAAGTTAGCATGTGTAAAGTGATTACTGATTAGTATTATTAATTAGAGAAAAAATTCTAAAATAATTCTAAACTAATCTTGTATATTTAATTGCGATCCGAACTATCGCATTTTTTGAATAAAGTGCACACAATTAGCTTTCAAACAGAAATTCTGACACCGATTAAATTAAATCAACACTGATAAAAGCTCCTGTAACTCTGTTAAAAAAAATCAATTGAATCCGTCTTCTTCCACAAAGACTCATCTCTTCCCGAGCAATTGCTCTGCTCCAATCCGATGTCGATTTGCAATAGCTCCGGCATCGCCAACAAATCATCAAAATCACAAAAACCAACCACGGAGGAAGTGAGGATGGTAAGACCCGGTCATCCTATTGTTGTCAATTGAGAATTTAGAGGATAGACATCTTGTGGAAGATGTCCGGAGTTACCCGGAGATATGATTTTCAGAGATATTGATATTCGACATGCGGTAGATGCATGGTGGATATGGAGGGGGTATCTAGCCGCCGATCTGGCGCGAGGATGCGAAGATAGGGAGGCGGGGTAATGCAGCAGGGATCTCGACAGAGATTCTCTTCTATCCGGTAATCTTTTAACGTTATCAAAGTTGGAGATTCTCCAGCGTCATCGGCGCCCTAATGGTGTTCTTGAAGACGTTCACCTCAATTCCATCGATGCCTTCTACGTGGTGGGCTTAATTCTGGAATGACACAATAAGTGAAATATTTCTTGGATATTTATAAAAAAATAATCTTCCAGTTTAGGAAGATTTAAGATATTTCCTATTATTAGAGATACAATATTTGAAAATATCCAAATATTGTCATTTTTCTATTTTAGGTAGGTTACTATATTATTGTTTTCGGTAAGATTAGTAAATCCTATTTGATTTAGTATTTGTACCTTATAATTAGGGTTGTTTATTCTCAATAACAATAATAATTTCTTCTCTTCTCTATGAGTGAAGTGTGAGCAAGTAGAGTTTTGCCACATATCTCTGGTAGTGAGATATCGTTCATGTGCCTAACATCTGATATCAGAGCTTCCTGGTTTTATGCACAAGTATCCTCGATACAATATAATGTTGTTTGTTGTTCGTGGAGAAGCCTTGCGGGAAAGCGGCGTGGATCCTTCATGTACCCACAGTTAACGAAAGCAAACTACATCAGTTGAGTGATTCGGGTGCAAGCCATGATGGAAGATCAGAGTGTCTGAGAGGCAATCGAGCCAGCAAAGGGTGAGGCTGTCGACAAAAAGAATGACAAGAAGGCGAGGTCGCATCTTTTCCAAGCTCTCCCAGAGGATCTCCTCATGCAAGTGGCAAATAAGAAGACGACGAAGGAGGTCTGGGATTACCTCAGGACGAGTTTTGTCAGCGTAAATCATGTCAAGAAGGAACGATTATAGACATTGAAGAGCGACTTCGACGGGAAGACCCTCGACTAGTACGTCGGAAAGCTTACAAGCATGTCCTTCAGGTACTTAAATTTAGCAAGGCACTTTATGGGCTCCGACAGACACCTCGGTCTTGAAGCATGAAGCAGCTCAACTTCACAAGATGTGCACAGGAGCAAGCAGTGTACAAAAGAGGCAGGGACCATGCTGGAATTCTTGTTGGTGTCAACATTGATGAACTCATTGTCACTGGCGTTGATCCAATGATTATCAATGAATTCAAGCAGCAGATGATGAGAGAGTTCGAGATGAGTGATCTGGGATTGCTTACCTAGCTACTACATTGGGATTGAGGTAGAGCAGCAAAAAGGAGGCATCACCATTAAGTAGGCTGCATATGCCAAGAAGGTACTAGCTCAATTCGGCATGGCCGAATGCAATACTCCAGTCAATATTCCCATGGAGCCGAAGATGTAGTGCCATAAGGATGCTGATGGAGGACCTGTCGACACTACTGAGTATCATCGTGAGATTGACTGTCTCAGGTATCTCCTACATTCTAGGCCAGATCTCTCATATGCTGTCAGAATGGCGAGCAGATTCATGGAGAGGCCAACCGTGATGCATCAGAGAGTTGTTAAGCACATTCTGAGGTATCTGAAGGGAACAATGCACAATGGAATAGTGTATCCCAACAAGAGAAGCCCAGAGTTAATCACTGGATACTCTGACAGTGATCTAGCCGATGACAGGAAGAGTACGGGAGGTATGACGTTCTTCATCAATGATAGCTTGGTCTCATGGAATTCATAGAAGCAAAAAACGGTTGCATTATCATCGTGCGAGGCTGAATTTATGATAACAACAACGGCGACATGTCAAGCGATGTGGCTCAAGAGTTTGTTAAGGGAGCTGACTGGAGAAGAGCTCAAGATAGTGAAGTTGTTGGTTGACAATAAATTTGCCACTGCCTCGATGAAGAATCCTGCCTTCCATGGACGCAGCAAGCACATCGACTTAAGATTCCATTTCATACATGAATGTGTTGAAGGAGGACAGATTGTTGTGAAATTTATTTGCTTGGAGAAGTAGAGAGTAGATATCCTGACAAAGGCGTTGCCAATAATGATGAAGCTGACAACATTATGACATCTGTTGGGAGTTCGTGATCTTGAGCCACACTAAGATTAGGGGGGAGTATGTTGGGCTTAATCCTGTAATGACCCAATAAATGAAATAATCCTTGGATATTTCCAAAATGATAATCTTCTAGTTTAGGAAGATTTAGGATATTTCCTATTGTTAGACATAGAATATTTGGAAATATCCAAATATTGTCATTTTCCTATTTTAGGTAGGATACTAGATTAATGTTTTTGGTAGAATTAGAAATCCTATTTGGCTTAGTATTTGTACCTTATAAATAGGTCTGTATTCTCAATAACAACAATTTCTTCTCTTCTCTACGAGTGAAGTGTGAGCAAGTAGAGTTTTGCCACATATCTCTGGTAGTGAGATATCAATCCCGTGCCTAACACAACGAACGGTCCAGCCTCGTACCACTACTTCTTCCTGCCAAGGTCGTACTTTTTCACCTGATTTTGAGGAGCTATGATGTTGGTGCTGGAGTGTAGTCTTGAAGCATCTAGAAGATAAGGAGACATTGTCGAAAGCTTGGTTAAGCCTTAAATCCTCTCAAATCTTCAATATTAGACCTTAACACTTGAAAACCCTGATAGGTACCTCAACCATTGTAAATCTTAATAACTTAAACCTTGAAAACCACAAACCCATTAAAACCCTTACCCATAAGTTCCAACGGAGATTACTAAAGGAGCATGAAATCTATCGGAATATAGTATTGAAAGAGTGAGATTCTCAACCACGTAATAAATATATATAATAAAGAATATATTTTTGCTTGTATGACAAAAAATGTATATGAATTATCTTCAAAATCAAATTCATATTAAAAGTATAACTATTTTATTTTACTTAGTTCATTTCTGTGATTGTCAAGTATATGTCATTTCCTTTATGCCAAATTCAAATTGAATCTCATAAAGTCACTGCTGATCATTAAAGATACAAAGCCATCGTTTAACTGATGCTTGTTTTCTATTATTTTTATTGGACTATATTAAGAGATGGTATCTTAATGTATTATGCGTTTAGGTGATTGAATATTTTTTTTTACTTGTAATGGATATTTAGAAAGTTTTAATCATTCTTTGTTGATATGATATCTGAATGATGTTTCAATCGGTCAAAAGCTTCTAAAAATATTTTTATATATTTCTCCACTTTTTCAAAAACTGACAATAAATTGTATTATTTTCTCTGACAGCTTCTCTTAGTTGAAATCTCTTTTCTCCGACAAACTTTATCCGGTCAATTCTCTTCTCTTCGATGGACTTTTTTAAGAAAAAATTCTAAAGACATGCATGCTATTATTGACATACAAACTCTTGGCTTCAGTTTTAATGCAAATGCAAATCAAGTTGGTGTATGTCAAGTTTTCAACAATGAAAATAAATTAAAATAAATCATTCAACAATCAAAAGTGGTCTGACCAATCATCATATCATTCATATTCTCATACAATATGCAGTATTCAACACTTAATTTAAAAGAACGTTACCTAAGTCTCAAAATCATTCATTATTAAAATATCGATAAAACTCCCATATCCACTCTAACAAAAATCAAAACTAACAAAAATAAAAATACTAAACCACATCAATCCAAATCCCCCAAAAAAACGTTCAAATCCGCCTTTAAATATATATATATATATATGTATATATATATATATATAATATATATATATATATAGGGTTTAGTATATATATATATATATAGAGGGTGGATCAGTTGAGAACCTTCTTAAGTTGAGAACCTTTGTGGACAATTCTGGACCAATCATTCTCTGTGTAAAACGACCGCGTTTTGATTATTATATATTCATTTTTGTAACTTCATTTATTATACTTATTTAATCTTTTTTAGTAACGTATCTTCTTAATTACATGAGTAAAGTACTCATTCATATATTAATTGATTTGCTTCTCTCCTCCATATCTCATATTTACCGGTCTCTCTCCTCCTCATACGTCCTCCCTCATCAAACCCAGTCGAGCGTCAATAGCCACCAGATCTGGTGGTTGACGGCTTCTTCTTCACCTCGCTTCCACCAGTCCACCGTTTTCACCTTCGCTTCCAACAGATCTGGCTTCCCCGCCCATCGTCTCATCTTTGCTTCCACCAGATCTGGTGGTTTCCGTCCCTCTTTGCCTGAACGTCGACATCACCTCCGATGACTACACACACCTTTCAGATCTACGTTATCCGTCAAAGCATCGCAAAGGCTCCGTTTCACGTTTGACCAAAACTATGACGACGAGTAGACCCGCAAAATCTGGGCAGATTAAGAAATAGGGCGATTTTCAATCGTAATTTACAGAGCTAAGGTTTAGGTGAGCTATTTTTCGATTCGATGCTTGTATGAGTTTTGGTTAATTTGGCGTTGGGATTGATTTGTATGGTTCAAAATTTGCAGAGATGGAGAAGGGTTCAAATATATATATATATGGGGTGGATCGGATGAAAACTAGTTTGGATATGTAAACTGTGAATCTTTTATGTTCGTTGGATTAATGATGCACCAACGATTGAGATTTATTTCGATCTTATTCACTTTCAAATAAAAGAAATTAAATAAAGAAAGAGAGAAGTTTAAAGATATTAATTTATTTCGATCTTTTATTTCGATCTTATATGTATGGTTCTTTTTTTTTAGGATTGTAACCAATCACCACCCATGATTTCAGCTCTTTTTTAAAACTAATTAAAAAATTTTGTATTAAATAAAATACTTGTAAATTACCTGATTTTTCATTAAATATATTTTCTTTATCTTCAATTTCAAAAATAAAAAATAAATGCATTGGTGCATTTTGATTTAAAAAATGGTGCATATTATTATTAGAGTTGTGCGCACTCAGCTTATGTTTAATTTACTGGTTCTTTGATTTTGAGGTACATATTTCCATGTTGTGTATAATTGAGATAAATTATATCCATAAAAAATTAATTCCACTCATAACAATTGTTTATTGTTACTTACATTAATTCCACAAGTGCACCATTAAAATAACTATCAAAATCTCGATGTGCACCATTGAACTCAGAGCATTGTGCGCCACTGATCAAGCACCATTAAAGTTTTTTCTCTGGCTATTGAAGGCGAGATGGATGCTAGACCAGCCTTCAGGTAAGTCAATTATAATGACATGAGGCAGATGAGAGTAATCATATGTTGCGTAAGGTTCTCTCAATCCAGATCTAGTGTGTTTTATCTCGATACTTCAAACAATATGACTTGGTAGATAAGGACGTGCACCATGAAAACCCAGAAAATTATGCACCATTATGTGCCCAAAAATGCAGACATGCACCAATAGAAATATTCTACTAATCTAGATGTGCATCATGAAAACTCAAAAAATTGTGCACCATTATGAATCTTATCTGACGGTTGAAGGCGAGCTAGCTGCTCCAACAACGTTTAGACGTGGCAGATACGATTAACTTGAGGGAGTGAGAAGACGCTTTTCTTTAAATAGGCGGAGAATCAGAGAAAGAAGACGACGATCGATAAAATATAGCAGAAAAGGAAACTGTAGATAAGGTAGAGAGATATATAGAGAGAAAATAACAAAAAGATTTTTTTGGATAATTATGAGCGTATATTAAGGAAGAATATTGACGTTTATTAATAAATTAAAAATAAAAATAATTTAATATAAGAGGAATAAATCAAGATCCGTAGGATCAATCATGATCGATGAATATTAATGGTTCACAGTTTACATATCCAAATTGATTTTCATTTGATCCACTCCCTATATATATATAGAATTTGGATCAGTTGCGATCACTGTAATTGTGAACAAACAATGGATAAATCCTGACCAATCAAAATAAATATAAAACAGTTGTGTATTTATGTATTGATTTCCTTATTTAGATACTTAATACTTCCGTGGTTATCCTTTTATCTTAACCTTCAAATTTTTAATAATTATTCTTCCCCTCGTCTTGCGTAAATCACTCAACCAATTCAATATTCTATCTCCTCACTCTCCTATTTTTAATCGGTGGATCTCGAGTAGCAGGCAAATTAGATATTTCTTTGCACGATGCTTCTAATTTTCTTCTCATCCAAGCGAAGGTGATAGACATGGCAGGGACTGACACAAGTGACTTTTGGTTCCGTGGAGGCCACCACGCTTCCATTTTGGCCACCTTCTACTGCTCCCCGCGATGGCAATCAATCTTGACTTGAGTGGAGGCCACTGTGCTTTCATAACCACTCTCACCGCTGAATCGAGCACACTGATTTGACTTAGGCACAACTCTTGGCCGCAATGTCAAACCACGACACCGAAAAGCTTCAACCTTTCGAATTGAAGGTAGTCGCAGCAACCCATGACCGTAATGTCAAATCCGGCACTAAAAAACTCCAATCATTCCGATTGGGGTAGTCCCTGCAACCCTTGGCCGCAGCGTCAAAACCAAAAAGCTCCAATCTTTCCGATCTGAGGCACTATCAGAGAGTCCGACAAAGGTCACGGAGTCTAATATGATACGAAACAGTGTAAGAAACTTATTGATTTTTGTTTTTGATTAGCCCCACTCCTTGATTGTTTGGTTGCACCTTTTTTCTAAGTTTTGGGACCTCAAACCTGAGCATAATAAGATGGAGGTGGCTGTTGATGCTTCTAACGGTGAAGTGTTTTTTATACTGTGGCTTATACCTGTTTGTGAAAATGTTTGAGTGAGACTTTGTAAGAATATTTAAAGGTAGATTGAGAACCTTATTTTATATGACTTTTTTATGGCTCCATGTTGTTCCCTGAAGTTGGATTGTTTCGTGAACAATGTTAACAGTTATAATCTGCTACAACCATACTAATACTCTGCTACAACCAGCTCTCGAATGACAATTGCAGCTGGTGGTGGCGGTGAGCATTTCTCTCTGTTGGTTTCTCCACCGTAATCATCCTTCTTTTTTCCATTTATTTTATACTGCTCAAGCTTCAGGTCACCAAGCCTATGTCAGTGACTCAATGATTGTGGTACAATAAACATGCTTTGGATGACAGTGAACATGCACAATAAACATGCTTTGGATGACAGTCAACATGCCTGAAACGCATTAAAATACATCTACAATGGAAGTTAACAGCGAACACCACTTCAATGTGTATATGTGAGCCTGAACAATTTTTAAATATGAACATCTGAAAAGTGAAAAGAAAATCTAAATACAATTTATTTTTTAATGATCAAAATGATGATTTAAAAAAATTAAAGACATTTAATATAGTACATAGTTATGCATTTTAATATCTCTCACATTTAATATTTTTTAGATAATTAATAGAGCTTATAAAATAATTTTAAAAAGGAAATTAAATGATTAGTCTATAATCGTTCACACTTTATTCACAACATAAATGTTCACAACGGATCCCTCATATATATATATATATAGGACGAACCAGAGTCCATAACACAATTTCCAAGCAATCTTTAAATTGTAATGCCAACGAATGCACACAGGAGAGTGCTTCTTTATGTTTCATTGAAGCAAGAGTAAATTAAAATCAATTATGAACTTGGTTTCATGAAATTGGAACTTGATGGATGAAACCGGAAGAGATGAGAATTTTCACCATAAATTTATAGAAATCAGAACTTGATTAATGACTTTGAAAGAATTAGAATTTGAATCATAAATGGAAGATAGAGTGACTTTAGTTGATTGACATAAAAATTTGACACTTCACTTAATAATTCATAAAATTAGTATTTTGTTTACGGACGGAGATCCGGTGCTGCGCAGCGCTTTGCTGCGAGTACAAAACGACGTCGTTTTATGCTATAAACGACATCGTTTTGGATGACAGTGCATGTGACGACGTCGTTTATAGCACAAAACGACATCGTTTTGTGTTCGCAGCAAAGCGCTGCGCAGCACCAGATCCGAGTTCTTTGTTTACTCATTTACTCATTTTGAAAAATTCACTATTCATTTGGTTATTATGGTGGAACTTCACTGCCTTATCAATCTCACTCATAATTAAATTATTTTGTAGTTGAAATGTTATTTACTTTCCTTTTATTTATTTCCATGAATAAACTATAAAGTAACAGAAATGAAGAAAAATATGAGTTAATTTTCCATTTATTGATTGTATTTTTACCTTATTTTTTTTAGATTTATTTTACAACATTCAGAATACTCAAACTCTCATAATGTGGATTGTGAATCATTCCTCACCTCTTTACCACCAAGATACGTATCCCTACTAATGGCATTGATCATATATTTGACATATTATTGTGTACTAACAGTAATTAGAGAATGTATATGAGTCAGATATTTTTAGTTGTGTATGATATAGATTTGATTCTAGTAAACTAAGTTGTGCATTAAGTATGTTTCATGCGGAAAATGGATTGATGAGCATCACTGGATGGTGAACTGCTGTGTTTATTCACCTGCTGCAGGTTGTTGTTTTACATATGAGAAACTTGGAGGACTAAATTGAAAAATAGAAAAAGAGACACAATACATGGAACAACCCAATAACAAATCTTCAATTGAATTTACACACAATTTTCACATCTATGCAACTCGTTTTTCTCTCTTCTTGCTCAGACGATCTTCCCGTCGAAGCTCTGGCGATCTGTTACTTGACAATTTACATGGTATCAGAGTGATTTTTGGCCGTACTCTTAGAACATACCCGTGATGGTTAACTAGATCCGCACAAGGTCCCATTTGTCGAGATTAATAAAGATCATCGCAAGTGAGGGGGAGTGTTGAGCATAGTAGTATTATCCTACATCGTCAATTGAAAGGTCTAAAGTAATCCTAATATATAGTTGGGCTCCCCGACTCATTGCCAATTGATTTTGAGTGTGGATTTGATAAATTTACATGGTATCAGAGCTTGGTGCAGGCGCAACGATCAGTCAAATCTTGCGATCTTAAGTGAAGAGGAATGGCTGGATGAGCAGAAGAAGTTCAAACAACAGCAATGGCTTGGAATGCAGTCGTCGGCGATGATCCTTATCATGTAGGCAACAACATCATAAGCGAGATGTTGACAGGGCCAGAGAGCTACAAAATGGAGAAGTTCGATGGAGATTTCTCTGTCTGCAAGATCGAAGTTAGAATTTGTTCGAGGAGACAACCTGTCGATGCGAATCTACAACTCAAATGGCATAAATCTTTGTAGCATGGCACATTTCCCATATTGTGTTGCTGTGGTTACTTTATTTTTTTTATTCATTTAGTTTATCATGTAAAGTTATCTAATTCTTTTAATTGAAAAGAAAAAATAAATATGCGATGTTTCGTATATATTGTATTGATATTATCTTACATTCAAATCATATTAAAGTGATTTTTTTTCAAATGAAATCATTTTTCTTTTTAATATATGACCCATACTTTAACAATTCTAATCTCTTGATGTTTTTAACCAGTGATATCAGATTTTAATACTACTTATAATATTGAATTCGTAAGATGCTGTTGAACAATGGCCAAAATACTGGTTGAAAATGTTATTTAATTAATAAAAAACATAATAATTCTACACCAGCTGCATGCATATGTAAATTATAATTGCAAGAAAAGGTATGAAATTTATTATCAAATTTGCATACTTTTTTCAATTACAATACAAAGATTGAGTTTATCACAACTGGCTTTCGTACGAATCACGGATCAGGGCTAATAACATTGGAAGGACACTTTCCTCGGCAGCCATCGACACATTTTTTGACTTCTTTTTCTTCTGAAAAAACACCATCAGGAAAATATATGTAAGAATAACATATCAACGATTAAAATTAGTCTAAAATTTTCAATACGACCAAATTTTTTAATAATAATAATAATCAAAGTCACCTGGATGTTCCGATTTGGTGAGGTTTGGACAAGATGAACCAACACATTTGCGCATACACTGACCGTTTTTCACGTTTTCACAAGCATCAAGGCAATATAAGGCACAAAATGGATAGCCGAAAAATGGAAAGCAACTAAGAAGGCACTGATCATAACAACTTATGGCAGAGGCAATCCCAGGTCCAAGCAGTATTCCTAGTACTAGAAAAACTGTGAAATCCATCCTTTTCACCATTTCTAATATCTTGAGCTACAACTAGATTGTGATAAATAACTTGTTGTTTTCTATAAGAGTGTAAGAATAAATTGATAAATCGAACTAAGTCAAACTGAACCTATCAATTTGGTTCGATTTGGCTTTTTTATTAGGCGGTTCAGTTAGTCATAGGAAGAAAACCGACCAGTTCAGTTCAGTTAAATTTTTTTATTACAAATCAAATCGAACCGAACCGATTATTAAAAATGCAAGTCTTATTTCAACAAAACCCTATCCCTATCAATTTCCTACTCGCCTACGCCGCCTCACTCTCGTCTCTTCCAGGAAATCGCCTCACGCCTCTCCCGTCTCTTATCTACACTTTGATTCACACTACTACAGATCGGGGCTCATTACCACGCTTATTCGAAGGTTTTCACCACGTTTCACAAGCGTGGTAAACACGACGGTCGTAATTGATAAAGTACAGAGCGTCATAATAGGTGGTGAACCTATCACCACGCTTTTTATGTTAAGCGTGGTAATAAGTGCGTATTATTTTTAAAAAAAAAATCTAAATTATGGATTAATTAAATATGTAATTTAATGTATTTTAATTATTTAACAATTTTATAATATAAGCAAAACAAAACATTCAAAATTTATTAGAAAAAATACACAATCTATTATATGTCTCAATGTATCACGTACACATCAGATCTAGACTACAAATCCACCGGCTATGGAATTCCGGTGCTTCTCCATAACATGCGCTGCAATGTCCTCGCTGACTGAGTCGATCTCCGACAACTCATAAGGTTCGAGTTCTTGATCAAAAAACTGTAAACAAATGTAAATTATTAATGTGATTAAAAAATATTGTACTTGATCACATTAAAATTAATATAAACAAAATGATTCCAACTACAATTATACCTGCTGTAGACCGAAACAACTCGTGTCTGGCTGGGAGGACGAACTCTCAATTATGCGCCGCATGTTTCTACAGACATAATAGCCGCACAACTCACTCTTTGGAGGCTGTTGCGGACACTAATAAATGATGAACACCTCTCATTAGTTTTTGAACAAAATAAATGATGAAAATACAATGGACTACTAATTATTGAAAATGTACCATCACTAACTCCCACGTGACTCTAGCTCGGGATCCACGCCATCGTTTCAGACCTCTAAAACATTACAAAATAGCGACATCTATTAATTGTCATAAATCAGACACTTCATTCACAATTCATGAATATAAATTTTAAGTGAACTTACTCCTCCACAAATTTCACAAGACCCTTTGGTACCGCCGTGCATGTAACGGAGTCGAAGTAGTAGATGGTAGACGCTCTCGGAAAGATGACGGCTATAGTCCAATGACACCTTCACGACGAAAGTCACTTACTTTTAGTCATGAAATTAAAACACTTAATAAACTTACAACACATGGAAATCACTTACGATGCGCCGGAGTGGTATGGCAAGAACTAGCACACGAGAGATCCATAGCTCTCTCCGAACTCGATCCGCCGGTGTACGTAGGCCGCTCTAACCTCAACAACGGCTCCAAACTCCCCCATACGGTTGCAATCGAAAACCGTTGTTGAGACTCTGGGGGGCAGAACCTACAAAATAGGTATCTGCATATATACACATTTCGCTTTCAGTTAGGTATACCAACGTATTACTTACTTACATTTCATTAGTTGTATTACGGAAATCAATACCTGATGTAATCAGTGACGCACGACTGGTTCAACTGATCGACTCTCAGAAGATTCACCGCATCATCGACACTGAATGGCGCCGGAAAGTTGAAACCGGTGATCTCTGGCGTCAGAGGGATGACCAAGGGAGAAAGTCTTAGATATGACCGAGCTAGCCCCAGGAGCTGCCTAGTATATAACCCCAGACGTGGAAACTCCTCAGTCGTCCTCTAAATCTGCAGTGTGCAAGCAGCGCGGACTGCTGAAATCCTAACACTCTAAATGGATGCCTAATGCAAAAGGTAGATTGGTATAATTAGTTAGCATCTTAATCTTGTAACTATTTGGACATTGGAAAACTACTAAAACGGACCTTTTAATCTTTCAGGTGGTGGGAATAACTGGAATAGTTCTTACGAAGCTGGATGTGGCTCTGCTAGAGGTGGCCGCATAGTATAAGTTGTTGCTGTTTTGATTAACTTCTTCACTGTTTTAGTGCTGTTAAGTTATTTATGCTCTAAACCGTTTAACAAATAGGCTAGTCAACTCTAACACCAAATTTTCTGTATCAGGTTAGTGTGTTTGATGCGCTTGGAATCCCAGTCAAGTTTGTTAGTGTCTGTGAAGGTGTAGAAGACCTACAGCTTTTCGATGCTGAACTTTTTTGAATGCCATATTATTATGGGCCCAAAAAGATGGTCAGTATACACCATTATCACTTCATTGTTTTACTCATCTGAGTCCTTATATTTTGCTAGCTTAGCCAAACCATATTGGGGACTTGGGTACTGCTTAGATGATAATGTCGATACAAATTATTCATGCCCTATATTATCTGTTGAATGATTATTCACATCTGAAGTTCATATCCCTATTGATTGATTAATGCTGAATGTCCATTTCATAGTTTATCTACTAGATCTTCACAACATTGCGCAAGGCAAAAGAAAGCTTTGGACGTAAATTCTTCAGAACCAACCATCTGATGCAACAAGGTAGATCAAATTTTGAACAATCTGATTTGGGAGAAGTACGTAAAGAGGAACGGATTGAGAAAAAACTTCGACAGACACGCTAGATGATAATCAAAATAGCTCAATCTTTCATTTCATTATCAAATATAATCATCTAGCAACTAGTACTCATCCTGCACAGGTTCCTCTTTGATTGTTATATGTGACATCAACTTAAAATTTATCAACTTTTGCCGGATTCCCAATCTGATGTCTGGTTTTGTATAGAGGCCTATATGTTATTTACTGATACTTTGTTTACAATAATTTTTTATTTCTTCAGGTTCATAATTTCAGAATATATGAGTGTGAAGTGATAGGGAAAGAGGCGAGAGAGAAATAAGGACAATGCAAAGTCCCAATCGAGCGCTGTTGATTCTGCATTTACATTTTTCAGTTGAGAATTTGAAAATATATGATGTTTTGGGACGTACAATGTAACAGTTAATTAGAAGGATCTTTTGTATTTTTTATTAGAAAACGAAAATGTCATAACCGAACTGAAATCAAATCGAACCGATCGATTTGATTCAGTTCAACTTTTTAAACAAATTCGTTCTGTTCGGTTCTTTGAAACCTATTAATATTGGTTCGGTTCACATTTTTAATCAAAATCTAACTGAACCAAACCGTTACACTCCTAGTTTTCTAGATATTATATTCCACGATCAAACATATGCATCATTTATATATATATAGAGAGAGAGGGTGGATCAGTTGAGAACCTTGTGGATAAATGTGGACCAATCATTTTGTTTATAAAATGACCGTGTTTTGATTATGATATCTCAGTTTTTGACTTTATTTATTATGCTTTATTAACTTTTATTTAGTAACATATATTACATAAATCTCACTTGATTAATTAGGAGTAAATCACTCCATCAAATATTTAATTTTCTCTCTTTCCTTTGATTATTTATATAATTTTTATTCACAAATCACTCCATCATATGTTCACCATGTATAAAATTATTTGATTCTCCATTAATCCACTATGTTCATTGTTACTATACATTTTTGAATAGTGAACATGTTTCAAAATTTTGATATTATTAAAATTTTGGTATTTTATGTGAGTTTTTGAATAATTTTTCTAACAGTGAACATATGTTTATAATGTAAAGAACGGTCGGAGCTTCGATAGTGAACATGTTCACTATTGATGTTCACTACCAAAATAAAAAAGTAATTGTCCGAAATCAGAAAAAAATGTTCACTAGAAACAAAACTAAAAAAATTTGAGAAAGTTATAATTCAAAAACATAAATCCGAAAATCAAGGAAACAAAATCCGTCAATCAAATATTTAAGCGCGATTAAAGAAAAATAAATTTTTCTTAATTGACACTACATAAATGTCACATACCCCTCTCACTTCATTATACCCAATGAATTAATTATGTGTCCCATTCATTAATCCCGTTGTTTTTATTTGTGTTTAATTTGGAAACAAATCGGTGGATATGATTAGTTCACAAGGTTCTCAATATAAGAAGGTTCTCAACGGATCCCTCCCCTATATATATATATATGCACGCACGGTGAATGAAGGCCACACAATAAATAAAGATATTTCATATTAATTACTAAATTAAGGTCAAACTGCTGTACATTTGGCAAATAACCTCAGATGTCATATAACGATCATCTAATTGATTTCAAATATTGCAATAATATATGGCAAATATATTTGTTCATTTCACATTCTTGTGTAGAAATCCACCACCTGAACTGTTGTCACACCCAATAATTTTGTGATCACTCATCACTCAATGCCACATCTGCATCCCTCTCTACAAAATATAAACATGTAACCGAGCACTCCAACATTTGTACCCAAACAGCACATTCAATTACATTCAATGTCTATCGTCTTCCAATCTTCTTCATTGTAGAGATTATCGGGAAAAGCTCGTCAGCATACTTACCGCGCTGAAAAAGAAAACCAGATTTTATTCAGATGATTGAAGATGATAAAGTCCGAATATTAGTTTCTCCCTGTGCAGCTTTCGTACCTCGTGTGTAAGTTCTGATTGATGAATGTAAATTTTTTTTATTTCGCTACGAATGTGAATCAGATTTTGATGGGTGGTTTTACTGAGTTCTATTACTTATTATTGAAAATTTGTGGTTGTAAGTTTGCTGGACGAAGGTGTGGGGCTGAAAGTTAGGGTTACAATTCGTGGAAGGCTGAGTCATTGTCCCAAAAGATGATATCTAGAGCAAGGCTGGAAGAGGTTGCTAGGGACTTCGCTGCGTAAACGAGTGCTATATATGAGATCATGAAAAGTTGTCCATTCATGTGGATTTCATTTTCTATACAGTTTTTCTTTCTCTGAAATTTTTTCTAAACCAGACAGGTTAAATAAAAAAAAATATTGTTCATCGTTTTAAGAAAGATATTAAGCAAATAAAGATATTGTTAATCATCTGAAAAACATTAAATAACTTGAAATCATGCTCTTCAATTTTAAACCGGTTTTGAGAAGCAGCGGATTGCGTGGTGAAGGGAAAATGATGAGAGTAGTGAGTGAGGGGAGGAGGACACCCAAGAAAAGTAGGATTTACTAAATTAATAAATGATTTTTTTTTTATTTTTTTTGTTGATTATACGCACAAGATGTTCGATTGTTCATAAATCCCATATCATGATCGTGAAACGCATCATAGGAAAAAGTGAAAGACATACTGGATCATTAACCCAATAAGAAAATAACACGTAATTTAATTATGAGATCTTTTATTGTAAAAATAATTATTGCAGTGTAAGAGTTGTGCGGTAGGTTGAAACCAATTGTTGGAATTTGACTCGGTTTAATTTTAATTCTAATAATTGAGAATTGAATTAAACATGTTGAGTAATAAATTTATCTATGATGGATATGAATCAAATTATTTGGTTGAAATTTTAAGATAAAGTTGTTTAAAAATAAATTAATTCTCTTTTATTTTAACTTTTTTGTTCATGTGTATGTGATCGTAGGAGCTGCTGATTCTATGATTGACCATGCTTACTCGATTTGATTATTTTTAGATCTTTCTGGGTTCAACCTAATAAATAGACATGTGTTTATCTTGGTCATTTAAGTCAACATAAAGATACAAGATAAATACTTCTTATTTATTGTGTTGAGAAATCTAAAAGACAGTTTCGTATCACGACATGACCTTTGTTTTTCACGGTGTGACCATTGATTCTTCGAGTTTCTTCTTTTTATTTAAAGGAGAAATCGGATTCTCTATGGTGATGATGAGGAGAAAGTATGTGAAACATGAACGAAAAAACTTGAAAGAGGAATCATACTTCCATTCTCGATTTTGAGTGTTGGTTCCGGCTACATGAAGAAGTTTTCAAGGATGTCCCTTCTCTTTGTGCGTTGAAAAGAAACTGTAACCGTCTTATCTTGGAGAGAATTTTGTTTGAAACCTCACGCACATATAGAGGGATGAATATTCTTCAAAGGCAAACCAATGCAGTGATTCGATTGATAAGCTACGTATTTTAACTCCATTCACATATTGTTGTTTTTAGCAGATTAAACAATGTATTTTCAAACACCAATTTCATCATATTTATATATATATAAGAGGAATAAAATATAAATTTCATATACATTGTAAACTATGGACAAATCTCTACCATATAGTATCTCAAATCAAAATATTATTATTCTTTTTATTTTTGTTTCATTTAATAACATAAAAACATAAATAAGAAAATTTATATGGTAACCCTCACTCAATAAATAAGAAATGATGACATCCACTTAAGAGGATTGTGCGTCTTAACCATATAATATATATTTTAAATATATTAAGCCTTGTATTTCAAAATCTCTCTTAACTGAATGATAGAATTTTCCACTTTATTTAACTTAAGCATACATTTAACAGTTAAAACTTGTGTTAATGATGTGTTTAGAAATAAAAATTTCTTTATTGAATCATAAGCCTCAATTTGTCAAACACTCAACTTTGGTTTGTGCTCTCAGTACTTTTTTATTAAATATTACAATATGTATTTATATTAACTATTTCTTATTTAGATAATTTTCATTGTATATTCACTAATTATTCTCAATTTAAATAATAGTCAGTGATACGCTAAATTAGTGTAATTAATATTACAAGCTTATTGTCCGTGCTCCGCGGCGGTTTTTTTTTGTTTTGTTTTGTAACGAGTTATAAATTACATCCAAATAAATTATAAGATGTGAAGTAAGATGATTGACACATAATTATCTTTCAGTGATCATTGATATTTGAACGATTCTGATTTAAGGGATACCTCCTTGATTCGGATAATACCACCCTCTTTTGGATGGTCTTAACCTGGCTTCCCTATACGAGATCATAATCTTTTTTAATTTAATTTGTGCTTATATTATTGTATTAAAAATAATCTTATTAAATATTAATTAAAATTAGTTTTAAAAAAAATTAATTAACAAAAATATATATATTATCTAAATATTCAAATTAAAATAGTTATAACAAATGTGTATGAATTTGAACTCTATAAAATAAAATAAGTACATCCACTCTAGGGATGAGAGGTAGCTCACTTGAGAGGGGTTATAACTCTCTATTTCAAACCTCCAATGGGGAAAGTGGGGAACCACTATTGATCCCTTTAAAAAAAAGTACATCCACTCTGTTCATTTATCTGGAAGTTGAAACAATTTTCATCACTTCTGTAAAAAAAATTAAGATAAGTACATATTTTATGACCAATATGTACTATAAATGGTATATTATTTATTTATTTTAAAAATCTAACTTTTTCCTTCTTGGTTTTCTTCTAAATTGTGATTAAAAATTTGTTATATTAGTCTCATAGTTTGCTGGAGATGGATGAGATTTTCGAAGAGGCCGACTGAGTATCGAGAGTAGATATGTGACATTTGAAATTGGCTGAAATTTTTTTTATCATCATAATGTCATCTGTATCACTAAAATACATTTAGACAGTAATTACATAATTATCATACATTATCAAAATTTATACTTCGAAATTCGGGTACAGATGACATGACTGATTTGAAATTCATGTCGGGCTATCTTGAAATATGTCACTTATCAAGACAGGTATTTCTTTATCAATAATATCCTCCTCGCTAACAAATTCAGCAAACTTAAATTCCTTTTCAACCAAATTTTTTAAAACATCTAGAATGTCATCTAACATATATGAAACTATAAATAGGAATCATAACCATCTGTAATTCATGTTGTGTGCTATTAACTGCATTGATTTTGACCATTTTATTACCTTAGACTTATCAGCAATCAATTTTCCAACCATTATGCCCACTAATCTCCGCACAACACGATCCAACAAAATCTATTTACACTTACTAAAATCATCCTTCACATAAATAAACATTCGATGTCTACAACATAACTTTTAATCATAGTTATCAGAACCGGACCGGAGGCCGAACCGGTCAGGGCTCCGGTTTCCGGTTTTCAGGTTGAACCGGCGGTTCATCTAAATGTAATTATTATTAAATATCACATTTAATCTACTAGTTATCCTAAAAATCATAAAATATCTTGATGGTCTAGTGGTTAGAACTTTCGCATGGAAGCCCAAAGGGCTGGGTTTGAATCTCAGCTCAAGTATTTTAATAAAATAAATTTTTGCCTATTAATGATATGGAATTAAACCTTAATTAAGCCATCAATTACACTGAACCGGACCGATCCGGTTCACCGATTTTGTAAAAAACCGGCCGGTTTATCTGGTTTTTTCCGGTTCAGTGTGCACCCCGGTAGTAATTTCGAATCGGACCGGTACCAGGTCCGGTTCCCGGTTCAACCGGTCGAACCGGCCGGTCCGGTCCGATTCTGATAACTATGCTTTTAATTCATCATTTCCAATAAGTATTTCTGTTATTTATTTTATATGGGCGACACAATTTCGGCACTCAGCCGTAAACTCTAATATTTAGGACGGAGGGCAGTTCCCTTTACAGCCATGCATGCATTTCTCAATTTCTTCTTCTGCGGGAAAACATCATAAAATTTTTTTGACTATGATATATTCAAGAATGCAAACTCAGCGAAGATGATTTTCATACAAAATAGTGCATTAAAAATTGCAAGTGGGAGAAACAAAGTAAGCACCTGGATGTTCGAGGTTGGTGATGTGGAGGCAGCGCATTCAGAGATGCATGGATTGGTGTGATGACACTCATCTACACTGCATTATACAAAACAAAACGGTAGGATAAAGACATGAAAAGGAAACCAATCGAGAAAGCACTACTCATAGCAACTCCTCGCACTGCAAAATTCAACACCAAACTAACCCAGTAATTATAGTCCAACCCAGAAATGCATTCAAAACAGTTTTAGTCATTATTGCTCAATTGCTTCAGTATTATATATGCGTAAGATACAAAAAGAGATTTGTATTTCTTCGAATTCGACCTTGAAGCAAATTAGTTTGCATACAACATATATATACATACGCACATATATATGTTTGCTGAATTAATTTTATGAACTTCAAATGACAAATTTTAAATATATATATTTTTATTTATGTATATTTATTGACTTTATTGTCATATTAGTTGTGCTTTGCAGTTTTCTTTTCAATTTTTTCTTTTTTGTTTTGGGTAAAAAGTTACTCTTTGTCGTCTATATGGGTGTGTGAAATGATGGATCTATCCTAAGTTACATATTATTTCACTTGAGAAAGATGTTGTCAAACACTTGGTTTTAAAATCATGTGCCCTAGGTTCGAATCCTCCTGAAGACATCTAGCTCACCTTAATGAGCATCCCTTTATATCTCAATATGAACCTCTCATATCGGTCATCTGTGTATCGTTCTTCTGGTAGACACACATAAATTAATCCTCATTTTAATTGCATAGAACGGACTATTCGATCCTTACTAATAAAAACAAATTTAAAAAACAAATGAAATGGTAATTTTCAAAAAAATAACTGATTCATTTCAAAGTAAGTATATAAGTGAGGGTTAATATATAATATATCATTTTGTTTCATATTTTTGAATGAACTATTTTATCCATATTGATGAAAGTGTGAAATATTATGTAAGTTCGGATAGATTCATTATTTCTCACGTACATGTAGAAAATTTTTCTCTTGTAATAAGGAGAATCCACACACACACACACACATATATATATATATTAATATCTTTCATTTTCATGTAAACATGTACAAAAAATTTCTTTAGTGACAAGGAAAAATTCTTTACCTTTTTCTTTTTTAGTGTTTACATTAATAAGCTACAAATGTTATTTAAGTTTGCTTTTTCTATCTTGAAACAAATTAATTTTTCATTTTATTTAATAGCACATATATACATATATACAAATATATATGGTAACTAATAAGAGTTGACTCAACTGGTAAGAGATAATGATATTCACTTTATAGGAGTCACTACCATAAAATCTCACTTTTCTAGACATGATTTTGGCCTGAAAAGTGCCGAAAACTGGCTGAAAAACAAATTTCTGACGTACTTGCGACTGATTTTCTAGCCTAAAACAGGGGGCTAGAACAGTGTCGCCGCTAATATTCTCTAGCACATTTGCTGCCTTTTTCCTTTAATATCTTTCGATCTTTTTCCGACCAATTTACGACCATTCTTCTTTGGCTCATACTTAGGCCATTTTACGGCCATTAGCAACCAATTTAGACTTTTCGAGCGTTTTCCGGCCAATTTTATTAGAAACTTTTGCTCGAACTTCCGACCACCTTCCTCCCTTTAATCAGGAACGGTTTTCGTTGCGTTTGTGGGAAGTTTGCGGCTATTTCCATCCTTTTTTGTCAGCCTTGTTCCGGCCACTTTGTGTCCTTTTTCTTGTGGCATTTTCACTCATCTCTGGGATTTTTCGGCCATTTCTAGTCACATATTTCGGCCAACTTTTAGCCACTTTCTAGCCAGTGTGAAAAAAATACACAATCACATATACAATTTTGAATTTCTAGCTGCTTTTGAAAATGAAAAGAAAAATGTAAATATGTTAGATAAATGTGAATTTCTATTACACATTCACTATTTTTAGTCTTCCAAACATCAAATAACTTATAAGATTAACTTTCATGACAATTAAATAAGTACAAAAAATGTGCATATATATGTTCAACCAAGAGACATACAAAATTTAGAACTATAATATTTTTTCTCAATTCATTGACATGCGTCAAATGTGTGACTGATGCACGTGCGAATCGGCAAGAATAAGATATAGAAAATAACAAATGTGTGAGTATTGTTTATGTAATTTCCAACTATATCGTCCGAGTCTGGCAGAAAAATATCAAAAATAGCCCAACTTTCATCCCAATGTAGCCTAAATTCAAAGTTTGACCTAAAATCTAAACTTACATATTTCTCACGTGGTTTTTCCGGTTTAAATCTCTATTTGGCACAAAAAAAATCAAAAATAGCCCAACTTTCATGCATACGTAGTGTTAATGCAAATTTTGGCATCTAAAATTCACACTTATATGTTTCTCATGTTTTGCGAAATAACGTCTACATTACATTAGCATGTGGTCGACCAAATATTAGTCAGAATCATACACATCTTCACCATCGTCATCACCATCAACTTCATCATCCTCATCCTCATCCTCATCCTCATCAGTCTCCTCCTCATAATAATTCTCATCGTCTTCCTCATCTTCTTCATCTTTAATATTCTGATGCACACTGTGGCACTTATACATGAGCATTTAGTACAACAAGATCCACAAATTTAACCTCATTTGGTACAATGGGAACCGGTTCTCTTGGGTGTGTGGGTTTGGCTGGAAGACTATGTTTGATACGTTACTATTAATGCTCCAAGTCAGTTTCATCTTACAAACCACCAGCATGCTCGAACCCGGCAAAGTAACATAGTATATTAACAATGCATTTGAAGCCATGACAAATGGTTCAAAAGAGTTGGGATATACTCATTTTCTGTTCATTAATACTAATCCATTCTTGGAGTAGTTTTCGATTTAGTGTGGGTTGAACTGTTTGCACTTCTACAGCACAACACGTAATACAAGAAGAGTGTTGAATGTCATCTGTACGATGTCGTGTATTATTCAATAAAAAATATCTCATTGCCCATGTTACCAACTCCTTTGTCACACGCTCCGCTGTTGTTAGTTCTCTTAAAGGTGGTAGATTTCTTGGTCTCGAAAGAAAAACCGTTCACAAAATAACTTTAAAATACAGAGACTTTGTAGTGGAGTCAAAAGCAACAATTGCCAATCGGGATGGCTGCAACGTATCACCTTATGCGACAACCTATTATGATGGACAATTTTCGTTAAGGCACATGCAGACAAGATTTTACAGTTGTTTCCATGTACACAAAACTTACGTATGATCGTAGCCATTCACATAATTCTTCAGAGTGCAGTGCTGCTTGTTGTTGTTCAGTCATGTGAGGGTACTCATTTTTGTACCAACTACGAGTCCACCAATATTTTGGTAATTAGTTAGTTATGACGATCGTACATCATACAAATCACATTTGCGAAAGAGTCGAAACTTACTGGACAATATGTTCTATCTCTGAAATATTGCTCATTGTGAATGTTTCAACATCCTTCATCTCAAGTGGCTGTAGCACACGGATTTTTTTTATTCACTGATTTCCTTTGATGATTGACAGTGGGGAGGGCAGGAGGTCTGTCATAACTTTGCATAAACCCTCCTCTTCTATTTCAAATGGTTTTGGCGTGATCACTCAAGTAGGTACTCTAGCGCCACCAAAACAACGTCATTTTATATCATGATTCAAAACAACGTCATTTTGGTAACCCCACTAAACATCACCCATTTGAATAGTAAATAATTCAAAAAAAATTAAAAAAATCAAGAAAATTAAAAAATACCAGTTTGATTTAAAATAATTAATGAAAAAAATTATAAATTCATGTATTTTATAATTTTTATCCATTGAAATAGTTATATATGAATTTGATTAATATAGTTGCAAATCTAATGAATATTTATGTGGATCATTCATGTATTTTATAATTTTTATCCATTGAAATAGTTATATATGAATTTGATTAATCTAGTTGCAAATCTAATGAATATTTATGTGGATCTGATGTATATATATTTTTTTTATAAACATTCATCAAATATCAGATCCACATACATATTTATCAGATTCGCAACTATATTCATTATAAGTAAAAAAAGTAAAAAATTTAAAAAAATTTAAAAAAAATCAGAACGACTTCATGTTCATTTTTAATAAATTTAATACATATATTCATCAATTTGATAGATATATTCATCAATTTAATACATATATTCATCAATTTTATACATAAATCGATAAATTTTATACATATATTTTTCAATTTAATACATATATTCATCAATTTCATACATATATTCATCAATTTCATAAATATGTTCATCAATTTCATACATATATTCATAGTTGTATACATATATTCATCAATTTGATGCAAATATTCATCAATTTTATATACACATTCATCATTTTTATCCATATATTCGTCATTTTTATGCATATATTGATCAATTTCATACATATTCAATCAATTTCATACACACATTCATCAATTTCATACATATATTCATCACTCTCATACGTTTATTCATCACTAACATACATATATTCATCACTTTTATACATATATTCATTAATTTCATACACCCATTCATTGTCAAAATTTACTAATTAGTGTTGCGGCTGAAATGCACTAAGTCTTAATTATGTGTTATATTGAAATTTTCTAAATGTTATGTACTACTGAAAATTTTCTAATGTTATCCTTTTCTTGCATCAGTGACATAGCTGAAATTTGCCAAGTGCTACATAATTTTTATATGTGTTGGAGAGAAGAGAAAGCAGGAAGTCATCAAAGACATAATAATATAGTCCCAATTAATTCAGTAGTAACTCAGGGGAACTGACTGTAGTTTTGACATTTTATTTAAACAATGTAAATTTTAATTTTTTAATTAATTTCCTAATAAATATAACATAGGCAACACCAAAAATTTATTCTTTCCATTTATCCCATCAATGTAAAAGACTTTGCAAATTACTTCCGTTACCTTTGGCCACCATTAAATTTGATTGTAATGAAAAACTTTTATGCCGCATTTGATCAAATGTAATGCAAAAGACAATGCAAATTTTTTCTATTACCTTTGGCCACCATTACGTTAGGTGGCAGTGCAAAATTTTGTGTTGCCTAAAGTTTTTGAGTTAAGACAATGCAAATTTCTTCTATTACCTTTGGCCACCGCTACTTTTGATATCAATGTAAAATTTGTGTTGCATAAAAGTTTTGCATTGCATTTTATTGTTGTTGCTTTAGCCTCATTTTTTTCAATTAACGATTTTATGTTGCATTTGCTGAATTCTAGCATTGCATTTGAAGGCACCGATGCCCAAAGGTAATGAAAGTATTTTCATTTCCTTTGTATTTTATTAGATCTAAGGAAATACGAAAACGTTCTTAATTCGCTTGTACATGTATTGTTAGTTACTAACTTTGCAAATATACTATAATGTTCTTATGGATTCGATCCTGACTTACTCTTATTAGTGAGGTTATATATTTTATTTGTTTGATACTCTCAACGACGGACTCATCATATTAACATTATTTATTGAGGATAGGGTTTTAAATTATCTTGCATTTTTATTACTTTTCTATTTTTATTTGTAAAATTTTCTTTTTAATTTTTAGTTTCCATAAAAAACTTTAGATTGTTTCCTAAATAGTGTTGCCTAATTTGTGAACTTTTTTTATAAGTCTATTTTGGTGAATGAATCCAGAGTTTTAGGATGAGCCTTTCCATTATACGAGGATCCTAAATTGTTGATTCGTCATAGATGCATAGAGATGTAGGAACTAAGGAGGGAAGTAGACATGGCAGATTGAGCGCCACCACAACCTAAAAGAAGGTCATTGAGAGAGCTGATAATTTCAACATTTCATGATCAGCCCTTATGCATTCAGTTCAATGATGATGATGATATTAGGAGTGCTGTTATATACCAATTTTCAAAATTTTAAGAAACGACATGAGAAGATGCACAAAGACATGTACGAGAGTTAAGCGCGGTTTGCACCATAATGAGACCAGCGGGGGCAGAGATCGATTGGTTTAAACTAATGACATTCTCATTCTCCTTTGTTGATTAAGTTAAAGAGTGGTTGTTTTATATTTGCAGGTGCTATTACAACATGGAACCAGATTGAAGATAAATTTTTCACAAAATATTTTTCATTAGCCAAAAAGCTACTCAAATTAGAAAGGAGATATGCCAAGTTAAGAAACACTCCGAGGAGGCAGCATATGAGTACTACGAGCATTTCAAGGACTGCTTACAGAGTGTAAAAATCATGAATTTGTAAAACACACATTGATCGAGTTCTTCGTCTAGGGCATGGCAGTGTACTTGTGGAGAATGTTGGATGTCAGAACCATAGAATCAACACAACCAGCTAATGCGATCTCGGAAATATTAGACTGAACGCCTTAATGCATGAGGCAATGAAGCGAATGGATGACCAAATTAATTAGAGCCACAATGAATTTAGATTATATCGCGAGATTGGAAGCAAAGATCAACAAATTGATCTTTAAGATTGCTAAGCTTTAAAAAATCACAAACAATCATCAAAGGAAAATTGACATCACAATAACAAATCTTAAGCGACGAATAAAATAATTAGTCACGGAAATCATCGTCTCAATGAAGCGGGACACAAATGTCAAAAATTGAAATGCTAAGAAGATGACAAATTTTTCATTTTGATAACGAATAAGAAACAAATTCTATAAAACTTTAAAGCATCAAATACTCTAAATCCAAATAACCCGAAGGTGACTTCCACATTAAACTAAAAAATTATGTATTTAGAGAGAAATCCAAACATCTATATATATATAAAAGACAAGCGTCTGTCCGTCTATTCGTACGACGCTCCCGGTCACGTGACACCCCCGCTTTCACACCCAATCCTCCAACCGCTCTCTCCTGCTCACCCCTACCATACTTTGCAATCACGGTTGAGACAGTCCGTACCATATTTTTGGTCACTCTTTAATAACATCCGTCGAATGACGGATACGAACAATTATATGGAAATAAGAGTCTGGTTTCTTACCAAACCATAAAATTGACCGTTCCGATTCCGTTACACATTACTTCTACATTTGTACATCGACTTTTCTACCACGTCTACACATATCTAAAATTCTTATCCTCCCGCCACGTCATCAGTCGCCGGCCACCTTGTCTCCAGCTCTCCCCTCCCGCGATCCTCATCCGAACGTTCTCCAACTCCGAAATCCGACATGGGATCGTAATTCCTCCAGGATGATCGAACCCGAACTCGGCCTCAGCTTCCTTCAGCAACTCCCCAAACAGAGGATGGTTGAAGTGAATCACCGGCACGAACACCCTACTCACCTCGCACTCCCCGTTCACCTCGTTCGACCTCCGACCCACGTACACCGCTAGATAGCCTTTCGGTACCGAGACCGGCTTCTCCTGATCGTGCCCGACCCTGACGTATCCCGAACCCGTCCTGGGTGAACCGAGTGCGCGCCTTACTGCGAACCTCGCTCTCTGGAACCAATTCAGCCTCGCCGGTTTAGGATTTCTCCAGTAGCTTCGAGCCCGGATTTTGGATCTTCGGAACAGCGTCGTTAGCCGCCGCCGGAGCTTGAACCCACCAGCAAGCTTCATGCTTCGTCTTCGAACACCGAAAACAGAGTACGCAGCAATCGAAGGCCTCCCAATCCCCCAGATGAGGAATTAAAATTCAAACTATCTTCACTTCTCAGATAGCCGATTAGGAATAAGTCGAGTGAGAAAAAGAGAGCAGAAAACAGAGCATAGCATATGATTTCTATATATGAGATTTTCTAAAGCCATATGAAATGGAAGAGCCAGCGAAGTAAATGGACGGCTGAGATTTGATCTTGAAACGGCGTGATTGTTGAAACGACGAGTGACGTAAGAGGAGGAACAGTTGATGTGCGCCGTTGGATGGATGGTCATATGTTGACAGGTGAGGCTCGGGGTCAAATCGTGGCCCTTGGATCTCGGCGAGGCACGTGAGAAGACCGTACTGGGATGTGTCCTTTCGACGAAGTCGCTGTTGCACGACTGTTCAGATATTTGTATTTTAATAATTAAATATGAAATAAATTCAAGTTGTATATTAATTATTAATTGTGTTGCAACGTACGTGAATCAAAAGGCGTTAACAAGTTAGAGATAAGATTATAAAAACTATAATTTTGACTTGGGGAAGTTGAGATGATAACCTCTTCTGCTCTAATGGTTACGTTTTTAGTCTTCTTATAAAATGAGTAAATACTGGCTTTTATAGGTAATTCAAAATCTCAGTAATATCTTATTAGGCAGGGATTCAATCAAATAAATCACACCGGATGAGCCTGATAGAGTAAATATAGTTCCAGAAATTTTAATTAAAGGATGAGAAATTTTTGTTAAGTTAGATATTCTGATTTTATTTGTTTCTAGCATATTTTTTATTTATTTAGATAAATTGTGAGTTAAATTTGAAAATACTGAGATATTTTGGTTTAGATTCAGATATACGAAATTAAAATTTAAACTAATTTTTTCATTTTTGGTAGGCTTGAATTTTCATAATTATGGTTAATGACAATCGGTATAATGGTTGGTTTCTCAGTTCTCATTACAAAAATATGGGTATTTTTTTTTTGGTGTGAAATTGATATGTACTCTAAACATTATTATAATAAATATTTTTTCGTTTCCTTTTACTTGTTATTTAATTGAAATTTTTTGTCCATGTTTACTTGTCACTTATCAATTTTCAATACGTATTTAATATCAATAACTACCTTAAATTGTCAAACATTAATCACTTAATTATCATAATCAATAAAAAATACATTCTTCACCAGTAATCATCTACCAATTTTACTTTTTGCACGAACTTTTTCAAAAAAATACTAATCACCTACTTATCAAATTTGTCCAACTGCCAGTATTAATTTTACTTTAATCTATTCAAATCAACCTTAAACGACATGTATTAGAGTTAAATTGAAATCGTGGATGATAATTGGAACTATGCTTAATTGGAATTGGTGCTCTTTAATTATATTGGGCGGTGGGTTGTTGGGAGTCATCATTAATTATTAATTAGAATTATATTTTTCTCGTAACAAGTGTTGGTACCCGTTGTTCCAATGAGATGGTAATAAAGAGTGACTAAAAGCGTCATACGAACAAACGGACATATTCTAATCTTATATATAAATCAAATTTCATAAAAGAGGTTGTGAAATGTGGACGACTGGGCTTCCGGTGAAGATTGTTTTTCGGCCTACATTGTTCTTTTTAATATGATACAATTAAATCAGAGTTCATATAGAGTTGTGGTATGGTGCACATTGGACATTAATTTTTATTATTTTAGTCTGCATATGTACTGATTCTTTGATGTTATTTTTAATAATATAGTTTCGGTGCACAATTTGTATATATATATATATATATATGTACAGATGAACCACGTCTGCTCACCAAACACAGTATAAACCCTAAAAATAAATAGTTAAAAATAATGAATATTTATAACACAAATTATCATAAAACTATAAACAATGTTCATTTTCAGTAAAAACTATATAAACTAATGTTCACTACCTAAAAAACTCAAAACTATTTATATTCACGGTCGAAAAAAAATTTAAAACTATATATGTTAACCAAAACTAATATGGTCACTCCTTAAAAAAACCCCAGACCACTATAACTTCAGTTCTTATGGTTCAATATCTGTGAATGCACCTCCGAAAACTTGGTTGTGATCGATTTTTCATTTCAAATTGAAGGATAATACTATTGTTTCTAGTTTAGAGTTTGCTTTCCTTTCGCTTCTTCTTCATCAATATAAATGCATCTCAAAAATATGTTCACTATCAAAAAAAATATTCGAAATGATTGGTCCATAGAATTCACAATAATTTTGAAGATAGTGTTAATTTTGCTTAATATATCAATTTGTTATTAATTATACTCACCACAGATACACCCTATTTGAAAAAATCTCATATTTTAATCCATCTGAAACCCGATGTCAAAAGCCGTTATCAGTCTGGTTTTTGTTTTCTCCCCCACCTAATCATTTCTTTAAATACATTAATTTAAAAGAAAATTAGTCAAGCTCCAATTTTTGTCGATGTTAGAGCTTCGAATCTTATTGAATGTATTAACTTGATCGCGCATCTCGAGTCAGAGTCATTTTAAATATGAATAGTAGTTGCTAGATTTACATTTGTATATGTGATTGATTGATTGGATGAGTTAAGCTCATAGTTATTAAAATCGGATCGGTCGGTTCAACCGGTTGGACCGGGTCCGAAAAGCATACTCAGATTGGGTTGCATTTTAAATCGGAAATAATCAAACTCAGACTTGAGAGATTAAAAGCTGCATATTTTCCAATTGAACTACCAAATCATATGTATTTATTATGTAACAGTTTGATATAATTTATGACATAATTTTCTTATTTCCAATTAGACCGGTTGTCGAACGAACCGGATGCTTGACCGGTTCGATTACCGATCCGATTTTTATAACTATGGTCAAGGGATTAGGTCGATGGATCAAAGTAGTACCACTAGTACGGAATCTACGTGCCTACCACTAATTACTTCATAATCGTGACCATTTGGAATATCTTAATGTAGCGTATGTCATGGTTTAGTCTTTTTGGGAAATTTTATAACAGGCGGTCACATTTTCAGAAATTCAAGTCTAGTCTAGTCAATTGAGTGAGGGATGATGCTTTCCTAAAAATTGATCCATTCAAATGTTACGTGTTGATATATAAAAAGCATAATATTATTGAGTCATTAAAAAAATGTGTGCTACATGGCGGGTCGGGTACGGTCGTACGGAGGAGGGGTTCATTGGTTTTCATACAAACAACTTGTTAGAAACATATTATTTTTAGCGGAAAATCAGAAATATGTCGTCAGGGTATATAAGATATATACCTGAACGGTTAAATAGCAAAAAGTAAAAACTATATATATATATATGAAAAAGATGGTAATACTTTTTCAGTTTATAGTTTCACTAAATTAAATACAATTCTTACAAAAAGTTTTTTTAATATCAAATGATTTATTTTTGAAATCATAATTTTAAAATGATTTTTTGCTGCCTTTAGTTCAAACAAAATTAAGACAAAGATTGGAGCCCTTTTTTGTTTTTCGGATCAACATTTTTCAAGGATCAGCACCCGAAACTGTGATTACATTTCGGTAATCTTTCGCGAGATAGAAAAGAAAAAGCCTTAAACCTAAAAATGTGGATACATTTCAAGACCATTTCGGAATATAACTATTTTGTTCGGGGAATATTTCGGGGCAACTCGGAGAAAATTTATTTTCAGGGGGGAGGCGGGGACCTTTGGAGATTTGTTTTTTTGGGGGAGGGTGGGGACATTTTGGGTGATGAGTTTAATTTATTAACAAAATAAGTTTCCGGCCAGAACGGCTCCTCAGATAAATATTTAAAGAAAACATCCGGCCACTTTTCAGTCTGAATTTTCGATAATCTCTTTACGGCCAGTTTCCATTCCCCGAAGAGTTTGTAAGTTTTCGGCTAGTTTTCATACTTGTTTCGGCCAATGAATGTTTTTGATCTGATTCCGGCCAATTAAAAGTCACTCATCAGCAAGATGTTTTGTAGGTGCTTTCAGGCAATAAATTCAGTTTTATAATTTTTTTTTAAATAATTTGTGATCCCATAAACCTATTTCCTTCTAGACCATTTGCTCATTATATAAATACAATAATTCAAAAAAATAATATAAAATATTAGTATTAACATTGCACTCGTCAGAGCTATAGATCAATGTTGCTAGTTCTGTGTATCTCAAATGATCAAAATGAGTTAAAATAATATCACTAGCCAAACTAAAGCTCAGAAAGCCACAATAGAGTTTCAATCATAAAAATATATAAGTATCAAAAGCTATATTAGTTAAATATGTCCTTCACATTGATCAGATTCTGCTGCACCACTTTATTTACATTTTCCGGACTCCAATAACAACCTGAGAAAATAATTACTTGGCTTGCATGAACAGGCTGGAACCATAAGCTTTCGCAGATATTCAATGTTAAGGATCATAGCGATTACTCAAACTTATTTCTTTGTGATGACTTGTCAGACCAAATCTGATGCCGAAAAACCGTGTTCCATTGTTTTCAAATAGGCATACATCTAACGTCGTTGTGATTTCAATGCTTCCATTCTATAACATAATATAACATATCATCCAGAAATCAGACTATATATTTTTTTTTTCAAAACAATGTTTTAAAAGGCGCTTGTGGCGCTAAACGAGATACAATGGACCATGAGGGCTAGAAGACTGAAGACCAAACCAACTCAGGCCATAAAGACCGAGAACTACGGAACTTCCAGGCGAGTCTTCCTTTGAAGGAGTTCCTTGTTACACAGGAGCGCTAATAGAACTGGTAACAAAAGGTCTTGCTGACTAAAGTGCAGGGGGAGAGGACTATTGGTGTCGTTGCAAGTTTGGACTAGAAGACCGAGGAATGAAGATAGCTGGGATGCTTGAAATGATAGAGGACCATTTTTTGAGGGCTGGTGAGCCATAGTCTGGATCCCATTAAGTCTTGGTAAGGACGAGAGAATGATCTGAGGGAATGTTGTGAGCCATGAGGGTGAAGCGAGGAGATTCTTGAAGAGGGTTCAAGATGTTGATACCGCAAACTTCAGCCGATACCAGACTGCCTCAATCATTACGAATGATGATAGCTGCCTGGTTTCCCATGGAAGCCATATTTGCGGTAGCTCCATTATCTGCTGGGAGCCAGTAGGAGGTACTAAAAGTCTGAATCTCGGACTCAGAGGTTTTCATTTGCGGAGAGAATGAGGCCATGCGAAGAGTTTGAAATTTGAAGAACTCTTCATGTGGCAGGCTGTTGGTTTCCCATCTCCATACGTAGCCGAGCATCTGAGCCTCCAAATTTCCAAGATGCTTATACTGAAAGCTAAGATTTTTGACGCATACTTGAGAGCTAGGATATGATTTGTCGAACCAGCACTTGTACACTTCTTAGAGGCTTTTGAAGCTATTGTGAAAAAATCAGATTATATTATCCCACAAATTATCTCTAGTTCCATTAACTACAACAAACTAAACATATGTATTTGAAGTTCACCACAATCCCATATTGTATTATATATAAATTATAAATTACAAGTTGATTTTTGAGGTTTAAATCCAAGGTTGGATTAAAAAACCTCAAAAATAGCCTCACTTTCATTTTTATGAAATTTACAAAGTTTAGCCTAAAATCCAAATTAAAATCCCTAGTTCTAATAACTACAATAAACTAAACATATGTATTTGTAGTTCAGTAATCTCATATTATATTATATATAAATTATGAATTACAACTTGTATTCACACACAAAAAGAGACAAATGACAATTTAAATAACATCAGTAAGTTCATTTAAATGGCCCTCCCACACTGGTGTTCAAATCCAGTGCCGTCCAAATAACTTTCCTTCTTCCTTCTATAATATAACATTCTAACATGCATTTATACATATACAAAAAGTTGCTGAAATGTGACTGAACGGAACAAAAATTAATATTTTTACGAGCAAAAAAGTCGATGAACTTTAATAACAGTTGAGACTTTCGTGAGAGAAAAAAAGTAGTTGAGCTGAATTAAAATTAAGGTTTTCCTTGAAAAAAATTAAATATAAATGGACTTGAGATTTTGAAGAAAAAAAGCCACTGAATTGAATTCAAGTTGAGATTTTTTATGAGCAAAAAAACCAAGTGACATGTACTAAAATTGAGACTTTCATTAACAAAAAAGCCGATGAGCTTAATCAAAGTTGATGTTTCTTGAGAAAAAAGCATCAACTAAATTGACTTAAACTGAAATAAAAGTAATTCATGAAAGGAGGAGATAAGTGACGCAATGCAATTCAATGCAACAAATGCAACAATATCAGGTTAAACTAAAGCAAATGCAATTCAATTCAAGAAAAGAATAGTCGTCAAAGGAGTGAGTTTAGGGTTGATAAATGCTTGTTGCTGGGTTATGTTTATGCAGATAAATTTATAAGTATTTGGCTCACTAGTAAGTGGTAAGTTCTGGATCGAACAACAGGGACTAAATTCATGACACGTTAGAAAATTGACAAAGGAAAAAACTCAAAACTGGGGGTTTTCAGATTGTAAAGAAGTAATAAAGGTTACTCAACCTGGACATGGAGTAGAAAGATTAGAAGGATAAACATATAGTTCAAGTGACTTGACTAGTAAGACTGTTGATCATGATGCTAATGATGAAATTCTATCATGAAATGAATTCAGCAAACGCATATGCACTTATAATTCATAATCATGTGATTAGCCATATACAATTACTCGTACTCTACATTCATCATATCCTTTAGCCAACAATATGAATCCTATATGTGTAACATGCTTTAATTAAGTTGTCAGCCTAGCAAAACACATACAAAATTGAGCTACCGTGGTAGGAAAAATCAATCAAGATTATTTAGCTCACGCAAACCTAGAGTATTTTTACTTTATTTGCTATACGTCCAAAGCCTCACGACTAAATCAGCGGTAAGAACTCATGTAGTAACACAATTCATTCATTGAAGCTGTCATGTAACAAAGTAATCATTCAGATTAAGCACAACAAATATAGCATCATAACTATAATTTATTAAGCTCAAGTATCTCACACAAAAATTCACAAATCATAGCACCTGAACTACATAAGAGAATTAGCCACTAAGGGATCATAGAGATAGATATAATCAAATAAGCAGGAACAACCGACTCTGAACTACTCAAGGACGAGCTCCCTTGTTGTCTTCTATTGCTCCTTTGAAGATTGTTATATTGTCAAAGATTGGCACACTCAGACTGGTTGAATGCATCGCACACCACTTCTCTAAGGCACCCGTACGAACCTCACATGAATTATAAGGTTGAGACCTCGTTATAGTGTGTGTGTGTGTGTGTGTGTGTGTGTGTGTGTGTGTGTGTGTGTGAAGCAACACATTGATGCATATCTCTGATTAATTTCTTCAGGAATTTCTGATTGAATTTGGACTTATTGACATATGGAAATCGAAATCGGATTTGCAAGTCAAATTAGGAAGCAAATCTTCCCTTCAATTTTGTTGACTCTTCTGCAGGATATCCACTAAGATTCTGACTTCTTATAGAAAGTTATAGATAATCTTTTGAGCTTTTGTAGCCACTTGAATTGCACAAATCGAACATCTTGCGTGAAAGTTACGCTCTCAAAGGTTAGAAAGACTCTATTGCTCAGATTTTGGAGCAGCGATTGGTTGCACGCACGTGTCATTAAAGTTCCACGCTTGCGGTGATTAATCATGTCAGTTCCTCTCTTCCTTTCTCAATGTGACAGGTGTCAGTCCTTCACCACATCACCATGCGTGTGACAGTTATCCTTTGGGCACAGCTCTTGCTTTTTGGCTGATTGCTGTCTTTTGTCCGATTTTCTTTTCTTATCCGATTTTTACCTTAAAACTGCCCTTTTTAGCATCTTTTCGTATTAAGACTTAAAATCAGCTTGAAATAAAAAAACTAGCTAAAACCATCAAATAACACTCAAGAATGGTCAAGAATTAAGTCACTTATGTATAAAAATAGATTGAATAATTTGATCTCATCAAATACCCTATAGTAATCCTTGACTGTCCTTGAGCAAGCAATAAAACTGAAGGCATCACAACAAATAAATATATCCCATCACGTGTAGTTCATTTTTAATGTATCCTTACCTTGTTTTCCAACCACCACCCAAACTTGCAACTTAATTCACATATTAAATAATCATGATGAAGAAAAAATCATTGGTAATTAATCTTATTTAGCTATTTGTATGGATCTGCCTTCATATGTATGAGCTCTTTTCAAGACTAATAAATAAGAATATTATCGAAGATATGAACAAGAAGGAGTGAGCATGTGTTACCAGTTATGCAAAACAACTTCCTACTTTTCACCAAACCGAGGATAGGTGGATATTCGAACCGTGGAGACAAGCTCATATTTAGAGGAGGTAAAAGCTTAGACTTTATAAGTATTACGAGAGTACAAGGTTCTTCCTATAATTCTATCAAACATGGCTTTATTACTATTTTTTGTATTTTTTTGAAGCTTTTTCACTCTGTCTGATTTTTTATGACCATTAGATTGAGAGGTTTTTTTTATAAAGTTGTGCCCTCAAGATAAGATATGTCCCTTGTATCATACAATTTTAAAAAATAAATTTAAAAGCATAAACTCATAAGCAATACTCAAACGAAGTCACACTAAGATAAAATTATTAGAGATTATCTCAATCCAAGCGTCAATACGATCTAGCAAGTCTTTTCAAAGCTCTCCACGGTCTTAAACCAAGTCATATGACAAAACCATAAAAATTTATAAGAATCTATATGATATCAAATCTCTGGAATGATATAGTAAACATCTAGCAAAGATCAGATTTTCTAAAAATAAATCAGATTATACCATGTTCTGGGATTTCAACTAAAAACTAAAAATAAAAAACATAAGAAATAAATAAAAGATTCAAGACTCTATGAAACACTAAGTAATGACTTCCCACCCCACACTAAAATTCAACTGTGTCCTCATATATACTTCTTAAGTATACGTCAAATAATGAGGGTTCGTTGAGGCCTCGCCTTAGGGGCCCGGGGCCTCGCCCCTCATTGCCTCGCCTCGGGGGCTCTCAGCTGCACGTCAACAATTTAAATCAACAAAAAAATCAAATCACCAAAAAGATTAGCTGAGGTGATCACCAAATCAACATAAACAACCGAAATCGAAACTATAACCAAAACCTAAAACAATACTAAATTAAAAAATCCACTAAAATTTTTAAATAACTTAAAAGATTTGTAAGTTAAAAAGGGCGGCGGGGGATCAGCGGGGAGCAGGAGGTGCATGTTGGAGAGAGCAGGGGCGGCTGGAGACCGGTGACGACAGGCAGTGGGTGGGATATGGAAGTGGGAATAAGAGAAAGAAAAGAAATGAGGAAGAAATAGATCTGCACCTGATTTAAGATTTTTTTTGACCATGTTATGGTCTGTTTCTGGTCTGTTCATTTAAATGACTGAAAAGAGCCAAAATTGGGTGGAAATCGGTTGGAATACTTCTACCCATATACCGAGAACATATGTCACTTCTAGTAAGTTTGTGGTGGTTAGGCGACCTTTACGTAAAAATTGCCCAAAATTTGTCCGCTAATTGCCGGAATGTCTCCGAAAATCTTCCAGTCTTTTTTCGGCCACTGTTTGCTTTGCCAAAAAATATGGATTTTTGGGTAGTGTTTCACCATTAACACGAACATCGTATACAACCATACATATTGGCCACACCTTTAGTTCATCCACGTTCAATGAAACTCTCAACCCTAGCAACAAATTTCATATTGTAATTGTGTCTCTTTGTTTATGAATAGTTATTCATTCATCCTCATCCCTTTAAATTTTATGGTTCCATTCTATATAACACACACAACAAGGCATGTACGAAAAATCAGATCATTGACTGAAACAAACAACTTACATGAAACTAATGGAGCATGAAACTCTTGAATTGTACAAGTGCGTCTCCCCAATAAACAGTGCCTCTATTTCTAAACAACCCAGTTTATGTTTCAAAAAATGAAACTTCGAACACATGATTGTTTAAGTTTTGAAAAGGCTGTGGGTATAAATTCATAATGCAACTTCGTATAATTTAAAATAAATAACTAATATTCAAATAAGAATTTCTAGTTCTCAGTACTATAAGAAAAACATATATAATTGACGGATTAAAAATGATCACACAAAATTGGTCACATTTTTTTAGTATATGTGACAACTTTTTCTGACTACTGCTGATTCATTAATTATATGTTGATTATAATAGACTATCTATTTTTTATTTATACTCATTGTCAAAAAAAAAAATCTATTTTTCATTTTCAACACATGTGTGCTAATTATTACAATCAACCAAATTATTTATAATTTATTATTTGTCACTTATATGCTAATTATATTTGACAAACTATTCACTATTTGTACCATTCATAACAAAACGATCCTATTTTTGACATCAACACTTGCGTGCTAATTATTATAATCGATCAAAGTGTTAGTAATTTATTGTTTGTAAATTATAAATTAGTAAAAATGACAGAATATAAGTCATGTTTATTTCTATAGACTATTCCTTCATAAAACTAGTATAAAACAAAGGTAGTGTTATCGCTATTTAAAAGTAGAGAAATTAACACTTTTTTGTTTTTTTGCAAAAGGGGTGTTTGCATTAAAAAAGCAGAATATACATGGCAGAGTTTTGGGGAGAAACTGAGAGGCTAAAAAACAAGAGAACACCTAAGAACAACTATACAAGAAGGTGGTTCAAGTTAATGTTTGCTGTCCAGGAAAGGTTGAACTCTGTACGCTGGATGGAATTGATGTAGTTCAGCTTCAAGAGACTGTCCATTTTAGCCAAATGAAGAATACTTTGCCGATTGAATGTCTTCCCTTTGAAGGTCACAGCATTTCTGGCTTTCCAGATGTTATAAGCGCCTGCTGCTATAAATAGAAAACTGACAATTCTCAATTCTTTTGATGGGAAACTAAAGGAAGAGGACCAGTGGATGAGATCTTCCCAAGACTGAGGAGTGACCTGCTGAGGGAAAGAACACATGGCAAGGAAGTCACTGAAAAGACCAGTTGTGCCCGAACAAGAGAAAAATAAATGGTCTGCTGTTTCTTGGTGGGAGCTACAGATTTGGCATGTAGAATCATCAACCATACCGAATTTATGAAGTCTGGATTTTGTCGATAGTCTACCCTGACAAGCCATCCATAACATGAAACTATGCTTGGGATGGTTAAGATAATTCCACACTAGCTTGTACCAGGGTGGTCTTGGAGCTGAAGGCTGCAAGAGGTTGTAAACTGACTTAGCAGAAAAGGGATCGCCTGGGATGATCCAAGAGTTTGTGGCAGGATCATAACATTGCAGGGCAATGAGTCTGGTTTGTAGTAATTGTTTGACATGCCAAGGAGTGCAAGATCTGATACAGGTTTCCCACCAGGAGCTATCCCTGATATAGTAAGAATGAATCCACGTAATCCAAGCTGAGTCTTTATCATGAACAATATCCCAAGTTTGAGCTAAATAGATGGAGGTGTTTATATGCTTTGACTGCTTTATACCCAGGCCACCTTTGAGCTGAGGCAGGCAGGTTGAGTACCAGCTAATAGGGGATTTAGTCTTCCCTTGCCAAAGAAACCTCCTGCAAAGAGTATTAATAGCTCTGTGGATTTGCTTTGGAATGCCAAAAATACGATACCAGTAAGTCTGCATAGAATTGAGGACGGACTTAACAAGGACAATTCTGGCTGCATAAGATAGGGACTTATTACTCCAAGAGTTCATTTTGTAAGCTAGATCTTCGAGGAGGATAGCACAATCTGATGAGGTAATTTTCTTGCAGTCTAAAGGAACTCCAAGGTACTTGACAGGCAAGGCACCTCTGGTGAAGCCAACCTGATGAGCAATGATAGCAGCAGATGTAGTAGATAGGCCTCCCAAGAGAAATTAACACTTATTTGTGCTGAAATGCTGTATGTTTATATACTAATTTTATTTTCCTAAATTGGACTATTGGAATAGACTAGAGAGTAATTTAGTATGAGAAAATTAAGCAATTAAAAGAGAAGTAAAAGGAATACATAAAGAAGATTATTTTAAATGTTTAATGAAAATGTTACAATTATTATAATAAGCGTGGTAATAGGGTACCACCTATTACCACGCTTGTTATAATAAGCGTCGTGATAGGACACCACCTATTACCACGCTTATTACAACAAGCGTGGTAATAGGTTCACCACCTATTACCACTCTCTGTACTTTATCAATTACAGCGGTCGTAGTCACCACGCTTGTAAAATATGGTAAAAGTTTTGGAATAAGCATGGTAATAAGTCCCGATCTATAGTAGTGCCTCTTGATTTCCCCTACCCCATTGTTATGCTTTTTCGTGAAATATTCTTTGTTTTTACTTAAATTCTTTTCTCATACAATCTATGCGCTGGGAAGGAGGTTAGACGAGGCAAAATCTGTAGGTAACGTAGTTCCACATGAACGGTTCAGGGGTCACAAAGCTAGTTACCGAGGAGTAAACAACAATTTTAAAGGGCTCAAATCAAGATTAGAGCTTTCTATTTCAGTCATAGTGAATACCTCTCTTGATACCCAAATTCTCATTTCAACTGATCTTCTAGCTCGTCGGGTCAACTATTAACAAGTCAATCTGGACGTGAATTATGATCTTCCCATCTACAAAATAAGAGAGAGAAGGATGCACTGGAGAAGGATGGCCTACCTTGAGTTCTTAGTTGGGCAAATATTTTAGTTTGGGACATATTTACTCTCCAAATGTTCCTTCAAATTTTTTTATAGCATCAACCATCTATGATGAAATTTTGCGCTCCACTCTTACATCTGCCCTTTTATTTGGTATATGAGCTATACTTAATAAATCTCCACCTTATCGAGTATCTTGCTCATTATGACATAAAATCTGGGAATATCTCACACCTCAAAATGGACTGGGGGTACCATGCTTTTCTAGTAGCTGCAAACATTCAACGAGTCCAAAGACTGCTTGAACTTGTCTGTGTAGTAACTAGCTTGGTCAATACATCTGATTATTTACTAAATGAATAGCACTTTTTGACTGTCACAATGCAGCTGAACTCCACCTTACTGAACGTTCAAATCTTTTACTAGCCTAGTAAGCCATAAAGCCTCATTTGCAGCTTTATCAACTGTCATATATTCTACTTCATTAGTAGATAGGGCCACAATAAACTACACAGTGACTTCCAACATACAAACCCTCCACTAAAAGTAAAAACATATTAAGTAGTAGATCTTTTATAATCCAAATCACCTTCATAGTCTGAGTCCATATATCCAGCAACTGAAGTGTCATTTTGCTAGCTGTCGAACACAATATCAAGCCCTACAGTACCTCTAAGATATTTGAAAATCCACTGGACTGCCTTACAATGTCGCCTATCTGGTTTAGTTATGTATTTGCAAACTTGACTAACGGCATGAGCTAAATCAGGGCAAGTACATATACCATTACATACATCAAGCAGCCAACTGTACTAGCATAAGGAACCATCATCATATCTTCAATTTTCTTATCTCTCTTAGGGCTCTAATCTATACAAAGCTTAAAATGATCTACTAATGGAGTGCTCAATGGCTTTACATTTTTTTTCCGAACCTGTCTAGTACTTTCTCAACATAGATAACCACAGTTTCCTTAAGCTTATATCCATGTGAATCTTCATTCAAAGAATTTTCTTTACAGTACCTAAGCCTTTCATATCAAATTCCTATCTAAATAAAGTTTTCAGACCAATAACATCATGCATATTCTTCACAGCAATTAGCATATCCCACAGAAGAAATCGGCATATCCCACAGTAGCAGGAAAATAAAAGAATCATCATCAAGACTCTTAACATAAATGTAGCAATCACAACGCCTATATCCAATCTGAATCTTCTAAGAGTCAAACCATTTATACCATTGCCTTGGAGATTTCTTCAATCCATACAAAGACTTCTTCAACCTAAAAACCAAATGATCATGTCCAGGTTGAGTGAAACCTTTTGGTTGCTCCATACATATTATCTGCTCTTTTAGATCACCATGTAAGAAAGAAGTCTTCACATCCATCTGCTCTAAATGCAAATCCAAATTAGCTACTAATGCAAGTACTGCCCGAATTGAAGTATGCTTAACCACATAAGAAAAGAATCTCATCATAATCAATCCCATTTTGCTGTGAATAGCCCTTTTCAACCAATCGAGCCTAGAATTTTCCCCCCTCTTTTTCTGATATTGTCGGTTTCTTTTTATATACCCATTTTATGTCAATAACTTTCTTTCCCTCAAGAAGCTGAGCTCGCTCCCATGTATCATTTTTCTTCAAAGACTCCATCTTTTCTGTCATTGCAACAATTCATTAATATTTCGTATGGCTAGTGATAGCTCTCTGAAAAGTAAATGGATCCTCATTCCTAATGTGAAGTGCAAAAGAGATCATGTCTTCAATACCCAATCTGTTTGGAGGCTTTATATTAATGTGTATCTCTCTATCTCTAACTAGACTATAGCTTTGAAAATCATCTTTACTAGAGATACCAGGTGATGAAGTAGAGCTTTTAATATTCTTTATTGAAGTAGGACTCTATTCTAAATCAAACTGCACCTTCTCGTGATTCCACTGCAACAAAAGCTGCTCATCAAAGACTGTATCTGTACTGATCACCACCTTCTTTGCAATCGGATCACAAAACTTGTATCCTTTGACACATTTCCCATATCCCATAAAGATGCACTTAGTGGATTTTGTAAAAAGTTTTAATCTCTCATCACCAGGTACATGCACATAACCAGGACAATCGTAAGTGATCAAAATTAACTTCATTACCTCTTCATACCTCTTTTGCAACTTTTCAACCTAATGATGCTTATGGTAATCTTTTTATGACATAGCATGCCTTATTCACAGCCTCTGCCCAAAAACTTTTAGGAAGTCATACATTCAATCTCAAGTATCTTGCCTTTTCAATCAATATTCTGTTCATCCTTTCTACAACAACATTGATGTGGTGTCTTGCGAACTGTAAAAAGCCTCTAAATTCCATGCTCCTCACAGAATTTCTGAAATTGTGAATATATAAACTTTGTGCCATTATCAGACCTCAAACATTTGATCTTTCTACCTGTTTGGTTCTCCACCTCAGCTTTCTACAACTTGAACTTGTCGAAAACTTCATATTTTTTGTCCAATAAATACACACACTTTCTAACAAATATCATCAGTAAAAGTAACATAATACACAAATCCACCCAAAGATGACTCCTTGACATGGCTTAATACATTGGAATGCACATAATAGAATCCCTTTAGTTTTATATTTTTTAGCCTTGAAACTAACTCTGGCCTGCTTCCCAAGAATACAAAACCTATAAAGTCGAGCTTGCAACTTTTAACACCATCCAACAAATTGTGTTTTTTCAACTCATCCATACCACACTCATTAAGATGATCAAGAAGCACATGTGACAACTTTGTACTATCATCATGTGACTTAACAGAATGAGCTCCACCTACAATTATACTCTCTAACAGTTTATAAATATTTTCTTTAGTTATCTTTCCTTTCATCATAGTCAACACACCTTTAATAAAGTCAAATAGTTTTCATATCCTCATCTTCCTAAGGAATGAAACCATTCTTATGCAAAAGGAAATCTGATAATTCTTATTCAATTCATGTACATGTCTAATATCACACATTGTTCTTACTATAACATCATACATCATAATTCAGACATCACAAATGCAAGCAATATTACAAAATCTATCATCACCAAGATAGACTGAAAAAAATTAGCTGACATGTATGTTAAAAACCACTCCTTGTTAGACATAATATGGTAAGAATATCCTGAATACGGAATTCATGCATCCATGTATTGAGTAGTCAATATCCTGAATACGGAATTCATGCATCCATGTATTGAGTAGTCAATATAGAAAGTATATCACCATCAATGCAATCTGAATCATTTTGTACCACATTTACAAACTTTGATTCTCCACTCTTCTCGTCAGTCAGCATTTTCCACGTTAAACAATCTTTCCTCATATGTCCCCCTCTTTGCACTCATAAACAATGAATCATTCTTTTACCCTTTGATTTTAACCTATCATTTTATTATCCATAACCATTCTTCTATAAGTTTTTACCACGGTTTGACTGCTCTTGACGTACAAATTGTCAGCATGTGAGAAAGTCTTCCCTGCATCATGCTTTAGCTGGTGTTAAGCCAATAAGACTGCATTAATCTTCTCAACTTTGATTGTTTCTTTTCCGTACATAAGAGTATTCACTATATGCTCATAAAAAGGGGAAACGAACATAGTAAAATTATTGCTCTATCTTAATCCTCAGGCTTCACCTCAAACTACACTAAATATGTGATTATTTGATAGAATACATTCACATGTTGAGCTAAATCATTCCTTTTGTACATCTTTTCCTCATACATCACCTGCTTCAGATATAGTTCATTCGTAAGGGATTCTGACATAAACTGTTATTCCAACTTCTTCAAGATTTTTACAAGTGATGACAGATGAGATTTTCACGAGGGATTCAGACTCATTACGTGATACGTAATCTCATCTGTCAAACATAGACATATGATTTTTGATGCTCGCTACTGCAAATCCTCTCAATCCTCATCTTTCACTCATGCAGGCTTCTCTAATCATAAATTCTTTGTACTCCCTTATTGCGGTAATAAATCATTTACTCTTGTTTACCATAATCTGAAATTACCATGGTCATCAAACTTTTTTTAAATACAATTTTATTTATTTGATCATAAACAACCTCTGATCGGTGGTACGTATACCGACAGGTGGCACAGAGGGGGATGACATCCAGCCTCCGTGCTGCCCTAACCTAACACTATGTAAGTACAAGCTAACAAACAAACACATATAACACATACTAACTATCGACATCAAGAGTAGATCCCCGCCCTATTATTCTTCAAAGCTCTTTAAATCACCTCCGACAACTCTTCCTCTTCGACCGTCACAACTACAAACTCATTTTCCACCAACTTTCAAACTGCCTTATTCTGCATCTTTTTTCATCTGTACAATGATTGCACTACCAATTACCCACAAACAAGTCCTCATCTTATAAATAACCGACCGTGGCAGCTCTTTTTCTCGGTTGAAATAGTTAACTAACAATCCATCATCACATTGAATTTTAATAGTAGTCTTTCTAATTTGTCTCTTCAATGCAACACCTTGGATTATAGCTTGTAATTTTACAGTGCAGCTATCAACACCATCCATTTTATTTACAAAACCTAATATAACTCTCCCTTTCTCATCCCTTCATATACCTACATATCTACCTTAAGCACCCCTTTTCACTTTTAAGCAACACTTCACCTTTGTCTTCCATTTACCCAACAACCTCTTTTGATATAAGGCAACACAGTACCCTTTTTTCCTAACTTAAAAACATCACAAGCAAACTGGATTTTTGACTGAACATAAGGAAAAATATAGACAACTGACATTTTTTTCTCATACTTGTATTTGTTTCTCCAACACCTTATTTCTCTAAAGACATAACCAACCAATAAATTTTGGTCTGCCCAAACACTTAATTGTTAATCTGGCTTGCCGCCCAATTTTTGAGCACTTGCTTCACTGATACTGGCTCTGTCAATTGCTAGAATATAACTTCAACATGTTGTCAAAATTTTCAAATTGTAAGATTATGACAAACAAATTTTCTCTCTTCACACAATCTGGATATTCACAACATACACACATCAACCCATTTTGACCCTTTTTTCTAAAAACAACAATCCATAGGCAATATATTGTGGTAAGGTTTCCATAAAAATAACTAATATTGGGAGAGTTTTTTTTTCAGAGCTGCGCAATCCACTGATAGATGTAACTCTTCCTTTTTTATCACTCATCCAGATAAGCGCATCGACATAAGATTTTATTTTATTAAAATTTGTAGGTTATGCAAACATTTTGACAAAAGCTTTATCGACGTCAAGCTTGTGGATATTAGACATGTTTTGGGTATTTTTGATCTTGGGCCATGCCACAATGAGGAGAATGTTGACATAATAGTTGGTGTAAATATTTTTTTTGAGATACATGTGAACATTCGGTAGAGATACATGTGAATATTCTATGCCATTAATCTTTTCATTTTTCAGAAGAATTGTTTTTGTTTTTCTTTTCTATTGTAAGCTCCTCTGTACTGAATTTTCAATGAGAACATAAGAAACATACAACTTTTTTGTTGATTATATGTTAGCAGGTCCGGCTAAGGTCCAGTGCAACTGGATCGACTGCACTGCGCCCCCAAATTTCGAAAGGCCCCAAAATGTAAACCCACTCTTCATAATCCTGATTTTAACCTAAAATGCAAACATAGTACGTCTGCTCTGATGCTGTTGTCATTCTTTTTGCTCTTCCTGGCGAGTCCCTCAGCTGACTTGTGTCTAATTTTTGATCTTCTTCCTCCTAGTATTGATTTTGGTTCGCTTGATTATTTGCTATTATTACGGAACGGGCAAAGTCAGGCTTAGATTTGTAAGCGGTGAGAACAGCAAGACATAAGCCTCCCACTTTAGTAGCTTGGTCCGCGGATATCTAGCGAGTGAAGGTGAGTAGTGAAAGTAAAAGAGAGGAAGAGATAAGAATATGCAGTCCGGAACGGATTGTTGTACACAAAATAATTCTACTGCATTTTCCATAATTCAATTTTTCCATTTAGGTGTTTAGGCCCCAATTTAATTTCATATAAGGCCCCGAAAATCTCTGAGTCGGTCCTGTATGTTAGATGTTGGTCTTGTATCTAAATCTAATACTAAGTCTTGAGTCCATCATGACAAAAGATAAAAAGATAAATTAAAATCTTAACTAAATGTTGATTTTAAAAATTAGATGATACCAATTACAAATTTATGCGCACCTATACTTGTCGCAAATTCTTGGGTGCTCCGGGAGTAGGTGCTCTCGTTTGCGACGTTATTTTTTTTATGAAAATGACATCGTTTTACGTGTTACACATTAAACACACCGAGCTCGACCAAAACAACTGATGAATAGATACGTGCAATTGATGATTATAGCAGCACAACTGGTGAATATAGATGCACGACGGATGAATATGTTGAATATTCATCAGATGATCTGCTATATGCATCAGTTGATCAAAATAACTGGTGAATATATAAGCACAACTGATAAATATTCATCAATTGTGCTTATATATACAAAACAACAACGGGTGAATATATAATCACAACTGATGAATATTCAGCAATTATGCTTACATATTCATCAGTTGAGGCAAAAACAAATGATAAAATAAAAAAAAACGACATCGTATTTTATCAAAATTAAAATAACACCGCAAACGAGAATATCTGCTCTCAGATCACTCAAGAGTGATTGTATACTTATTAAGAGTCTCTACGAATCTGCGGGTCAACTGGGCTTAACACTACAATACATGTCATTGTATAAGGTGGATTTGCTCAACAAGGTTTGACTGATTGCTGGGCCTTGCATTTATGGGCTTGGCCGAATTTGATCCTGCGAGGGCAGGCTGTCCTGCTTTCCCGAGTGGCCTCAATCAGCTGTGTCCTACTTTGACTGTCCTGGTTTATGTGCAAGTAGCTCGAGTGACAAGGGCAACTAGCAATATTAGTACTTTGGCATTTTGTGTTGTGTGATAGAACGATGACCACACTCTACTTTCAACTTCGCAGATCTTAATAAAATGTACAATCCGTCACTGTTCATAGTACATTTTCCCTGGTACTAGCTACTAAGTCCAATCCAACTTATATTCAAGTATTAAATAAGTCTGCCATTTGTCAACAATTCAAACTACAAGGGCCGGCAAAGGAAGGTTCGAGCCTAGCAGCGTCTCTTTCAGAAACATGATTCACTGTGAATATTGATAGTAGATGATCAGCACAGCCACAGCATGTACATGTTCATGTTGTTAATGTTTCTCTATCTCATGTGGTGGGAGTGGGGTTAGGGTTTCGTGTACATTCATTCAATACGTTTTAAGTTTGGTTTGCCCATTGTAAGAGCCTGGGATCACCTCTCCAATTACATGAACTGTCTTACTAGCTCAACCTATAACACGTGTGTTTTTTCCTTATCAAATTTGTTAATTTGACACATACTCGCTTCATGTTTAGTGGTTTAGAACTATTTTTGTTGTATGTGTTTTTTTTTATGTACACCGAAACTGCCAGGTTCCGGCAAACCCCAATGGGTAATGTTTCTGATGTATTCCAGATTTGCCTCATAAATCTTCGTTCAAACAGATCCCAATAAAAAGTAAAAAACAAAAAAAAATCAATAAATATTTGGATCAAAGCATCAGATGTGGGTGATTTGTCTCACACTCAAAATAGAAAGGGAAGGAAAGCCAAGTTGAAGGTTGAGTTTGTGAGTGAGATAGGTACCAGCTCACTAGACATTGATTTTACTACTCAATGAATATAATAGAGATGTTGATAGTTCATTTGAAAGAAGGGTCAGCTCTCATTTTTTTCAGCATAATTAGAAAAACCAATAAATTTCCATAACTTTCTTGGTTGAATATCTTGAGAGAGGGAGAGAGAGAGAGAAAAAATCCATCAAAAAAGTTTCTCTAACAGGCTTTTGCAGAACCTCAGGACTTCAGCCTGGAAGCATCAGCTAGCTAAATGTTAAATACCTTGCTGCTAAAACTTCAGCTAGCTATAGAGATTTATTTATGGGTAGCACAGAACAACAACTAATGTTTTCCTGTATGTAAGCTGAAAGACAAGTCTTTGTTTGATCTTTGAACCACAAGAAATAAATCTTTCCATGCAAAACATGAAGATAGAGAAATAAATAGTAAACCCTAAATTCGAATTAAAAGATAGCAGCGCACCCGGATCGGATCTGTGTTTTTCTTGTTTTCTGTCTGACAAGAAAGTATCTGTGTATATTGAGAAGATCGAGGTTTGTAAGAAGCTGCTAGGTAGAATGGTCATGTCATGGAATTTAAAGCTTACTGCCAAGCCAGTCTTTTTTGTTGATTTGTACTGTAATTATTTTGTTATAATTGCCCAATCTTTGTATTGTGTGTATTTTGTTCAAGAATGGACCGACCCGTGATGCCACTACAGTGCACATTACTTGAACCACATTGTCGTGTCATTCTAAGTCATTATAGCGTATGAGGAAATTCTTAATTAGTTGAATATGATCAATTGATATTGGCGACATAATATTATGTTAAAAAGTCAATAGCTGATGTTCACAATTATCGTACTGAAACTGTGCTACCTAAAAATCTCTCACAATATAATATGATGTTTCATTGAATCATTTGTTCTTAGAAACATCATTAATTATAACAGATTCTTAATATAAAGTTGGACCAATACAACATACTCTATATGTCAGAAAATAGTTGTCGTTTAATTAACATTAAAATGAATGGATTAAGGAGATACTAATATCAATATTGTTGACCAAATTTAATATGTAAGTTCGTTGTAGATATTAAATGCACATTAAAATTGTTAAGTGACAAGTAAAAATGGACAACCAAATTTTGTTGAGTGACAAATAAAAAATGAATAATTAAATTTTGTTAAGTGACAAGTAAAATGGACATCATGAGGAGTAACAATGAGATTTGTTGACCTTTCACCGAACAAGCTCAGTCGGCTCTATTTATGTTTTAGAAGGTATAAAAAATGAGATGAAAATGAATTTTTAATGAATTTTTTTCTCATTTTTCTCATATTTGGTTAGAGATAGAAAATTATCAGAAAAGTACCAAAATACTAATTAATTTATTCAACATTTCGTTTTAATTGTCCACATTACTTCCCTCAATTGTTCTAACTTTTCATCTCATGGTTTCTCTCCTGTATATTCTCCCTAAACCAAACAATGCGTTCCCCTAAATTTTTTAACCAGATTGAAGCCATAGGAAAACAAGATCAGATGAGAATCGACTTTAATTAAGTCGCATCAGTAGACATGTACGTACGTGAGTGAGACAGTAAATAAGAGCAGCTAGTGTAATAATTGTGATGAAAACAACTAGTGAATGTTGTGGAGGAAAAGAGCTAATGGCCATGCATGCTTACGTCCCTTTCTTTCTTTCTCTCCTCTATATCTATCTTTACTGATCCATTGGGATTTGCAACCGTTCACACTTGACCTCGCCCGCTTACATATGGATCTATTTCAGCACTTTCTACTTGAACAACTTAAATGACCTAGAAAACTCTACAGCATTCGATAATCGTCGTCTTAGGGACGTCTCCACGTCTAATAATATCAACTGTTTGGGTGGATTAGGGGGTTCGACTTTCGGTTTGGTTGGATGATATCTCTTTCTCGAATTTTTCTGTGGTCCAATAAACAAAAGAATTTACCAAACTAGCTCGCCCTGATTTATTCATTTCTTAACTCGTTAGACTTAAATTGCATACGCACCCAGAATAATTTATACAAAATAAAAAATAGTTTAACAATTTTTTTAAAAAAGTTTATTGTAAGAAAATAAAGAGTAAATACATGTATATGAGACTTAGATCAGGGGCACAACTATTTGCTGCCACTCATCAAAAGACGTCGTTCAAACTTTGTCACCCAAAAATCACATGTCACTTTATATAAATTATATGAGGGATAGGCAAAATAACATCATTTTGTTTCTTATTTTTCGTTTTGATATTTTAGAATGTTTAGAGCAGCATATTCCTAAATATCCTACAATCTTTAAATCATAAAAAATAAAATCCTATTAAATTTCAAAATCCTAAATTCTAGTGTCTAGAAACCCTAAAACCCCTTAAAATCATAAAATTCTAAAAATTTAAAATTTTTAAAACACTAAAACCCTAAAACTCAAACATCCTAACACGTTAGGAGTTAAAACACCCTAACAAACAGTAAAAATATATATTTTTTACCCAATCCCTTACTTAACTTATTTGAGATGTCACCTCATATCCCATTTCTCTTTAGGTATTCATATAATTCACATAATTCTAAAATCTACCTTGAAACCCTAAAAATCACTAAAAATCCTAGTATACTAGATATCTTAAAACTCTGAAAATCCTAAAATTCCTAAAAATCACCCAAATTGGCATTGTTTGACCTGCTCAATTATGATCAAATCTTATCCAAACTACTGTAATACATATGCGTGATTAGTGAGAACACATTTGGTAAACACCAAATCTCATTGAAAATAGCATCGTGTCTCATTTAATGCGATAAATCATTTTGGAATGATATTCTAATATCTGTCTTAGATAAAAACAAAATTTGAACTATAGCCATTTTCCATTTTTTGAGTTATATTTCATTTTATATCTCAAGAACTTAGAAAAATGTTTCATTTTATATATTAAGAAATTAGAAAATTTTGATGCAGGGATTTATAAAAGTGGAAATATTAACTATTAGACTTGCTTTATTTAGAAAAGAGGAAACATAAAATAATAGGGAAACGAATTATTCGTATATGGATTCTATTTTATTTTTTCATTGTTTAGTTCGGAATAGAAACTTACAAGAAAAAAACACTCTTTAATTTAGCTAGACACTTTTATTAGGTTTTCTTTCCCCAATTTTTTCTTAACTAACATAAAAATATTTTAATGCTCGTTCACATTTTTCTTTCCCACTCATTTCCCCTAAACCAAATAGAGCCTTGACATTTGATTATTTCACCTGAGTGAGGCAAATGTTTGTACAAGAAGAGGCAAAGACAACAGTACACCTTATGAAACATAACATGATGACTTACGAGTTGAACATTATTATATGATCAACAAGCCATGTGTTGGCCTAGTGGTATTGAGTGTTGTCTAACAATCTCAAGATTCTCGGTTCAAGCCCCGTTGGTACTGCATTTACGTTTAGATACACTGGAGGTGCGCGTGAACCGTCCCGTAGTGAGTATGAGCGTACACTATCAAGATGGAGGGGGGGGGGGTGCGGCCCCTAGCCACTAAGGGAAAGTGGGAAACCACTATTGATCCTCTTTAAAAAAACAGAAACAAAAAAAAAACATTATTTAAATGGTATTCATTTTGCTAACTTCTTTAGCGGAACTCATTTTGTCTGCTTTATGAATTAGTCACTAAAGTCGCATCAAATAAAAACTAGTCAAAAGTATAAATCTGTGTTGATTTATAAAAAGAGAAACTTTCAAAAGGGTCCTGAATTACCAGCACTTACTCAACTGCGGTCCGAACTACCACGATTTTTAAAAAGGGTGCGATGAAAAGAATTGGACTGATTTCGGTTGATGCTTAAGATCATTTTGTTTGATTTCTTAAATATAATTGATTTTATTAAATTTATTGAGGATTATGGATGATTGAGTATGAAAAAACGTCATTTTTATGTGAAAAATAATATTATTTATTTTGATAACCAAACAACGTAATTTCAGCATATAAATTTAAGTCTTATGAAAATATTAGTTTATGATTGTATTGATAAATTTTATCTTAAAAAATCAATTTTTTTTCATCGTATTTTTTTTCAAAATCATGATAGTTCTGACTGCGGTTGAGTAATAGGTGATAGTTTAGAGTCCTTTTACAATTTTTCCCTTTATAAAATGTTTAGATGTCCAAGCATAAAACAGTCAACTCCAATGATGTGTTTTAGGCGAAAAGAAACTTTTTAGAATGTTGCTAGCAAGTCAAACTAGGCATACCCAATTGGAAATTCATAACATTAAATGTGTTCTTGATGGCAATGATATCAAGATGATAGACATATAAATGGCGGTGAGGGAATGTGTTTCTGATGATTTCCATCCATACGTTCTATGTTCTTTCTTCAGCGTGTCTGTGAAAAAATAGAGAGAAGAATCCCATCCGCCCATTAAAAAAAGCACCAATCATCTACACACATGCCTTCCCACCCCATCAGTCAATATTCTAGCTGATGCGTAGCACCATCGTCCTGATCTTCTTATTATCATATCATGTCATCTTCATCAGCATCTTCCTTTTCACCGGACCACAATATCCTCCACCACCCACCCTCTCTTTCAGACCAGCTTTGCTATGTCCATTGCAACCTCTGTGACACTGTCCTTGCGGTTTGCAAACCCTACTTGCAATATACACTCCATCTGCATTTTTAGTTAGTTGCCCGGATAGCTTTGATCAATTACATATATGATTTAGTGTTTTGTGGGGGTTTCTAGGTAAGCGTTCCTGGAAGCTGCTTGTTCAAGACTGTTACTGTGCGATGCGGTCACTGCACAAATTTGTTGTCCGTGAACATGAGGGGACTTCTTCTCCCACCCGCACCTCCATCGCATCATCATGCAGCTAATTTCTTCAATAACCCCCAGAATTTCATGGCTATGGTAAAAGTCTATGCTTTCTAGGGTTTTATTTATTTTTTTCTGCAAGAGTTAATAATGCTGTGTCTTCTATGTTTTGTCCTATCTACCTTTTGATCTTTGAATTGGTGAAGATACTCTTAAGAGCCTGATGCTCTATTTGAAAAAAAACTTTTATTTGATGTATGTGTAGGAGGAGATGCAGACCAATATGACTCTGATGAACCAGTTACCAAACCCTAACGAGCAAATGATGATGATGCCGGTGCAGACTGAGTTTCTGCCAGTGCCTCCAGCTGTTCGGCGTAAGTGACTTTATCAGTATTTTCTACATTTTAGACAACAAATTAATTTCCTTGATCGGTGTTAATTTGCCCTTTGTTAGTAAAAAATTTAGATTCAACACATCTAGCTATTGTGACATAGAAACCCAGGAGATATTATCCACAGGTTTGAGCTCATTTTTAAAAGAGATCATTTCAGACATGTGTTCACACCAAAACTCAATCTTGTTTCTTCTAGCATCTAAAATTTCAATTTATGTACAACACTGCAATGACCAATGGCATAGGTTAACAGGCATCAGACCAGAATAAAACACTGCAATAGTTCTTCACTCAGGGATGGAACTCCACACATAGGGTATGTAAGTTAATCATGTACAATCCTGTGAGTTTTTTAGGATCTGTATACAAAACTACCAAGTCATCAACACTACGGTTGTCAAACTCATAGTTTGTCAGCATTTCAAATCTGTTTTCCCTTCAGAGATGCAGAGCCTTCTTAAACTAGAAATAAAATTTAGCTATTCTAAACTCAGTTGTGATGCAACTGCACACCAAGGGTTTTAAAAGTTAATCATGTATAAAGCTTATAGTCTTTCCAAGATCATGTGCACATATGACTGTCAAGTCAACAGTGTTTAGGGTTTGCAAAACATAGGGTTTGTCAGCATTTTAGAGTGTGTCTTCAACTAGCTAGGGTTCTCGTGTGTCACTTGGTGAGCGAGTGGTGGAAGAGGTGAAATATGATTCTCTATTATTCTTACATCATAAGTTCGAATTCTTTGATGCTGGGGTGTGAGTTAATTAATAAAATGATCACTAAATCTAGGCAAAAGAACAGAAAAAAAAAATTTAGCTTTGATGCGTTCACCTACTCAAGTGATCAAATCTGTACATATGCATTTTTGTTATACGTGGGACAAAATCAGACGGAAGGAATATAAAAGTAAAACAAGGTAGTCATTCAGTATAAGGAAATATTGCAAGTAGTGCTGCATATTGCTGAAATAATTCAGATCTCTTCCCCCCGGAAATACAGATGAATGTATGGTAGCTGCAAGTAGTAGATTATCCTCAGAAATATGTGTGTGATGTTGATGATATATAATGATGAAGAAATGATCACATGTACTCAGAAAAAAACATAAAAAAGTGGGACTAGTAAGAGATAATATGTCTAGCTCAATGGGTAGATCATAAATGGGCAGCAAATACACATCTCTGAATCATGCTAATTTAATGCTCTCTGCTCCTGCTGCTTGTCTCTACATGCGTCTCATTTATTCATTTTCAACCACATATATCTGCGTGCATATCTATATTTGTATACATTCTCGCTCTCACAGCTCCAGAGAAGAGACAAAGAGTCCCCAGTGCCTACAACCGGTTCATTAAGTAAGCATTTATGATCAAATTAAAATCCAGTTATTAACCGGCCGTATATACAGACTGTGTGTCTCTAAGTAGTGGCTCCACATGCTATACATGTATACTCAAATGAACTAGGGAGGAGATCCAACGGATCAAAGCTGAAAACCCAGATATAAGCCACAGGGAGGCTTTTAGTGCAGCTGCCAAAAACGTAAGTGAAGCTGGATCATCATGATCTCAATTCATCTTAACTATCAATTACTGTAGTCTGAAAGTAGGGTTAGGGTTTAAGGCTATGCTCTATATGAACTGAGTTTGGATTTGCAGTGGGCCCACTTCCCGCACATTCACTTTGGCCTCTTGCCTGACCAGCCCGTGAAGAGATCTGCTGCTAACATGCTCCAGCAGGTACACTATATCTGATATTTTCCATTGATTTCAGAACGCCACAAACTCACAAGTCTAACTTATTCACTTAAATTGCAACTCTTAATGAAAAAATGTGTGAACGAAACCAGCAGTTAATGCTAGTTCATATGTGGTCTGAGGCGGAGGTTCTTGTAGGCATGCAGCTTCGAATGAATAACTGAGGACTCATCAGTTTTCCTGATATTTGTTTGTTGTAGAAAGCAGGAGCTGCTGAGGGAGGGTTTCTAGTGACAGATGGTATCCTGCAGTGAATCAATTTACCTTTCTTTGGTCAGTGCCGTTGTGTTGAGTCGCAGCTTCTGTGTACACATCTGACGACTACCAACTAGCTAGGATGCATTGTTAAGGTTCATGTATGGACTATGAAGTCCAATTGGAAAACTATCTAGTTTCCTTTGAGTCCGAGTTAAGATGGGGGGGTTTATGTTTGTTCCGAGCATGTATTTTGACGTCTTCAGTGTCTTATTTACTATGTTTTCTTCAGTGTTATGACAACTTTTGTCACTCAATACTTTGTCATAAATCATACCTGTCTCCCGATCGAAGACCCTAGACTCATAGGATAATTAGGGTAGAGGCTAAAAGGTGTGAATTGAAATTGTGATGAAGAAGATATATATATATATATATATATAAATAGAGAAGAAGAAGAGAGAGAAATAATCATGAGAGGCGAGGGATACAGTTGGGGTTCGGTCGTAACACACATATAGTTGGCATGTAGCTGGCACCTTGAGAGCCTAAACGACAATGTATCTTTAACTACCCTTCAGCACCAAAGTGACAAAGTTTTGTGCAGCTACTCTAAGACCGCCTCAACTAAGATTTTTTTGTAGAAACCATACAAGCGTAGCTTTGATAACAATCTGACAAACGCAATAGAGCATAGATATTTTGTGAAAACACCCGCTGGTTGTTCAGCTAGCAGATGGCGTTGAAGACCAATGGAACCATCCTGGAGATGTTCTCAAACCAAATGACAGTCAAACTGAATGTGTGCTACCGTGCGCCCAGCCCCCTCGGCCGAAGCACATCCGTAGTGCGCCCATTCCCCCTGTCCAGCACTCAGTGTCCGGCATCCTTGCGAGCGCCCAGGCCCTCCGCGACCAGCTAGCGCCAGCACAGTACCCAGCGTCCATGCCTGGCATCTCTCCCAGACACCAGCTCGTCCGGGTCGAATGCCTAGCGCCCCGCGTGCGCCGAGCTTTGTTCCACGCTCAGCACGCCTAGTGTCTAGCGCCCAGCGCACATCCGTCCAGACCCAGAGCCTAACTGGCCAGATCCCCTCCTTAGACCTCGCGTCCAAACTTTATAGACTTTCCGAGCCCCCACAGGCCAAGTACCTTCCCATAGTCTTCTTGTAACCCTTTAGACCTCGCGCCACTCATTGTAAGCTTTTCGAGCCTCCTTAGACCTAGTGCCACCCATTCTAGTCTCTTCGAACCCTCCTTAGGCCTAGCGCCACCTATTATAGCTTTTCGAGCTCTCCTTAATGTCATCCCTTGTAGTCTCTTTGAGTCATCCTTAGGTCTCATGCCATCCTTGTAGCATTTTGCCAATAGGTCATTTTTTACCCCTATTAATGAAATAAAGTTCAACGAAATAAAAAAAAAAAAAAACTGAATGTGCTTAATTGTTTCATGAAACACAAGATTAGAAGCAATGATCATGACAACCCTCTTCGCATAAAAAATTGCATGGCTACGTACAAGATCAACAACTCTCAAAAACTTAAGTTGATTGACTTGCTAGATTACTTCGACAAGACCCCACTCGGCTTGAGCCGAGCTTCTGAAAACAATGCGTTCATTTGTTACTTTTTCATGAAATTAAGAGTATCATCTCTAGAGAGTAACACAATTATCCATGACTGAGTGACAAATTCTCGAACATGCAGCCCAGTTTGAATCCCAAAAACCATTTAGAATGAGCAGGAAGCACTAGAGTATAAAAGGCTCTGACCAAGATAGTTGTACTTAACCGCTCTTAAACCTATATCTGCATGACTATCTTTGAGGATGAGCAAGAAACTGACTTGGACAATCGACGACACAGGGAAGGTCTGGGCTTGTAATTATTAAGTATATCAATCTTTCTGTAAGCCTTTCGCCAGGGCAAAATCAAGTATCACTGTGTCAGGACTGTTGCTAAATGTTAAATTGTGATAGGCGGCTAGACACAATAAGGTAACAAGTCTGCTAGAATTTCTAGAGCTTTGAACGGCAAGCAAATTCCATGCCCAATATTTATTTTAGAGGTTCAAGATCCTTTATTTGAAACTAAGTAGGCAGACAGGTCTGCATATCGTTGATGTCGGACAGTAAAGTATAAGTTATCAAGATATCATAACACAAACCAATCACACCAAGAATTATGAAGTATGTCAATATTTATAACTTATAATGACAAGATGAAGATTTGAGTATTGTCATACTTTAACAAGGTAGTGGAAATTTTAGCACACCAGTGTAATGGGGCTTGCATGAATCCACTTGTAGAGATTTCACTTTTTATAACACTCAATATTTTTTTGTTTTTTGGATGATTGTTTTCAAGTGCGGGGCACTCGAAATTATTTTTCGGGACAATATCGGGTGTATTTCAATAATATTTCAGAAAAAAGGAAAGAAAAAAATATAACCCTAATTAAACGAACATATTTCAGAGTCATTTCAGATAAGATTTGAAAAACATTTTTTCTTTTCAGGGGAGCATCGGCTAAGGTGGTCTTCGTGGGAGGGTCAGGGGAGGGGTTGAGATAATATTTTCAGGGACATGTGTAACACTGTATTTTTGAAGAAAAAAAACAAAATAAATAAAATAGCAATATATTAAGAGGGTTTAATGAAAAACCTAAATTCAAAAAAAAGCTCAAAGAAGAACTAATGTTAAGATTAGGGTTTCATGATTTGAATTTTATAAGCATTAAGAGGGAAAAAAATGAGGGAGAGAGCGGTGCCATCATATACGTAGATAAGGTGGAAGTTGTTGAAACTGGCTTCTATCTCACATCGCTAGGATATGAGTGCAATGCTCATTCCAAGCTCATATAAAAGGAGCTCCCCTCTCTCATTCGAAGAGGCACTAATCCTTAGCTACAATCCTCTAATAAGCTAAAAGATTTTCTTTCTCCCTCTTTTTAATATTTCTTGAGTGAAATATAAGTTGTGTTGGTATCCGAGGACGTAGGCCATTTTGACTGAACCTCGTAAACATTTGGTGTTCTGTTCTTTATTAGTAATTTTCCTTTTGGTAGTATAATTTTAGTGGTTATTGTGCTTTTAATTTCATAGAATATCCTGTCTAGGTATACCTGGAGATATTCTGGAAGGTGCTTCTGTCTAGAAAATTGGATATTGTGAAGTAGACCGGTGTGTCTCCCCAATCTTTCCTAAGAATCATTCAATGCAATTAGCGGTTCAATAATGTACTTGTTATACTACACACTTCCACACACCAGAAGTCACATCAATCATCTTTTGGATTGGGAAGTATGTGTCGCAATTGTTAAATAATGTAGTAAGAATTGATCGTTCCATAGATATATATATATATATATATATATATATATATATATATATAGGGGAGGGATCCGTTGAGAACCTTCTTACGTTGAGAACCGTTGTGGACAATTCTTGACCAATCATTTTCTTTCCTTCTTCGAGTTTATTTATTATGATTTATTTATTATGCGATACTCATTAAATGCATGCGATAGATTTGGAAACTGTATTTATGTATTATTTATAATTAAATATCATTAATGCTTTATTTTTTTATTTATATTTCGTATTTTGTAGGCTTTACTGTTTTTTTTTTAATTTTTGGTAGTGCACTTTTTTTAGTTTTGGGAACTTTTTTTTATTGTGTCACTAGTGTTCACCGTCAAAATTTAGTATTCAATGGTGAACATGTTCACTAGTGTTCACTGACAAAATTTAGTAACTTTCAAATTTTGAAACCATGTTCACTATTCGAATATGTACAAAATAATGGAGAACATGTTCACTGTCGAAAGCCACCTATTTCTGGACATTGCGGGACTGATGTTCACTATAGAAAAAATACACATACTCATAAAAAAGTAAAAAATTTAATAATTTTCAAAATTTGAAGCCATGTTCATTATTCGAATATGTACAAATAATGGTGAACTTAATAGATTAACGAAAAAAGTAAATTTTACTGAGTTGGTCCACAGAGTTGAGCATAAACTTTACTGAGTTGAGCATAAACTTTCGGTTTATTAAAATGCGAACAATATGTTTTTCTTCCTAGAAGTGCTAAGCTGTGTCGACCAATTGATCCACAGAGTTGGTACCTCACGGTTTTTTTTTTTCCTCCTAATGATTCTAAAATATTAGAGGGACTAACTCTACTGAATTCTACATCCGCCACCTGCGTCTTTCTCATGCTGGACGTTGCCATAAGCTGAGAGCTCAAGAAGATCCATGTCCCGGCCTGAAACGCGGCAGTAAAAACTCTTCTGAATCAGCTCCGCTCTTGATTGATCCGTGCGATTGCCTTTTGATCTGTTGACTCGTGCCTGTAGGACTTGGCAGTTTTCCAACGTGCTTTGCCCTCCCTTGGAGTAAGGCTGAATGTGATCATAGTCATGGCAGAGACACCCAGCACAGCCCACCAGCTTCCTAAAGACAACATTACCGAGGGGATCCCTCCGCCACAAAGGAAACATCAAAAAAGAAATGGAGTACCTGTTCCTGACTTTACTTTAATCCACATTCCATGATTTATAGCTCCCTTATTTTAATAGGAGGGTTGATATGGTGGAGATGGTGGGTTGCGATGGAGATGGCGGATTTGGGAAGGACACAGTGGGGGTTTACTATGAAAGAGATAAACGAGTGAAAGAATAAATAAAATAGGGTTTGGGTTGAAAACGTATATTTGGAAGAATATGTTGATTGAGTAATTTGCTCTATAACATTAATTCACTAGATACGTTACTAAAAATAATTCAAAAGACATAATAAATGAAGTTATAAAAATGGATATATGAGGATCAAAACACGGTCGTTTTACGCGATAAATGATTGGTCCACATTTGTCCACAAGGTTCTCAACGTAAGGAGGTTCTCAACTGATCCACCCTCTATATATATATATATATATATATAATTCTAGAGTTACATGTGAAAGAAATCGTAAAAGTTTTGTCAGTTAGGAACATTCTTATTTACACGCTCGCACATAAAAAATAAAAGAGAAGGTAGGTGTCTTTGGATAGGTGACATGTGAAGGCTGAGCTTGTTTGGTTTGTGTCGATTGATCCGTTATATTATCTTTGGATTAAACATGTTATTTTGGACGGGTCACCTGTGTTTGGCTGGGAGAAAGGGAAGGGTTGCATTGGCAGATGTAGGTCATGTTATTTTTAAGACTTATACGGCGTTTTATAAACGCCGTACAAGCAACCGTCCTATAAAATCTAAGGTTTAAAACACCGTCTATATGTAGACTTAATACGGCGTTTATAACAAATAAACGTCGCATATTTGTACAGCTAGCTTAACACGACGTTTGTTGATCAGAACCGTCGTTTAAGGTCAAAATTTAATACGGCATTTTTACTCAGTAAACGCCGTTTAAATTCAAACTTAATACGACGTTTATAGACAATAAACACCGTATTAAGTTTGAACTAAAGCGGCATTTACTGAGTAAAAACGCCGTATTAAGTTTGAATTTAAACGGCGTTTACTGAGTAAAAACGCCGTATTAAATTTTGACCTTAAACGGCGGTTCTGATCAACAAACGCCATTTTTAGATAAATTTAAATTTTAAATGTATTTAATTTATTATTTGAATTAATTAAATATAATCAATTTTTTAGATTAATTAAAAACAAAAAATGAAATTTTTTTAATATTTTTTTATAATGAATAACAAGAACAGTAAAAAATTGAATTCATATAAATAAATATTTTTGACAAAATTTGAATTTTAATAAAATACATTAATATTTAAAATTAGATAAACAAGATATTGTTCTCAAATTATCTATCTAATATCAAAAACCGCCCATAGCTCGATGATGCTCTAAAGCGGTCCTAGCCACCACATCTTGAACTTCCAGTAGTTGTTCTGGCGTGTATGGTTGCGGACCGAATGGGAAAACCTACATGTATTAATTAAAATTAAAACAATTATTACATGTAAAACAATTAAACTTCAAAGTAATATACTTACATCTTGAAGGTCTTCCATATAGAAATCATTATAGGCCGTCGATATATGTGATATTATGTCATACATAAACCGCATGACATAATATCCGCATGCATTCTCGTCTTGCTGTTGTGGAACCTACAAAAAATATGAAAATATATTATAGTTTTTTCAAATAAAATATTAAAACATTAAAAATACAAAAATAACACCTAAAGCAAGAAACACATACAGATAGCAATCTCCATTCTGTAACAGTCTGGCACCCGCGATCTCTAATGTCATCAGCTTCATAGTATCGACGCAACCCACTACAAACTCAAATAACTTAAATAAGTATAAAATTTAGTAATAAATTAAATATTTCATTTGAAAAATTAAAAAGCAACACTTACCCATTCACCATACGAACAACGTCTGCTATTTCATCCTTAAGTTCATAGGACATGCTGTCCAAATGGTAAACGGTATTCATTCTCGGAAATATGACTTCCAATGTCCAATGAAACCTACGTGTGAACAGTAGACATGTATTGAGAAATATATAATTGACTTCAACTTAGAATAAATATACATATAATGTACGAATAAATATCCTTACTTCTTAATGTTGACATATGGGAGGAAATAGCATACATCCTCATTGCAGCCTAGCACTCTCATCCTCATGGAAAGCATCTCGCGCCTAGCACTCTCATCCTCATGGAAAGCATCTCCCGAGGTGAAGTTCGGATTAAAAAACCAAACTTCAAGCCAGGCATGCGCTTGTTTCGCGTCCATGAACATAACCAACTACAAAATAAAGTAATCACATTAGTAATATTTTATATAATATATTAAAATTAAATTTTAAAATTGTGTAAGAAGGAGTACTTTATGTATGCAAGCACAATGGATGCGCCGACCGGCTTTATGTTCAGTAGATCAGCAATGGAGTCCCTCTGGAATTCTGCCATGAAATTTGCTCCTAAGATATCAGCACCAACGTAAATAATAATGGAAGCAGTGGCAGTCATCCCCTCCCCAATTGCCCTCAACTCCTCCAATGCATGAGTTGTCTCCCTCAACTTGTCTTTAGGATCTCTCTGAGAGTCCTTCCATTCTGACAAGTTTCGATCTATTGCCTAACACAATTGATCACAAAATCATTCAAATGAATATTTTAAAATCAAATGAAATAAATATTCATCAAACTTATTTGCATACTTACCTCACTATCGAAGCTGACAAGATCTTTCGGCCAGACAACAGTATTCTTCAAAGCATGTGGCACAAAAGGTGACCGAGGCGGTAATTGGGAATGGGAAGCACGACATCTTCCATCAAAACCATGTCGATGAAGACCTTTGCGTTCATCGGATCAATCAGTTTGTAGTCCACCATGTTCCCTGACAGGACTCTTCCAACTGTGCACGCCTTTAGCATATTCATGTGGCGGATGCCCTAATAATACGCTCATAAGACATTTCTTCCCGGCCTATCAAAAAATACAATGTTATTATTATAACTCATAATAATACACAAATAAATTTTATATTGAAAATAAATACCTGAGAAATATCGCTATACGGATCGGGTGGTGAACCAGGCATCTGAAATCCAGTCGGAGACCCAATTCCTATATCTTCCGGCCAGATATCGTAGTGGTCAACATTAAGGTCCATCACTGCTTGCCGATACAATTCACCACTCCGCTGGCCTAATCCTGACTGCGACTGCGATATGACGTGCGAACGCATCTGCTCTTTATCCCCGAAATACTTATAGTCCTAAAGAAAACGGTGCAGTTTTGTTCTTTCAACTATATACGATGTTTTATAGTCTAAAACGCCGTATAAATGCTACACGCGGTATAAAGTCAATAATGTGGTAGTGTCCTTCAGACTATTTATCCTCTTTTATTTTTCTTTTCTCTTATTTTTAAAATATATGGATAATTAGCAGCATAATTTGTTATTGGTGAGATTTGCGGTAGTGGTGACATAAAAAAGTGATGACACAAGGATAAATTACAATCACAATTTGTTACAGAATGAATTCATTATACGTTCTCAAGCTTAGCTTGAAGTGAGTAAATAATTCATATGTACTTCGTTCCATACAAAATTAAACATGTGCTTAGTAATAGAGTATATTAGGTTTAATACAAACATAAAATATACCCACTTGAAAAGGTGAATATGTTATATTGAGCATTCATTCATACACACATGCTCAATTATGTCTTCAACGTATTGTCGAAAAGATAGTGCATCTTGTCATATAATTGATTTGGTGATCCAGATTGGTAATGGTTACACTGTCTAACCAAAAAAGGCTTTACGTCACAGTTCATCCTTCTTCACACATACAAATTCACATTTTACATATATTATTTTGATCTGATATGAGATATACATATGTATGTCCAAAAAAACATGACACATGACCCCATACATATGTAACAAAGGTACGAACGGTCAGCCGTATGTAAAGAATACAATATTAAATAATGAGAAATATATTTTTGTTAATGATATAAACTAAAAAGAACCCTACTAAGCTCGCCAGCGTACTTAGCGAGTTGTCTACGCACGGAATCTTTTGACTCACCCGTTTATTTAATTTTCTCCTTTTAAAGGAGTAGCGACGATGTCAGATTTAACAGCGACCAAGCTCTTCGGTACGGTATCATCTAGTGTTTAGTCATTTTTATCCAGTGGAGTCAATAATTATTTATTTTCATTCATATTTTTCATCTCGTTAGTTATTGCTCCGATGTAATTGGGCAGGATTTTGAGTTAACTTTGACTGTTTAAATTTTGAGTATTTATGTTTAGTTGGAATTTAGAATTTATGATTTTATTTAATTATAAATGTCTATATCCTTGATCAACGCTGGTTTGACTAAAAGTCAAAAGAAAAGTCAAACATCGATTGCGCGACACTTATTTTTACTCAGGTCGTGACATGTTGGTATTAGAGCCATAGGTTGTCGCCATAGTACATGAAACTAGGAATTAGTAGAATTTTTATTCTGGTAGTGAAGCGCACCACCGCCATAAATAACGTTCTGCTGAGATCGTTTTAGGAATATATTTGTGTGTTAGACTTGATTTAGTTTCAAAGCACACATTTCTTTATCTGAATTTTATTTCAATCTTTATTCATGTAGATTTGGATGGATCATGGTAGAGTTCGTGGTATGAGTACAAGTGCATGTGATCGAAGCCGCGACATTTATGACAATGTAGACCCATGTGTTCCACTTATTGAGGTAGAACATGATGAGGATCCGGGTAACCAAGAGACATAGTAGAATACACAGGGTGGACAAGCTCACGCTCTACCAGATTGGAATGCTATGATGAACACTATGTAAGGAGTGATACAATCATTGTCTCACTCACCTACGCTTTTGCAAAACAGCAAACGTCTCCTTCAGCTTAAGGAGTTTAGGGTGACGCTCTAGGATTCCTTAATGTTCACCCGCCCACTTTTTATGGCATAGAGTCTTTTCAAGACTCTGAGGTGTTTATTGAAACCACTAAGAGACTTCATTGAGTACTGCAATGCTTCAATGTGAGATCCGTAGAGTTTGTGACCTACATACTTTAGGGAGGGTGTTACGCTGTCATGATATGATAAGGTGTTAATAGGTCTTGGTGAGCATGCGCATCACATGGAGTGGGGCGAGTTTGAGACCTTATGTTTGGAGATATTTCTACCCCAGAGTGTTAGAGATGTGAAGGCAGCTGGGTTTGAGTCTCCAGTAGGGTTTTAACATGTCTATTACAGACTATGTTAATAAATTTACTAGTTTATCGGTATACGCACCTCATCTTATAGCAACCAAGGACATGAGGATTTAGCTGTTTGTGAATAGTCTGAGATTTTCTATTTACCAATTTATTGCTAGTGGCAGTTATACCTCATTATTTGAAACAATTAATCGGACTATGATGATAGAGATGAGGAGGCTACTGAGCGTGATAATTTAAAAAGGGGGAAGATGGTGACTCCCAGGAGACACACCCGAGTCAGAAGGGAGGTACGTAGTAGAGGAGGTAATAAGCCTCAGAGAGGTGGTCATCAGTTACAGGTATTGCACCGCGGTCAGTCAGCAACTCCACATGATCATAGACCTTATCCGCAAAATAGCGGAGGTCAACACTCAGGTCCAAAATAGAGCAATCAGTTAAGGGTGTAATATTGAACTTATGGTCATTTTCAAGTAGGCATTTATCGTCATGAGGTTCGTGCATGCTTTTAGTGTGAACCAGTGTTCTAAAAGGCGCTAGGCGGTCCTAGGCGGTAGACCTGAGGCCTAACAACTAATCGGCTAGGCGGGGGATTACTCGGATGATTAGGCGGTGCTATATATATTAATATATTAATTTAATATCAAATATGTATTTAAAAATATCATTATTACATATTCAATTTAAAACATGTTCAATCATAGTTTAACACAGTCTCTATTCTTATGAGTAAGAATATTTCTCCAATATTTTAAATGAAAGATAACAAGCATAAATTGCACATAGGACGACATGAACATGATACAAAAAAGAAAAGAAACCTGTCAAACCTATCACCACAAAACAAGTATTGTTGTCAACAATTCAACATAAGTACATAGTTGAGATGATTTGATATGTAAATAAAAGGCATGCAGGCCAATTCAAGCTAGACAAAACAATTTGATACTGTTTAAGAATAAAAGTAGTTGCTCAAATTTCCTACATCTTTTTTTTAGTAACTTCATCTCCTGACCTTGACCGTCTCCATATTCCAAGCCTACACAAACATAACAACTTATATGAGCATTCAATCACAAACATTATGTAATTTATGAGTAACAAATTGATATGAATGCTCACTATTTAAAATAATTTCAGATAGAATTATGTATACCTACATTCAGCAACAGTCAACAAATGGATCAACATCCTCAAATGTGAATTCGGTAAATCCTTCTTCATCATCCGGTTGGAAATCATCCTCTCCAAGTTCTCTAGAAGTCCAACTAACTTGAAAAGATTGTGTAACTTGCTCGACTTCATCCCTTTGCAGATTGATGTTTGGTGAATATTGATACTCTTCATCTTCCTCAGGACCATCTATAATCCATGATTGAGCCATACTAGCATCATTAGTTAGCAATATGTCTTGTTTATTCCTTGCCCTTTTTACCTTGTTGACAAGTTTCGCATTGAATTGGACATAAACAAGTTGGCTCATTCTCTCAACGTCAAGTCTATTCCTTTTTTTCGTATGAATCTGCAAGACAATTTATAAAATAGTATAAATTTGACTTTAGTATTAAATCACATCATTAGAAGTAAAAAAGACAAGCACAATTGCATACATAAATGTGATTTAATAACTAACCCCCTCAAAGGTACTCCAATTTCTTTCACAACCCGAAGAACTCGTAGTTAAAGAAAGTATCTTCATGGCCATCATTGGCAAATATGGAGTTTATGATCCATAGTTAGACCACCATCCAACTAAAATAGACATATATCATTAGATAAATCTATAAACTTCGAGTACTAAAATCAATATAGAAAGTGAAATATAGAATTTGTAAGCATACCTGGATTAAAAACTTCGTCATTTCTCATTCTACCCGTAATGGCCAACTTTCTACCAAACATCCCTTTCATTTCCTTATAATCCAACAACTCCACATTTGAGACCAAGTTTTGTAAATCCAAATCATGAGGAAAGAACATCTCAATACAAGTTAAGATGGCACTCATACATTTGGGGTCTTTTTGCACTTCATCATCTTGATAATAATAATAGGGATTCAGCGGGTACCCAGCCAAATGCAATGGGGAATCAAGACGGTCTTTGACTTTGAATCAATAATATCCATGATCGGCTGATATGTTTCTCTCACAGCCTTGCAAACCTTAATTATTTCTTTCCTTGCATCCTTGAGCTCACCGTACACAAATCCCATGGCTGGTTTGTAGTCACCATCCATAAGTCTAAGAACTGTCACGAAGGGTTTGAAAACATCCACACATGCAGAAAGAGATGGCCAAAAAGACGGACTAACAATAGTGCTATAAGCCTTTAATCCTTTAGGAGTGTTGGACCATGTGCAATCATTCCATTCTTTAGAAACAAACATACCTTTCAAACTCTCTTGTTTCTCTAAGATACTTTGCATCGTCAGAAATGAACTTGCAAATCTCGTATCTCCTGGCCTCACTATATCTCTTTGGTTTGTGAATTTTCTCATCATTGCCAGTGTTTTATGATGCGCGTAAATGAATGTTGTGAAACTTTTTGCAGCATCAATCACAAGTTTTAATTTCTGAGTCTTTCCTGATATCCAAAAAATAAAGAATATTATATTATCTTGTGAATGTATGATACGAAATTATAACCAAGTAAAATTAAAAGGTAAAGATATACCTATTCCTTCAAGAGCAAGATTAAGGGTATGAGTGGCACAAAGTGTCCAAAAAATATTTGGGCTCTTTAGTTTTAACAATTTAGCTGCAGCTAAATTGTTTGAAGCATTATCTGTAACCACTTGAATAACATTGTCAGCTCCCACCTCTTCAATGGATTTATCCACATATTCAAATATGAACTTTCCTGTATGCGCATCACTTGAGCTTTCAATTGAAGACATAAAGACAGTACCAAGTCTGGAATTCACACACATGTTCATTATACTTCTTCGTTTTCCATCGGGCCATGCATCTGTCATTAATGAACACTCACTTTTCTTCCATTCCTCTTCTTGAACTTTCATTGACTGTTAGTTCTCTCAACCTCTTGCTTTAATAACGGTTCTCGCAATTGATATTGGCTAGGAGGTATATATCCAGGTCCAAATTGACCAACAGCCTCAACAAACCGACGAAATGAATCATTATTAATCGCATTGAAGGGAATGCCTGACTCATACACCCAACGGGCCAAATAAGCATGAACTTTATGACTTCTACTCTTGAACAATGCATCGTAATGTTTTGTTGTCTTCTCTTCTTATACAAGTCTTATAAAGAGTCCATCGATGATATTGGGTTGCTAAACTTGTCCATTGGCCCAAGTGATCGCGCCCTCTTACTGCACCCTTCAACCTCAAGATGAATTCTTCTTCTCTCTTTTTTCTTTTTTGGTGCCTCACATGATTCTTTGCACCTTGCTTTATCAAGTGGAGAGGATTTCGGACACGATGCCACATTTCCTTTAATATGAGCTATGTGTTGCTTCAAACAAAAAAATGCCTCCACTCACAATCTTGGAACATAATTTACACTTGATTTTGTCTGGATTATTCTGAACGGCTAGCACCCCATATTCCCATCCCACATCATTTGATTTGAGTTTGAGGTTTTCAGTCTCAATTGATCCTTGTGCTTCGGAATTTGATGCTGCTGAAGAACTTCCCGTAAATGATGCCATTTCTGTAAAAAAAAAATACTAAATAGTAAATACTTACAAATAAACAAAAAACTTTAGGCACAAAAAATTCAGCCCATAAGTAAAATACAGTACGCATCCAAGTATTCAACACAACAAGCTTCGATGTGTGTGGCTTGTTTTGTTTAGCATTCAACACAGTAAGTGTTTTTTTGTTAAAGAAAACACCAGCAAGAGTTTCAAACTTTCAATTTTCAAGATTCACCTGCTGGTCCTAGTCTCGTACACTGTTTTATGTAAAGCCATTAGCTGCTTCGTTCATTCACCACGTTACAACTACATTCATGGAGCTAGCAAGCTTTTGAAAAAGCACATCATCTTATAAACTGACACAACTTGGGACAGTATTAACGAGAGGGCGGCTAGCCATCAGCCTGGACAAGCTCATGTAGCAAAATGTGGGTTTATATAACATAGAGAGGCGGCATGTGAGTTACATTGTACAAGTAGCTAATGGCTGCCAGCAGCATCTCAAAATCTCTAATTACAAAGAGGGCCGGCAACACCCTCGCCAGGCGGCCAGGGTCTCAATCTGGCAATAAAACCTATCTACCGCAAACAGTCTAACGAGAGTCTGTCTATTAAGATCTTTGAAGTCTAACAAAGTAACAACTTCTTATCTAACCTGGGATCGTCAAGTCTGCAAGTCTACAACTCCAGGTGTTCCGCACGCAGTCGTTCGTCGTCCAAGCGTTCCGCACGCAGTCGTTCCTCGTCCAATCGTCCTATCCGGCTCTCCGGCTCTCCCTCTTTGCAAGTCTGCAACTCCTCCCGGCTCCCTCAACAATCGAAATCGCCTCTCCGTCCGATGTGAAATGGTAGTCTCAACTCTCAATTTTGATTTTGCCCTAATCGGCAATTCCATATTTGTGTAAATAATTATCAAACAAAAATTACATAATTGAACCGCCTAATTATTATTAAACCGCCTAATCAGTGCCTAATCGGTGACTAATCGGTACTTACCAATTAAACTGATTTTTCAATGCCCAGTCCATATTGAGGCGTTTACAAACCGCCTAGCGCCTAGGCGCCGCTTAGGCGGCCGCCTAGGACGCCTTTTAGAACACTGGCTGAGAGTAGTATATCTCAGCCAAAGGATGGGAGAGCTCAAGTAAGACTTTTTGCAGTGACACGACAAGATGCAGAGACAATTAATTCCATGGTAAGAAGTATTTTATTTGTTTATAACCTTAATGTTTTGGTATAATTTGATCTCGGTTCTATAATTCATTTATTTCACCACATTTTGCATCTCATTTTTCTGTGTCCCCTACGCATCTAAAGACACCTTTAATGGTGGCCACTTGAGTCAGTGATCTTATTAAAGCCGATTAGTGTATTGCTCTTGTCTCATTCAGATTGGTGGTCGTGATATGCCATCAGATCTAATTTTACTTAATATGCTAGATTCTGATGATATTTTAGGGGTAGATTGATTATTTTCACATTATGTTAATCTTAATTATTGGAAGAAGGTGATCAATTTTTGTGTACCGAGAGAATCAGAGTTTACTTTCATTTGTGATAGGAGTTTTTCTGTTTCTTATTTGATATCAACCTTGACAGCTGAATTCTGATGGTAGTTGCTTCAGACATTTTAATGGTAGTTGCTTGATGTGTAGCTATATGATGGCATGCAAGGATATGACTATATGGGAGAGCTGTCTCAGAGGTTAAGCTGAAGCAATTACCATTCGAGTATGAGACTTTGAGGAAAGCATCTGAGAAGGTCGAGAAAATTAGTGCGGCATATGAGCAACAAAGAATGAAACAATGGACTGATTTGGCTAAGGGGTTTAAGCAATTCCTCTTCCACGTGTTCAAAGTATACCTAGTTTAAACATAGAACTTAAGATGTTTGGGTCTCTATTAATAGATGTTTAGCTGGGTCCGAGTGAGATAAAATTGTGCAATTGTTGCCTTAACTTTATTGTCTGTATGTTTTATTATTATCCATTGATTGAATGCAATCCTCTCCTTCATGTTGGACTGTAATGGTAAAATTATATATGTTTTTTGGGCAACTAACGTCATCAGCTGAGGACACCGATCCTGAAGATGATTTTGACTCAGACAAGTAAGAACTGATTCTTTGTAGCCTCTACAACATCATGTTTGAACCCTTAACCCAAAAATCTAGCGTTACTATGAATTTATTTTGATTTTCAAATACTATGTAACTTGGAACTCATTAGTTGATGTTTTGGACTTGTAAGATACATAAAAGGCTTTTATGCTTTGAATGATTTTTCTAAGGATTCTATGTTTGTTCGCTATATTTTATTACTTTTCACGTCTTTGTTTATTTATTAAGGAATGTTTAAGACCCATGAGCCTCTTTTGTGTATGCTTTTTTTGAATTTGTCTAGGAAATTATGTATATGTAGCTACCTGAAATACACATTTAGAAATATATACAAAATTTTTTTCATATTTTAAATATTTCACCATTAGCAATGATTAAAAAATATAGTCATACAAATATAAGTAAAGAAGTTATAAGATAATGCTACAGCCGAAAGTGTAGCTTTCATAAAATATAAGCAATAATAAATGTTAACACAACAAAACACACATTGCGATGCACAAAAAATCATCACAAGAATGATTGTCACCCTTTCCCATTGCGACCCTCTCAAATCCAACGAGTTAGAAATCATCGGCGGCGAATTTTCCGCCAAAGACAACAATTTTATATTGTGACAATAAGCCACTTTTCTTGTTGTGTCGAAAACATAAATTTGATTTGAATTTTGGAAAGTTAACTGCATAACAACTTTGACTACTCTGTAGCAGTGATCCTTCAAAACTTAGACATTGACTCATCATAAAAATTATAGATCTTTGTTTTCTCTTTCTGTATAAATGTTATTCATCAAATTGGAAGTCACACGTGGAAGTTATGGCCGTCGAAAGTTGTTAAGTTCTGTTGACTCTAATTTAGAAACATTCGACGTGTCGAGCGTGAAACTCAGATTCATTATGTGCTCGGCCATATTTGCGGCATCCTAAAGAGTCAGCTTCTTGCTCATTTCTTAATGGTAATATGTGTACTCCCCTCGACATGTCACTATATATGTGCATGTAGACCTCAGCACGCGGCCTTGCGATTGGACATATAATAATAATTGTCCTTCTATCTGATTTGTCCGCCTTATCATCTAAAAACTCCTTGTTCCGTATGTTGTGCTTTTATATTCACCAGTTGTTTTAGCGGAGCGCGGTGTGTTTAATGCGTAACAAGTAAAACAACGTCGTTTTCATTAAAAACAAAACGACGTCGCAAACGAGGGCACCTACTCCCGGAACACTCAAAAATTTGCCAGAAAAGGTTCTCTATGTAGGTTTGATATCATCACTATGTAATTATATTATTTATTTGTATATATATTATCTATATTATTAGTTTAATAATTTGATTGAATAGTAAATTAATAAAATTGATGGTAAAGTCATTATATTTTTAATGTTCTGATTGAACAAAACCAAATTATAAATCATCAAATCAAATAATTCAAAACCAAAATTAAATTGGTTTATGTTGATTTTTGGTTTGGATAGAATAAACCGCCCTGCGAGTGCAAAACATAAATTAAAAGAAGGGAAAAAACTCAAAAGGAGTCTTGAACTACCACCGTTTACCCAATTACGGTCAGAACTACCACGATTTCCAAAAAGAGGGCAATGAAAAATAAATTGGACTGATTTTCTAAGATAAAATTCATCATTACATTTCAAAACTAATATTATTATAATATTTAGATTTGTGTGTGAAAATTACATCGTTTGGTTATCTAAAAAAAGTCATTTTCTTTATATGCGCAAAATGGTATAATTTATTTTGATAACCAAACGACGTAATTTTCACACACAAATCTATGTGTTATAATAATATTATTTTAGAAATATAATATTAAATTTTATTTTAAAAAATCAGTCTAATTTGTTTTCCATCGCACTCTTTTTGAAAATCGTGGTAGTTCTAATCACAATTAGGTAAGAAGTGATAGTTCAGGATCCATTTTGAGTTTTATCCCTTAAGGCCACGTTTGGTAGCCGATATTGAAAGCGGGATATAATTATTAATACTGATGTAACGTGTTTGGTACGACTGAAGGATTAGTATTAATAATCTCAAGTACAAATTTTACCTTTGTGAACAAGGATTAATAATACCTTCATAAGAGGTGGTATTATTTATCCTGGTACTAGTAATACCCTCTTATCCTGTACTTTTTACCAAACGCACCCTAAAAGAATAGATTTGAAATAAAAACACCAACTAACACGTTGCGGAGGGCAAATCGGTAATTATACGAACGAGGGGAATGAAAACAAACGCAAGATGAACCTTCCATTTCCATCACCAAAAAAAGACACCACTTTCCCACCCTCACAATCCAATAAAGCTGTTGCATTTCTTAATTTTTAAAAATATCTCTAGAAAATAAATTAGAAAACAAAGATATGAAATTTCTTCTTCACAAAATCATTATCACATCTATTCACAAATCAAATTCATAGCCGGAAAGCGATACATCGCCGATCATGAGCACCGGAGATTTACTCAACATCCACCCCTCCGAACTCAAATTCCCCTGTAAGTCCATTTTACATGAGTCTTTCTTCATCAATTTCAAATCTCTCGCTACAATGGCTTCTTCTCTCAAATCTCATTGATTGACTCCCTTATCTCATTATGACATTTTTATGTGCGGAGGCCTTAAAATGTTGTAATGTGATGTTGTTGAGTGTGATATTGTTGTTATTATATTAGGATGTGCGCAGAATCTGAAAGTGACGTGCGGATTGATTTTGTGTTTGGATCTTGAGATGGAATGTTTTATTTTTTATTCATCTGTGTCCGAGATCAAATTTTATAATTGAATTTTTTTGACTGGTTTGAACTATTTTTGGGATTTGTTTGCTGAAGTTGAGGAGAAGAAACAGAGTACATGTTGCATGCAATTGATGAATAAGACCGATCAATATGTAGCTTTCAAGGTACATTTTTGATTTGTTAGGTTTTCTGTTTTGGATTTGGGCTGGTTGAAGATTCCCAATCGCTCGTTGATGTTGCTGTTGTTGTTTTTGTTTTGTTTTTAATAGGTGAAGACAACCAACCCCAAGAAGTATTGTGTCAGACCTAATGCGGGGATCGTTATGCCTGGATCCACTTGTAATGTCACAGGTAAAAGTTATCCGTTGCCTGTAGCACTTTAAAATTTTTTCAATGCCAATTTATGCTTCGAATCGACATGAACTGAAGTTACTTAGCTGCTTTATATTTTTTTCTGGTTAGGTTTGTGCAATATATATTTTTTGTGAATGGATGTTTTCTTTCCTTTTGCACCACTACCATCGCAACTGTCACGATGATCTCATTTGTAATATCTCACAGAAGAATCTCATTCTTGTTGTACAACATTTGTTCAATCTTTTTCATGTCAAGAATTTTCCAACTTTGTTTTGCTTGGATGTTGACAGTTACAATGCAAGCGCAAAAAGAAGCTCCGCCTGACATGCAGTGCAAGGACAAATTTCTCTTGCAAAGTGTGGTTGCCCCAAGTGGGACAGCCGCAAAAGATGTAACATCTGAAATGGTGATTTTATTTTTTGTCATGTTCAAATTTTTCTTCAAGACTCAATGAGGAAGTGGATTGATTGTCTCACACTCTCGTGTTGTAATATACTTTCAATGGATTATTTTATAGTTCAACAAGGAGGAAGGAAAGGTAGTTGAAGAATTCAAATTAAGGGTTGTTTATATTTCCACTAAACCTCCATCCCCTGTCCCCGAGGGGTCTGAAGAAGGCTCTTCACCTAGAGCATCAGCACTGGAGAATGGGAGCATCAATGCTCCAATGTTTGACTCTGTAAGTATCAATCTCTTTCCCTCACCTTAATTATGTACGTCACATCTATATGAGGCTGCTAAACAAACAGTTCTTTTAAATAATAAATTCCTCAATATGTGTGCATTATGTGTTTGAGAACTATGCTCAACCATATGCTATTGATCTCAGGTGAGTAGATCGCTGGATGACCCTAAAGAGAAGTCTTCAGAGGTAAAGTTTTATTGCCATAAACACTTAAGCTGTAGAGCATTGTTACTAAAGCTGCATACTGGGTGTATTTTTTAGTCGCTGTCAGGTGTTAATTGTTAAACAACATCTGTAATTTTTTGAGTCAGGTATGAGTGTATGACTGGTGCAAAAGATCTGTTGTTACAGAATCAGGCGTGCATAGTAAATGAGTTATGCCTCGTACGATAATAGAAGTGCCATGGACGGAAAATATTTGGTATATATTACATTCTTTTGTGTTCTTGAGAAGGAAAAGAGCCAGGGGACACCTAGTTTAGACAATTAATAAAATTTTATCTTTGAATAGAATATAATTTCTGCTGCAGTACATCCAAACTGCACATGCTAGTAGCCCTAGATAAACTTATAGAGCCCATAACTAGCTGATCTGAAATTTTCGTTGATTCTTCGTTGAGGGTAGATGTTACAGCTAGTCACTGCCAACCTATGTTGCACAGAAACTCCAAGAAGGTGTCATACCCCGTACCTGTACCCGTTTCTAGAACTGAAACTCTAGAAACTTGAAGGAACTTCATCTATAACTCAAGCGGCTTAACATTACAAATTGTATGTTTGAAAAATCTTAAAAATTTAGTGACTGTTTTTTGTCATGCCCGTTTCTTAATAGTTTCAAATTTCACATTTTCTGCATTTGTACCCCTATTCATTTACGTACCACGTCCCCGTATCCGTGCAACATAGCTGCCAATTAAATCTAGGGAGAGGGCTCCGAGATGTGTTAGTGTAGACTATTTATTGATGGGGACAGTTGAGCATGTTATAATGGTGTGTTTCAGGGATAGATCCTCGACATAAGATAGAAGCATAGCAATGAGAGTATCTATAGGAAAAGTACATCGCACTTGTTATAAACATGGAAAAGATTTGAGGAGAATCATAGGCAAAAGTTCGAGCATGAAATGTAATGGCTCTTTTATTTTCAATCTAGTATTCTCTAATTAAGTTACTTTATATACTTTTTTGTTTCGACCCTGTTTAAATCTTTGAAAAAAGTGAGGGAGAAATATATTGGAGTGTAAATTGAGATTCCATGTGTTGTTAGCCATGAAAACTGGATGGAAAATGAATAAAGTATCGTGAGAAGTTTGAGTAAAAATTTGTTTCAGGTGTAAATTAAAGCGTAAAATCTATAAATAATAATAACATGAATTCCACGTGACTTTCACTTATGGTCTGATCTTTCTGTTTTTTTTCTCTTCTTTAAATTCTCCAAGTTCTACATATGATGTTCATTTTTCCAATTTGTGGAACTCCCTCTATTATAAAGCGCATATAGTCTGCATGTTAATTTCCTTGTAGATATCTATTCATGTAATGAAGGCTGCATCCATTCACCTTCTGTTCGATATAATGAACTATTGTTATCAATTGGTTACAATAGAATTATATTTCACAGAAAACCCTGCTTATGACATTTTTCTGCTTCAACTTCACATTTTTACAAGTGAAGAAAATCATATAAGTAAGCAGCATTTTGTGCTGACATCTTCATTGGGATTTACTTATCTGAGAGGGAGGCCTTTTGAATGACATGTATATTCGATGTTGTGTTTTTTCAGGAGAGTCTGTGAATTTCCTTTTTCTTGTTCTTCTCATTAATGTAGTTTTTTATTGTTCATTTCCATGATGTGCTTGGGCTGCCATCGAAATATTTGATCACCAAACTTTCTTTACACCTTTTATATATCAAGGTTGGTTGAGTTATCCACTATTTTACCTGTACTAGCTATACCTGAAATGTGTTATTCCTCAGACTTGGTCAGTTATCTCCAATTTGACTGACGAGAAAGCTTCTGCTATTCAACAAAATCAAAGGCTTCGTCAGGAACTGGTATCATCAAATCTTTTAAGCTTACCGGTCTGTCGTTCTTGCATTTTGCCTCTGATTTTTAGCTATGTTGATTGAGGTTAGCTATTTTTTTAGCTTTTCGTTAAGGTTTGCCTCTGGTATGGTCAAAACATAGTACACTTGCGAGTTTTTCATATGGTTCGTCGATGCTGCGCTCAAGTTATGGAGCTTCTGCATCGTGCATGACTATTAGTTTGGCTCCGGGACATTTGTATGATGTATTTTTATGAAGCTCTATGAATGTTTTGTAAAAGTAGCATTCCAAGGCTTTCATGGCTCCATCTGTTTATGTGATGTTTGGCATTTTTCAGGAGCTGCTACGGAAAGAAATTAGCAGAAGCAGCGCAGGAGGTGTGTCCTTTGTGTTTGTGGTGCTTATCGGCCTAATTGGAGTCTTGGCTGGATACATGGTCAAGAAGTAATGATAGGAGCTGCGGCTGCCCTTCCGTAATCGCATTCGTTTCGGTGCCAACTAGCTCAACTGCCAAGTGGTGCCCCCACAGACTTTCCAGAGCTCATCCTCCTCGGTAAAAAGTGAATTCTAGCCTCTGCTTGTGCTCTTCCTAGTTAAGACTCCCCAGGGCCAAATTTGTTTTCCTCACCTGTTTTATGGTACTTGATACGACGCGATTGTTTACATGAATGTTACCACAATTTGATTTGACCTCTCAATTATCGATTGGTGCTCACTTGTGATGCACATGTAGCTGGTACGACTCATCACTTGCGCAATGTTCTGGCATCTTCTCGTGTCGGTGAGTGCAGTGAACGTTTTCATTAATTAGGCTGCTGAGCCTAGATATCACTCTGAGATCCTGAGTGACACATACCACTCATTGCATCCATTTCCAACTTTGATATGGCTGAAGAAAGCTTTGATCTTTTGTTTAAGCTTGCAAAGAGACAAATGCAGTTAGACAAGGCAGTTGCCCAAATGGGTCCAGACTTGTGTGCTAAGCAACAGCTCCAATGTGCCATTGTAAATTACTAGTAGCTGGCACTAGAAATCCAGGGTTAGAAACCACATCATTATATGTGGCCAGGATCGTCGATCCCTCTATGACCTGGCTCACATGACAGCCAATCGGTTTTCAACAAAAATATGTCCGCAAGGATGTATATAAATAGGCAGTATCGGATATGGAGAAGTGTGAGAGAATAAACATGGCTTCCTCAAAGGCTGCTCTGCTCCTCACTGTCCTGAACATCACTCTCTTCTCCTTGTTCGTCTCATCCACCAAAGTGGTCTGCCCTCCTACGACACCCACCGTTCCCTCAGTGCCTACACCGTCAGTCCCCTCCCATCCAACTTTTCCTACTAAGCCGGCCAAGTGTCCCAAAGACACCCTCAAGTTTGGAGTGTGCGGCAGCTGGCTGGGGCTGGTTCATGAGGTCATTGGCACCCCACCAAGCAAGGAATGCTGCACCCTCATCTCCGGTCTGGCCGACGCTGAGGCCGCGCTCTGCTTGTGCACGGCTATTAAGGCCAATGTGCTTGGTGTTGTGAAGATAAAGGCACCAGTTGCAGTTAGCTTGGTTGTGAATGCTTGTGGGAAGAAGATTCCAAAAGGGTTCAAGTGTGCTTGAGGCCTTCAATTCATTTCTCATTATAACGCCTGTCAAAACTGTCAGTTTTATGTTCTATTCCCTGTCTGCATTTCAGTGTTCGGTCTGTTTAATACTGTAATCTGCTTGAATACCTCATCTATGGTAAAAAAGAATAAAAATTATATGCATAAAAAAAATTTTATATGTATAATTTCAATTAAAGTTTTAATTTTACCCTCGAATTCAACCCAAAATTTTGATTATGTAATTTTAACTCCCGAAAAAAAATTTCTTGATCACAAGTCCATAGAGTTTAAACATTTGGGTGACATGAAACCAATCCAATGTAATAGTGAGTGATATTCATACTGATGCTAGCACAACTCCCGAATAGCTTGCAGTCCTCCATAGAACACTCATGCATAGGTGGTGCCACTGCGTGCTCTATTCTATTCTTCGGCTTCAGGACTGGTAAGCTTTCCGTCCTTGAAGACGCATGAATCAATTGAGACTCCAAGCTGTTTCTCCAGCTTCTTCACAACAAACATTTGGGACTCCTCGCATATAGTGACCACAGTCCCTTTTCTACCAAGCCGCCCAGTTCTCCCAGCTCGATGAGCATAGTGCACTGAGTCTGTTGGCAAGTCCAGATTAACCACAAGATCACAATTGGGCACATCCAATCCCCTAGCAGAGAGCTCATTAGTCACCAGGACTCTGACCTCCCCATTCTTAAATTTTTTTAGGGTTGTTGACCTGCCTAGCTTGCCAAGATCTCCATGCAGCTCTGCCGCGGTCATTCCACGAGCCTCTAGCTTGAAGACAGCATCTTTCAGCTGCTTCGAGTGATTCATGAAAGCAATCACACACTGAGCATCCAACGCATACACGCATCGTCTCAAAGTATCCATCTTATGCTGTTGTTTTGAGAGGGAATAATAGTGTTTAACACTGGGTGGTAGGCTTACAACTGAAGCCTCTGACTGTGAGCTTGATTCTGAGCTTTTATCAGAAGTAGGTCCGGCCATATTTATAAAACCAGGGGCTGGGATTGATTCTATAGGAGTGATACTTTTTGCTTGGACTAGGAGTGGGTCATGTCCCCAGCTTCTTGCTGCCCTTATAACTGAAAAAGGCACGCTGGCAGATACCATTATAGTCTGCCGTTCCGAATTGCTGGATGCAAGACCTTTTGACCCGACATGAGCACCCGGCCTCCGTCCTACATGTTCCAATATCCTATGCATTGATTCCCTGAAATTGAAAGAGAGAAGCTCATCCACTTCATCAAGAACTAAAAAACGGCAGTCGTGAGTGTGAAGCTTTCCGGCTGCACTAATCTCTGCTATTCTCCCTGGTGTCCCAACAACTATGGCCGGCTTGTTTTTCCTCAAACCTTCTTCCTGCCTCGATCTGTTTGCACCCCCGACAAGTTGCTGAACCATTTTCTTGTTATCAGGCCCAAGCAGCTTCTCAACCGCCCTCACAATCTGCATTGCCAGCTCCCTTGAGGGAGCAACCACCACTGCATCTATATCTGCCTTTCCACCTTGCCCAACACCTACAGGGAAGTCTGTTCTCCTAAGAGGACCAACTTCAGCTAGTATTGGAAGTAGATAGGCCAATGTTTTTCCTGAGCCTGTGTATGACTGAATCACAACATCATGGTTTTTAAGAATCGTAGGAATAGCTGCAGACTGCACATCAGTTGGAATCATGAATCCTTCTGTCTCTAGTCTTTTAATCAACAACTCTGGAAGACCTAGCTCAGAAAACGATGTGGCAGCAAATGGTGCTGCCTCTATATCAAGGGGTTTCCGTCTGGCAGGTGTTTTCTTAGCCTTCGTTTCTTTCACTCTACTACTTGGAATTTCAGAAATCCTTTCTAGAACCTCAGCCTTCCTAGGTGCTTTCTTAACTTCGACTCCCTTACCTTCACTATGTAGAACCTCGTAGTCTTTCCTTGGCACCACAGCAAGTCTGTCTGGAATCTCAGTAAATGATTCAAGCTGCTTAGCTTTGATTTTGATACTATTTTCAGGTGTGTCCACATTATTTCTGAATCCCACACTGGCCAGAGTCAAAGGCCCGTTACTTTTCTCATGCCGACTCAGGAACCTCACACTGCTGTAAAGCTGAACAGACCCAGAGACACCCAACAACATGCTACGCGGCAAGGATTCTCCAATTCGAACAAGCAACCGTGTTGAAGCTGATGCTGGCATATTCCTTTCCAACAAATTATCTCCAAGTGCTAAAGATTAAAACTTCACTAAGCAGCCTCACAGGTGGCCAAACCCCGCCTAGAAGTAGAGAAAATCTTGTCGCCCTACACACTGCAAAATCAGAGCTTTTTATCTGTCAGATAGAGAATTTCCAACAACCAACTCAACCCCACAACTGAAACAGAAGCCATAAGAGGAGGTGACATTTTATCAAACAGTTGCAAGGCAGTGCGGCACAAGTATCAATAGATAAACAAAAGCGAGATACGAACTGAGGCAATACGAGAGAAAGCTTACAAGTAATTGACTGCTTTGCTTCTGGGTACTGAGCGAAACGAGTTAATTCAATTCGAGAGTTGGGTTGTTCCCTTTGTTGGGTCGGGAAAATGCAGAGCAGCCATCAGCGCCATTAACCCAAAAATATATAGAGAGTGAAAAAGTAGGTTACAGAATCGGATAAGAGAGATGTAGAGCCGGGACGTGTTGATACGGGCGATTTGCGTTGGTGATTATTAGAATTAATTTATTTTTAAATTTTTATTTGCATGAATTTAATTTTTATGAATATTACTTAATATCATAATCTGATAATCTATATTTTCTTTTGAATATTTTGATATAATTGGGGCGAAGGAGATATGCATACCAATTAGTCCAATAGCAAATAAACATATGTCATGCATATTTATGGTGAATGTACTTTAAATTGACTACCCACAAATTATTGGAACCGGATCCAGTGCTGCGCAGCGGTTTGCTGCCAGCACCCGGACATCGTCGTTTTATTGTTTTTACGGAAGACGCACGTGATTAACTTTCTTCCTTCTTTGCATTTGTGAACTTTGCTGTGTCCGACGCGCTTCAGAACTCCGGCGCCGTCGATCTCATTTAATTCCATTCAACAATCAAAATGATGCTTTGCCGTTGACGCACGAGTCTCACGCAGTGGAGACGATCGCGGAGGGGGACGAAAAGATTTGGATTTGCATTTGTTGAAAACAGAGCTAATGTTCACACGATCTTAACTAGCTCTGTTTTCAGCAAATGCAGATCCAAATCTTTTCATCCCCCTCCGCGACCGTCTCCACTGCGTGAGACTCGTGCGTCAACGGCAAAGCATCATTTTGATTGTTGAATGGAATTAAATGAGATCGGCGGCGCCGGAGTTCTGAAGCGCGTCGGACACAGCAAAGTTCTCAAATTATATCTTTTAGTAACAGTGAACCTTTGTGAACAGTGCACGCCGGTGAACAGTGCGCAGTGGTGAACAGTAAGCGACGGTGAACAGTGAGCGGCGGTGAACAGTGAACGGGGTGAACAGTATACGACGATGAATAGTGAGCGGGTTTTCATCTTTATGCAGATCTGTTTTGTAAACAGCGAGCGGCGGTGAACAGTATACGACGGTGAACAGTGAGCGAGTTTTCATCTTTATGCAAATCTATTTTGTAAACAGTGGTGAACAATAAGCGACGATGAACAGTGCACCAAATTGAAATATATAAAATCAATATAAAAAATAAGAGATAAAAAATTAAAACACTCCTTTTAAAGACACTTTATTAAATATGGTACATCATTACACATTTTCATATCTGTCACATTTAATGAGTTTCGGATAATAAATAATGTATAATAAATAAACTTAAAAAGGAAACAAAATGATTGGTCAAGAATTGTCCATAGTTTATCCTCAACTCAAGTGTTCACAACGGATCCCTCCCCTATATACACATACATATAAATATATATTTAGAGGCTGGATCAGTTGTGAACAATTAAATTGAGGATAAATTGTGAATAAACATGGACCAATCATTTCAAATATTAAACGACCGTATTTTAACTTCATTTTTTATATATTAATCATATTTAGTAACACGTATCCCATACTAATCTCAACCATAACACAAATCACTCATCCGTTATATTTTTATTTTTCTTTCTTTTCATATTTCATCTTATTTAAAATTCATTCAAACGTACAATCATGCAACAACCCACTCTCTTCCAAAACTAAATTCACTAAGGTCGATGCTTCTTTCATATCGACCTTGTCGGCCTCCTTTCCACATACGCCAACGACATCTCCTTCTATGACACCATGATCGGCTACATGTAATTGGCATCTCCTGCCTGTGCCGCCTTCAATTTTATATCAATCTCGTCGCCCTCTTCTCCACCAATTCCATGCTCGACTTCTTCTAGACCAGATATAGACAATTCGAGTCCGTCGATGCTGAATGAAGAAGCATTCACAATGAGCGATGCCACCTATTACCATCAGATCTGGATTCGATCTCGGTAATTAAGATTCGAGTTGCTGAAGCCGCGCCACCACCCGGACCAGATTTGGACGATTCGAGTCTGCCGGTGTTGATTCAACCCATCTACAATCAGATCTGAATCAAATCTAAATGATTCGAGTCTGTCGCTGCTGATTGTTGTCCTTCGGATTCCGTTGTTACTGATTGCTGCCCTTCGAAGTCAACCAGATCTGGACGATTATATGAATTCACCACTCTCTACATAGTCCAGTATGCGAAAAAATAGTTTGTGTCAGTATATTTAATCTTATTTTGTTTATAATAGATATTTTGTTAGTATAATTGATCTTATATTACCCAGATTTTCATAGTAGATGTTCTGTTAAAATTAAGTTTATATTTTTTATTGAAATTAGGTGACAATGGTGAACTGTCAACATGCCCAGTGAACATGTATATGAGACGACAGTGAACATGCTCTGAGATGCCAGTGAACATGTCTAAAATGACAGTGAACATGCGACAGTGAATAGTGAATATACCTGAAACGGCAGTGAACGTGCCTGAAACAGCAGTGAACATGCGACAGTGAACATGTCTGAAACGGTGGCGAACATGCCTGAAACGACAGTATAATATGTCTGAAACGAAAGTGAAAAGTGAACACCGCTTTAATGTGAATATGTCACAGTGAACATGTGAACATGAATATTTTATTTAAATATGAGTATTTGAAAAGTGATCAGAAAATATATAAAAAATTATTTTGTAACAATCAAAATGTTGATATTAAAAAAATTAAGTCATTTTATATAGTACATAATTACACTTTTTAATATCTGTAACATTTAATAAGTTTCAAATAATTAATAGAGCTTAATAAATAAACTTAAAATAGAAACTAAATGATTGGTTCAAAATCATTCACATTTTGTTCACAACCTAAGTGTTCGCAACAGATCTCTCCCCTATACATATATAAGGATCTGTTGAGAACCTCCTTATATTGAGAACTTTGTGAACCAATCACATTCACCGATTTGTTTCCAAATTAAACACAAATAAAAATAACAGGAATAATGAATGTGTCACATAATTAATTCATTTGGTATAATGAAGTAAGAGGGGCGTGTGATATTTATGTAGTGTCAATTAAAAAAAAATATTTTTCCTTTAATCGCGCTTAAATATTTGATTTACGGATTTGATTTTTTTGATTTCTTGATTTATGTTTTTGAGTTATAACTTTCCTAAATTTTTTAATTTTTTTTTCTAGTGAACATTTTTTTTCTGATTTTGTACAAATACTTTTTTATTTTGATAGTGAACATCAATAGTGAACATGTTCACTATCGAAGCTCCGACCGTTCTTTACATTATAAACATATGTTCACTGTTAGAAAAATTATTCAAAAACTCACATAAAATATCAAAATTTTGCTAATATCAAAGTTTTGAAACATGTTCATTATTCAAAAATGTGTAGTAACAAATAATTTGTAAATGGTGAACATATGATGTAGTGATTTGCAAATAAAAATTATATAGATAATCAAAGAGGAAAGAGAGAAAAATAAATATTTGATGGAGTGATTTGCTCCTAATTAATCAAGTGAGATTTATGTAATATATGTTACTAAATAAAAGTTAATAAAACATAATAAATGAAGTCAAATAATAAGATATCGTAATCAAAACATGGTCGTTTTGTGAACAAAGTGATTAGTCTACGTTTGTCCACAAGATTCTCAACTTAAGGAGGTTCTCAACTGATCGACCCTCTATATATATCATAGGGTTTAGGGTGGATCAGTTGAGAACTTCCTTATATTGAGAATCTTGTGGACTAACGTGGACAACAAATTAACAATCTCCCTGACGAAGAATCTGGTGTCACATAGCCGAAACAAGCATATAAAAACCAAATATCACTTAATTCGAGAACAAGCAAAGAATAAAGTTATTGAGATTGTGCACTACAAGACTGAAGAACAATTGCCAGATATATTTATGAAGGCACTAAAGATGTATTCCATAGCCTCAAGAAAAAACTTTATGCATAATCTGATTTGAGGGGGAGTGATAGAATAGAAACCCAAGAAAATGGATGGTGAAGGAAATGAATGGTGATGCCAAGGCAACTATTTTCTTGGGTTTGTATTCTATTAGGTCGCACATGAGGCCCTAAAGATTCTTAATTTTTTTGTCTTTTTAGGAGATTTGGAAGTTCAATCTGTCGTGTACTCCAAGGCAACTATCCCTCCAATCATGGAAACACTGATTTTTAGATTTAAAAGTATCATCAAAGTTCATATGCAGGACTTTTGCCCAAAGGCTGCTGAGGCACCAGATGATGCAAAAATACTCACCAACTTTGGTATTATCATTGCTTTGGTGCCTTCCCAAGACCTCTCTGCTCGGTTGGATCCCCTGCGCTGTGTCAAGAGGTGTTACAGTAAACATAAGTTGGTAGGATTCCCAAGGGACGTTCATTTTCAGGGACAGAGGTGGTTCTTTCTTAGTCACTGAGACTATTGAACCGTCATGATGGTGATGAGCAAACTCTATTTTTAGGACCCTGATGTTTGTGGTGGAGGCAAAATTGATAGTGTCTGAGTTCCAAGTAAACCCAGAAGTAGATGAGGTTCGCCTTTAGCATTGGAGCCTGGCATACGCACCAAATTGGAAAGCGGACTTGGGTGTTACGCTGAAGATCATTCCAAGAGGCTGCAATGCTTCTTCCGGGCATTTAACATCTATAGAGCTCCCCTCGGCGCTATTTCACTTGTGCCTTGCAATATATTATGTTTCACTTGGTGCAGTACAGCAATAAGCTGCCATGCTGTTGTCATGGACTCATCTAACATATTCTGATTTTTGGTTTTTGTGATGCATAGTGTTGTAGATAATGGTGTGAGACTAAGGAAATAGGGAAAGGTTAGGAGGTTAAGGTTAGAAAAAGGTTCGCCAGAGCACGTGAAGCTCACTGAAAATTTTCAGAATTGAAAGAGAGAACCTAGATCTCGAATGGAACAAATATGGGATAATTTTTCTTATCTTTATTTATGCAGTAACATATGTTTATAAATATGAGTGTGCAATTAGTAACAGACTGTATCTTAATGCTGCACTAAATGCTATGTTATACTACTGCACTAATTCTATGCTATAATGATGCATAATAATGTGTCTTTACAGGTGTCATCAGTTACTTTCCATATACAAAAATCTCTCAAGTCTCTCTGGTGCACACAAGACAAGCTGGTGCATTCTCTTTGGTGCACACATGACGAGCTGGCGCACACGTCCTGTGCACCATATTCTGATATAATAAATCAACACCCCCTATTGGTGCATATAAGAAGTTAGACATGCCTAGTTTGTGTATGTTTTCCTGAAGTTGTGGAGATGTCAGGGGCTTTGTTACATTGGCCAGCTGCTCTTGAAAATATACGAACATAGAACTTATGAATTTGTCTTTGATATGATTTCTAACAATATCACAATCCAACTTGATATGTTTAGTCCTTTCGTGAAAGATCGGATTGTGAGCATTGTGGATGGTGGCTTTGTTATTGTAGCTCAACCTTTTTGGAGTTTGAACCTAGATCCTCATGTCTTGTAAAAGACGAGATATCCAATCTTCACAATATGTGTGAGCCATTGACCTATACTCACTTTCCGTTGAAGACCTTGAAACAATAGATTGTTTCTTGCTTTTCTAAGTTATGAGCTATTCCCCAGAAGTACACACTATCCTGTTACTAACTTTCTTGTGGCTGGACAAACTGCCCAATCAACATCGTAAAATGCCTGCAATATTGTCTCAGAATTACTCAGGAAGAATAATCCTTGCGCTAGTGCACCTTTGATGTATATGAGGACCCGCAAGGCTGCATCCATGTGATTTCAGTGGGACATTCCATGAATTGGCTTTGGACATGGGTTAAATAGGCTAAGTCTGGTCTCGTAATTGTCAAGTAAAAGAGTCGTCTCACTAGTCTCGTGTAGCCTACTTTATCATCAAGAAGAGAAGCGTTAGATGTACCTAATTTATGTTTCATATCAAATTGGAGAGGTGCACGACTTACATCCCAAGTTACTTGTCTCAGTTAAGAGGTATAAGGCATACTTTCTTTGATATAAAATATCCCAATATCAGATCTGAAAAGCTCTAATCCAAGGATGTATTTTAGGTTACCGAGGTCTTTTATCTTGAATTTGGCATGAATATAATCTTTCATTTGCTTGATGAGTCCAGACGAGATTCCTATAATGATGATATCTTCTACATATACTAATAATAGAAACAAGCTCCTGCCATTGATGGATGGTGAATAAAGAGCAATCATTCATTCTGGCAGTGAATTTGAAGTTCACTAGTGCATTGCTTAGTTTTTCAAACCATTGTTTACTTGCTTGTTTTAAACCGTAAATGCTCTTGTTCAGCCTATAAATAAGTCCTTGATTTTTAGCCTTTGAGTAGAAGCTTGGAGGTAAAGCCATTTAGACATCTTCATCCAGTTCACCGTGCAAGTATGCATTATTTATGTGTAATCAATGGAAGGTCTAATTCCTTATTGAAGTAACTGTAAACAAAGCTTCACCGTAGTCATCTTGGCCACCAACATAAATGTTTCATGATTGTCGAGTCATTTCATTTGGGTGTATCCCTTTGCTACTAAATGGGCCTTGTGTCTCTCTATGCTACCATCAGATTTGGGCTTCACTTTGTAAACCTACTTGCAACCCACTGTCGTATTTCCTATAGGCGCTTTGATAAGTTTCCATGTCTAATTATCTCCAAGAGCTTGTAGCTCATTTTCCATAGCACTCACCCATTTTAGATTTTCACATGCCTCAGAATATGATGTTGGTTCTGTGACAGATGATACTTGGATAACATCGCTCATGTGTCCGATATTGCACTTATCATAGCTCACATATTTACTAATGGGATGATTCATAGAGGCTGCCATCTCATAATGATAATTAGCCACCCAGTTAGGCTTTCTTCTGATCCTTTTAGGTCCTCCTATTGTAAGTTCATCTCTATCAATTTCATGAGTTTCTTCCTGAGGTTAACCATGAGAAAGAAGTGTTTGACTAACTTTGAAGCATCTAACTTTTTCTTCATCAAATATGTTAAAGTCATCCTTGAGAAATTGTCAACTATGGTTATAAAATATCTGGCACATGTGGTGCCTACTTTCAATTGTGTATGGGCCTCATACATCCATGTGTAGTAAATCAAATATAGATGTTGATTTACTATAGCTTTTTTCGAAAGATAACCTCATTTTTCTGGCCATAAGACACATTGTGCGTGGAATATCAGAAGTCTCTTTAGTAAGATAAGGAAACACATCTTTTAAAGTGGATGAAAGCTTGGCAATGGGTGGTTGGCCTAGTCTGTTGTGTCATAGTTCTACAATGCCTAACTAAAAGAGATGGTCGAAGCAAAAGGATTGTGAAGCCACCGTGCACCAACCTGTGTTAGTGCACCGTCTAGTGCCTGTGCACCATTTCGCACATGTGCACCAACAAGCGCTTGTGCACCATTGTGCATATGTGCACTATCCTTTGCCTTTAGCCGATATAGCCCATTGCCAATTTAACCAGTCCCTTGAACTGTTCCCTGAACTTGATCCTGTGTTAGACACTCTTCATTAGTGAATTTTATCAAGCACTTAACGTAAGTTGTTAACTTGCTTACGGACAATAAGTTGAATATGAATTCGGGTATTGGAAGGATATTTTTCTATACTATGTGTTCATTTAAAACACATGAACCTGTGAACTTGGTAGTGGCATGGCTACCATATGGCATGATCACGTGATAAGTTCTGGTTACAATACTCACATCTTTGAGTAAAAAAATATGTGGAGATGGTTGGATGCAACACTATCCACAATCCAAAATAAGGGATTTGTTACAGTGGCTGATAAAGTAAATGTACCTGTCAAGTATGTTGTGTGTGGTTTCATAATATTAGTTTGTTGCAGAAGTATTGCGATAATCTGACTTATATGTTCTGGTGTGAATTGGAAGCTAGTATTTGAACTAGCCATATGGAGTAAATAGTTTCTTATGGTAGCGTGATTTTGCAAGTCCCCATGGTCATAATAAAATGTTACGTTGTTTGTCATGGCTCCTCTTCTAAAATTGCTCCATTGTTTGTTGATTATGTAGTGAGGTGGATCTCCCACTAGCTTGTAACAATTTTTTTTTATGTGACCAGTCAAACCACAGTGGCTACAAGTCACATTTGTCTTCCGTTTGGTTGAGTAAGAGTCAGTGGCAGTGACATGAACATCACTAGGATAAGCTTCACTCATGTTGGTTTGAGTTTTGTAGCAAGTGTTGAACATGGTGCACGGTGTGCACTAGTAAAATGGAAATCGAGAAAGGAGAATCGTCTTATTCAGTGGCGGATCCAGGATAGTAAGTCAGTGGGGTCAAAATAAAAATTTATTACGAATATTATGATAATTCATATAGGTACACGACGAGTTTTCATATTTTGAAATCGTTCATAAATAACATTGTTAGAAATACTTTTAAAAATTTCCTTCTCTATGAACGTAATTAAACAATCATTCATCCATTGATCTCCAATGCTGTTGCGTAGCCGATTTTTTATAATATTTATCGCAGAGAATGCCCTTTCAACTGTTGATGTTGCTACCGGTAAAATCAGTGACAATTTCACCAGTAAATACACCCACTTATACACGATGTCCTTTTTTGTCATGACAAGCATTTGGGCAAGTTCACTTATTCCATTTAACTTCAAGAATTCACCATCTTCGCATCGCATATCAATAATGTAGTATCTAGCTGTCTATCAAGTGCTTTGAGTTCAACTTCAGAAAAATCAGAAGGATAAAATGTAGCAAATCGTAAGATCTTATCTTTGTCAAAATGAGCAAATCTGTCACTTGGGCTCAAACGACTCATACATCGGAGTAGCTCTGTGTTTGTCTCGTCAAAACGATTGTTAAGTTCCAATATTTGCATATCAATTATTGAATAATACCACTCAACACGATAATGATGCAAGTTCGTGATACTATGAGCCTTCCTTCTTGACCTACCACGCTGCACGAATCTATCACTCATGTCAATTGGCAGGATGTCATGTTGTTTACATAAAGAGAACACTTCTTCTAATAATGAGTCCCACTCGTTATTCCTCATGATATGTAATTTTTCTTTTGAAATCCTGACCAAATCCAGTATGCGTTAATAATATCTTGATCTTTCTTTTGCAACGCTTATGACAATTCATTTGTCACACCAAGCACATTCTTCATCAAAATCACTCCGAATATAAAATCAAATGTTTGTAATTTTTCCAACAAGTCTTTCGCTTGAATTCGATGCTCAGAGTTGGCTCCACTTTCACATATTGCATCCAGAACATTAATTACAGAAGGAAAAAGGACCATCAAATTTAGCAGTACCCCATAATGTGACTGCCAACGAGTATCTGCAACTTTCTTAAGATTGGTTTCCTAATTCAAACCTCTTCCTGTTACTAATTCGCCGTCTTCCATGGTTTTCCTAATAGTTTTTGCCTGCTCCTCACGTAGCATATCTTGACGTTTACAAGAAGCTCCAACAACACCAGTTAAAATCCCAATCAAATAGAAAAGTGAAGCCACTTCATCATGATTTTTTGCAATTGCAACAAGAGTTAATAGAAGCTGATGAGCAAAGCAATGAACATAAAAAGCTGAACTGTTCTCCTTCATGATTAACGTCTTTAAACCCTTGAATTCACCTCGCATATTACTTGCTCCGTCATAACCTTGTCCACGCACCCTTGAAATGGTTAAATTATATTTCGTGAATAAAGAATCTAATGCTCTCTTAAGTGACAAAGTTGTTGTGTCCGAAACATGCACAATACCAATTAATCGCTCTATAATCTCTCCTTTTTTGTTCACATAGCGTACTAACGACCATATGTTCTTTGACTGAAACATCACGAGACTCATCAATTAAGATAGCAAAATAATCCCCATCAATATCCTTAATAATTGTGGTAACAACTTCGTGTGCAGCGGCATTTGAAATATCCTTCTGAATATTAGGTGCTATTAGTTTGAGATTTCTCGGAGCATTCTGTAAAACAACATTGTCAATTGACTCATTATGATCAGCAAGAAACTTCAATAGTTCAAGAAAATTTCCCTTATTGCTCGAACTCTCTGATTCATCGTGACCACGAAATGACAAGCCTTGACATAGAAGAAATCTTACACAATCTATGGATGCAAGCAAGCGTGTACGATACTCACATATGGCTTTATCAGATCTCTTATGCATAACAACATCAATATGTTGTTCTCTCTTCATTAAATCTTTGCACTTTTGCAAAGCTAGATTATGCGCACTAGCAGGCCCTCCGACATGCATGTCTAGTCGATCTTGCTTGTTCCAACTGGTAAATCCTTTTCCAACAAAAGACTCACCACTTCCTTGTTTTCCAATATCTAATCTAAAAAGGTAGCAACAAAGACAAAACACTGCATCTTTTTCTAAACTGTATTCCAACCAATCTTTATACTTTGTAAACCAATTTTCATTAAACTTTCATTTTGCTCCTCCAATATCCCTCTGTGGAAATTTATGTTTACTTGGTTGACATGTTCCTTTCAATATGTATGCTCTTCTAACCTCATCTCTAATATTTGGATGATACTCAGATATTTTTCTTCACAATCCAGGATCAGCGGGTAAATTTTCCAAATCAATTTGTTCTTCACCAATATTCAAACTATTCGCAACATTCGTAGAAGCGGACGGCTCTGAAGTTTTTCTTTTGTAATATTTATACATCTAAAATATATTTTTAAAAATAAAAATAAGATAATTCAACAAATATAAAAAAAGTAAACTCGTTCTAACTCGCTTTCATAATAAAAGATAAAGAAGTAATGAAAAATAAATTACCTTGTAAATTTTGAGTCGAACTAAAGCTCTTAAAATTTCAATCAATTTCTTCAGCCGCTACTGCTGAAATATGGATATGGCTGCTCGCTGCTGCTGCTAGTACGTCAACCGGGTACTGGCTGCTCGCTGCTGCTGCTGACAGCCCTAATTTATACTTTTAAAAAATTAATTTTAATCCTCAAACTAATTTTAAATTTAATTGAAGAATGTAATGGACCTATTAGTTGGGCTCAATTAACATGTCACTTGAGGCTTGAGCCTTCTTCATATTAGATGAAAGTTTGAAACCCTAACGAAGAAAGAAAAAAAAAACGTGCGACTGGCGAGTGAACGGCTGCGGCTGAGACAGCGGCGCCGACGGCCGACGACTGGCGGAGTGATGGATTTACAGCTTGGACGCAGATGAGACAGCGGCGACTGGTGGATCTACAGCTTGGACGCGGCTGATTCGCAAGAGCAGCGTGGTCCGCATCTGAAGACTGCGCAAAGGCGGTGGCTGCGGCAGTGGCGGATGGCAAGGCTGTGCAGGGACAGGGGCCGCAGTGCGGCGGCAAGGCTGATCTACAGCTTGGACACGGAGACGATATTTGATTTCTATTTG
>NQLW01000032.1:3026152-3123094 GCA_002312845.1 Kalanchoe fedtschenkoi | reverse complement strand
TATCTTCTAGCAAGCTAAAGGATATTCTTTCCCCCTCTGTAATATTTCTTGAGTGAAATATAAATTTTGTGTTGGTGTCCGAGGACGTAGGCCCCACTGGCTGAACCTCGTTAAATTTGGTGTTCTTGCTTTTATTATTATTTTAGTAGCTTTCTTTTGGTAGTATAATTTAGCGATTATTGTGCTTTTAATTGCATAGGAATATCCTGTCTACGAATACCTAGGGATATTCTGAAGGGTGGTTCTGTCTAGGAGATTGGATATTCTGAAGTAGACCGTTGTGTCTCCCCAATCTTTCCTGGGAACCATTCGTTGCAATTAGTTGTTCAATAATTTACTTGTTATATTACACGCTTCCGCATAACACTCAGATTACTTTTCTCAATTCAATTGTGTTGTAAGCGCGCTGAACTCATCTTCACTGCACGGAATAGTCAGGGCACCATTAGGATGATCGAAGCCATATTCCTCTTCAGCTTGGCTCAACAACTCTTGAAAAGCAGGCTGGTTCAAGTATGCCACAGGAACCACAAATCTCTTTTGCCTTTCTCCGACATAAACTGCAAAGCAACCTTTGGGAACATCGGCAACGGATGATTGACGAGAACCTGAAAGAGATCTCCGTAAAAGTTTCTTGGGTTGGACAACTCCAGACAAACGAAAACCCATTGTATCTTTGTTGATTTGAGGAAAGTATTAAGAGAAAAAAAAGATTGAAAGACTTGTACATTCAAGTGCTGGGGTTGCAGATATCCTTACTGAATGCTATGATGCTTGAAGTAAAGCTGAGGCTAGCACATATATAAGGAAATACATACTGTTAGAAATACTAGTAGGGTCCATGGTGAAAAACAATTTGCAAAGCCTCACATGATTTTGCTACCCACCGGATAATCAAGGATCAGTATCTTGAAGACCCACGCATCAAATGTGCTCTGTGGTCTAATGGCAACCATTAATGACAGAATGCCCAGAGGATTCAAAGGTGAGGATCAAACCAGTGGGTCCTTTGTATAACACAGCTAGCCAAGTAATAGATGTCTCACATGGATATGCCTCTCAATTCATTCACACAAGATCATCCGGATCAGAGACATTTCGGAGACACCATATAAATTCGTTTGTCTTGATGCGGATTCTCTGCCCTACCACGTTTGTGGAAACTATCAGCAAATGTAAAGTTGAAATGAAAGCTAACAGATGTTGCGGTGTAAGTACTTACTACAATGTTGGAAGAACTTTTTTGCACTACAGAACTTATCAACAAACTGATGAGTCATAGCTATCCATTGAATGTATGCAACACAATGGGACTCACAAATCCACAAGGCCGCTTCCCCAGCTGATTATTTGGTGGGTTGCAAAACCATGTTATGCCTAGTGAGTTTTGCCTCTCAAGATGGTCCCACTCACCTATCACCACCACATCTATATATGCCCAAGCATCAGGCTCACTCATTCCAAGCATCACAACTTCATTAAACAACATACAAAAGGATTACCTGGTTTCACACATCAATCACAAGTTCAATACTATGGGTTTTCGGTTTTCCGGAGTTGTCCAGGCCAAGAAAGTTCTCATAAGATCACTTTCCGGTTCGCGACAAGAAACAGTACTGGAAGTTCCAAAGGGTTACTTTGCAGTATATGTGGGAGAGAGCCAGAAAAGATTCGTAGTTCCCATTACATACTTGAACCAGCCTGCATTTCAAGTGTTGTTGAGCCAAGCCGAAGAAGAATTCGGCTTTGATCATCCTAGTCGGGGTCTGACAATGCCGTGCACTGAAGATGAATTCAGCGAGCTGACATCCCAATTGAACTAACATGTTCTGAAAATTCATCATATACCTACAGAATTGTTTGTACTAGGATAGGATGTTTGAAAAATTAGAAAGAAACACTAACATTAATTGTTATGTGAATCACTTCCACATAAACAGTGTGAGAAGGAGATTATCTGTAACATGAAGTTACTATTAAATTATTAACGTATTAAGTACAAGACGGTCTTTGAATCTCTCATTATATTTTAGCATATTTTTGAAGTCAGGTTAATGAAGGCCTCTTCCCTGCATAACAGTAATATTTGAACATGTTCTATGCTGAAGAGCTTCTCATATATAGAGATGCAGATGATAATGGGTTAAGTCTGGTGAAGATGAGTCCATAGATGGCCTATCGAGGGAGAGATAGAAATTGTATGAACCACCCATAAAATTATCAGCTAGCTGTTGGAATGGTTGGATAAGATATATTTCAGTGAAACCACGCATCGTTCAGACTGTATTACGGATGAGCTATTGGTTGATGATTAAGAAAAGCTAGGGTTCTTGAATCTTGACGAGAGGAGATCAAAACTAGATAGAACCTTGCTTTTAATGATTTTGTAAAAGTTACAAAAACAATACAAGCAGATTGAAATATATAGCTGCAAAAGATGCAGATCGAACTGCAGAAAGGAGATCTGCAGGAATGGAAACGGCGTCGTTCAGAGCCAAAGGATTTTGGAGCGCGAAGCTTTCATTTGTTCGAAACGACGTCGTTTGCTTCGTTTGTTTTCTCAGTGAAAACGACATTGTTTCATTCTGTTTTTTATTCTCTCGCCTTGCTTTGCGACGTCGTCTCGATTGGAGGTTGACAGATTGTGGATGCCGAACTTGCAGAGCAGAGAGGAAAAAAGAGACACGGATAAAGGCTTTGTCAGTAAGTCAGCAAGCTGCAGCGAGGAAGAGATATGCTGAAGAGAAATCATTCCTTCAAAAACCTTGTCTCGAACAATATGGCAATCAATTTCAATGAGCTTTGTCCTTTCGTGGAATACTGGATTGCGAGCAATAGCAATCGCAGACTTGCTGTCACAATGTACAGGAATAGGAGTAATATTTGAGACTCGGAGACAGGCAAGAAGACGACGCAGCCAGTTAACTTCACAAGTGACATTGGCCAAAGCTCTGTACTCTGCTTCCGCTGAAGATCTTGAAACTGTTGTTTGTTTTTTGCATTTCCAAGATACAAGGGACTGACCAAGAAATATGCAATAACCAGATATGGAACGCATGGTGAGAGGGCAAGCTCCCTAGTCAGCATCATAATAAACCCGAAGAAGAATATTAGAGGATGTTTTGTAGAGTAATCCTTGTGCAGGAGGACCCTTGAAATAACGGACCACCTTAAGAGCAGCAGTCATGTGGTGTTCACAAGGAGCAGATAAGTATTGACTCAAATGATGAACTGCATATGATATGTCAGGTCGAGTAATAGTCAAATAGACTAGACGTCCTACTAGTCTCCTGTATTGTTCAGGATCAACAAGAGGAGAAGACTGTAGAACACCCAATTTCTTCTGAGGATCCATAGGGATCGTGGATGGTTTAGCAGCAAGCAGACCAGTATCCTTCAGAATTTCAAGAGTATATTTGTGCCGATTAAGAGACAAACCTTTTGTAGACTGAGCAAATTCTATGCCCAAGAAATAGTGGATCCAATGTTGTTGTGAATTCAATACTTCGATTCTATAATAATCAATAACGCATCATGCAAAAAATTAGAACTACTATTACACAAACGGTCTGTAGTTTCATCAAGTACAACTAACCAAACATATGTATTTATAGTTCACAAAAATCTAACATTCAATTATATGAAAATTATGAATCACAACAGGTAATCACAAAAGCACAAACATATTTCCAGTTCACAACATGCAAGGTTGTCCAGACTCACATTTCAAAAACACATAAATAATTACACTAAAATCACAATTTTAATATAAACAACTCTCGCACACTGGTGATCAAATTCAGCGTCGTCCAAAATAACATCTCTTTTTCCTTTTACACTAAATTTTTTTGATATGTAATTATACAATTTCTCTATATCAAATATATAATCAGTAGGAATATTACCTAAATGTGTGTACGTAAACTGACATCGTATTAAGGGTTTGGAAACAAATTGAGCGGCGACTTTAATGTGATGCTACAGGTGCATAGGAGGAACCTTTGAATGGTTGTATTCGGTAATGAAAGGAGTTTGGTTGAGCGTGCCTAGGCTTTTAGGACTGGGAAATGTAAGCGATTGAGCGCAGAGCTAAGAGAGAGAACTACGCTTGGATGGCGGCAGCGGGCGGGAAGGCGACAATAGGCGGGGCGAGGACAGGAGAAGGAAGAAATGAAAGGAAGAAAAAGAGAATTGAGCTTGATTTTTATTTTTGTTTACCAGTGATGTTACGATCAGATTCTCGTCATACATTAAGCTGGTTGGCAACTGGTAGGAAGACTAGTAAAAAAACGTGGATATTTGCGGCCATGTTTCGACCTTCTTATAGCTTGTTTCTTTTTGACACCTATAGTTTGCCGCAAAAATAGGGAACGACCAAAAATTGCCGAAAATGTGATTACATTTAGGTCATTGTTCGGCCATTTTCCGACCATTTGGTTAAACATTAGTTGAATTAGAAAATACGCTTCCGGTCTGAAATTGGCTAAAAACTTGCCGGAAACTGACCTGATGTTCTCCGGCCTGAACTTTTTTAACCCGAAAAATGCATATTTTTTTTATAGTGCTTGGAATTCAATTTTCAGCTTGACCAAATGTTTGCTTTGAGGAGAAACAATTTATTCCCTTTACTGAATTTTGTTTTGTTTTTTTGGTTTTTGGTTTTTCTATTTTGAAGGTTTTCCATTCTACTAATATAAAATGAAGAATTTCATTTGAAATTGATTGGAAGTCCAAACTGGACAATGACATATGTTTGGAACAACAAAAATTGATTATCACATGTATGCCTCTCTACTCATCTGGACAATCGGAAACCCATGTAATCTCACAAGCTTGAAGAAAAGTTTTAAGACCAATTATTGGGTCTGCAAGTGTGCAAAGAATGCTGTGATGCTTGCACTAAGCCCAAAGCAGGCATGTATATAGATGATGATGGAGTTCATAGTGTTAAAATACCAGTTGTAAATCCTTGTCAAAAGACAATTAGGAAGCCTGACATGATGTTGCTACCCGTCAAATCATTAAGCTAGGATCGATGAGTATCCTTAAGAACCACGCGTGTCTCAAGTGAGAAAAAAAATGAGGTCTAAGATTTAGCTGACAAGAATTAATTATGAAACTAACTAAAACCAATTTATGGGTCCTTTATAGAACTATGCTGATAGATCTTTCACTTGGTTATGCCTCTCAGCTGATCAACGCAAGAACTTGTTTGGGATATGAGTATTATCATTTTCGAGAGACTGCATATATATACTCATTATTGGGCTTCAAATGCTGCCTTAATATATATATGCGGAATCAGACAGCAAATGCAATCATGACTCTTAAGTTAACTGTAAATGCAGGAATAGCGCATCTCATTAACTGTGTGGATTGTAGTGTAATGCTGTAGTTCTTAGATGCATAAAAGTGCACCGCTAGAAAATTGAAGGGAATATCTGAAACTGTCTTAACATTCTCTAGAAAATTTTGCATGTGATCTGGCCAAAAGTAGTACTGACAACTGAGTGCTTGAAAGGACAAAACATGACCATGTGGCCGCTCATTTATGAGCTACTCCTAATACGTCTGGCCCCATATATGTTGCGGTTGATGAGAACAAATAGTACTCACGACACTAAATGCTCACCTGACTAGTTAGGACTCATTTGGCGAACCAGGATTGATTACACCGCTGAAAAAGACCCTGTAATAACTGCACATGATCTAGTTTCTTGGTGATAGGCTGAAAGTCATGCCCAAGTGAGCTGTGAGCCATCGTCTCTGGCCCTACGGTTTTCTTCAGGTCTCTTTCATTTTCTAAACAGGTCACATGATTTCTCCAGCTACTTGTTCATAAAGATTTGTCGAGAACATGTTGGAAAAACTTAATCCCACTCGAGGACATTACAAATAGCTGAGATAAGTTGTAGCCATTCAATGAATGTTTACAAGGAAGCCAACAACTCATGTGTACGATTTCCGATCTGAAGATTTTAGTGGGTGACAAAACCATGTGATCCCTTAAGTTGACGGTCCTACCAAACTCTACGGTCACCACCACGTAGCCTACCTGCTGCTACCATCTATATATGCGCAGAAGCATCAGGGTTACTGAAAGCATCACAAAAGTTCTCTAATTAACCAGCAAACAAATCTTCGCTGATTCACCCAAAAACCTCTCAAGTGCTTCTCTTATAACTCCTTTAAAAGATACAATGGGTTTTCGGTTGTCTGGAGTTGCACAAGCCAAGAAAGTTCTCAAGAGATCTCTTTCAGGTTCACGACAAGCATCATCAGTTGAAGTTCCAAAGGGCTACTTTGCAGTTTACGTGGGGGAGAGCCAGAAAAGATTTGTCGTTCCCGTCGCATACTTGAACCAACCTGCATTTCAAATTTTACTAAACCAAGCTGAAGAAGAATTTGGGTTTGATTATCCCAATGGAGGCCTGACGATGCCATGCAGTGAAGACGCGTTCAACGAGCTGATAACATCCCAATTTTAACACTTTCTAAAAGAGCACCATGTAGCCAGTAGAATTTTTTGTTGTAGGATGCTAGCACTTAGAACAACCAGATATGGTTTGAACATGAACTCAAATGTAAATCACTTCCGGCTGAACATCCAGGGGGAGACATTATTTGTATTTTGTACAGAAACTTACTACTAAATACATGATTTTGTTTCTACTCCTTAATCATCATGGTGCCAGGGATAGGTTTTAGTATAACTTCTTAACTAGAAACATGATAGGACAGCCCGGGGTAATATTATTGATTCCAATACATTCATCCTCCTGGTTAAAAGAAAACACATTCATACATGTATCTAAAGTAGGGCAGAATCACAAATGGATAAGATTTAAGCTAGAGAAAATTCATGACCTACCAATAAGATGTGGGTCCACTGGTTCGTGGGTGTTGATTATTAACAACCCTCTGATCATGCTAAACGATACAAATTTGCTATAACAAAATTAAAGATGTGTTTGTAAAAATCCATTACTATCGACCAAGGGATATGAGTAGATGTCTCAGATCCAGAAAATGCGGAACCAAACACAAGGCTCTAAGCCTCTGACCGTAGATACATCATCCTTTTTCTCCCTCCACAACCACAAGCTAATAATGTAAATACCTTGTTGGTTCCTTGAAAACTATCAGTTTCAGAGTCGGAGAGAGGATAAAAGCTGTTTGGAAACTTATTCTAGATGTGCTACATGAAGGAAGCCGGAAAATGAAGCCAAAAATGTATATATGCAGACAGTGGAACTCTATGGCCACTGACTTTGCTCAAGCAAGGAAATTTTGTAAACGTGTGTTAGGTATCATCTCGTTGTATATGATACCTAGGATGCTTCGTTTGTATATTCAAGCTTAAAGACGAGTCTTACGTTTCAGTTGCATTGCCACAAGGCGGTGAGGGCAAGAGTCAGCCTTAGTGGCCCATGCTCTAAGATTGCAGTCCAACATTCCAAAATTATATTGGGATTAGTGTATGCTCACTATCACAATTTTTATCAACAGCATGCCTACCACCAAGACATTAAAAAAAGTCTCCTTATGAGGTAGTTGAAAGCCTAATCTTGAAAGTTGAAATGATCAAGGTGTTTGATTGCTTTTCTTTGCAACAAATAATAATCCTAACAAAGATAAGAGAGATTCAAGTGCATAACCATGAGTGTTTGTAGGTTATCCACATTAACAAAAATGTTACAAGGTACTATGCTTGAACTGTCACAAACTGATGGTCAATAAGGATGCTGTTTTTTCTTAGAAGAAATTTTCCTAAAGATTATATCACCTGGCAAGCCATTTAGTTGATGGAGTCCCTCCAAACTAAGGTAGTGTGGAACGTCCTCCTTCAGAATTCTCTGTGGGTAAGATTTGTACACCGCAAACACCAAGTTGGAGATGTTGATGACTTATGACTAGGGGCTGGGGTCCTCGGGCTCGTGAAAAGGAAGTATACCCATTCTTTCATGCTGATCCCAAGAAGCCATCCAAATCATCGGCTGGGGCAGGGCTTCGCTATGGGGCTCCCCTTAGGTGAATCCGCTCATGTTTAAGCCCCACCCCACCCCACGCTAGGAGAGGTTTTGATGGATCCAATTTTGAAATCTCAAATTTTAAATATTTTGTTAATTTGCTTATGCTAGGAGAAGAATTCAGGAGATCAGGCTCTCAAGTGATGAGTATAGGCTAGTGTGGTCGCGTTCTAGAACAGGTGAGTTATCGGCTAAATCATGAGAAGGTGGTGTGAGGGAGAGGACCAACGCAGCATCTCGTGGAGGAAATTTTGACTGAGAGCTCTATCGAGGTCACTCAGTTTCTTCCTATGAAAGTTTCGGCATAGGCCGGTTAGGGTGTAGGAGACCCCAGGAAAATGGCGTGAAGTTAGCCTCAAAGTGTATTTGGTGCTTGAAGGCTAACATTGAGCCCATTAAGCATATATTCGTGCATGGCAATCTTGCGTAGTCGGTGTGGAGCTGGCTCGCTGAATTGATTGGGGGGTTGGACCCTCCGTCCTCCTTACATCTCCTGGTCAGAGACTGGTTTAAGGGTGCATACCTCAAGTCGCAATTATGAAGATCCTCTCCTTTGGGCTCAGACTTTGTGAGAGAAGGAAAATTATGTGCTTGGCAGTTTTCGGCAGTGAGGCGATGTTGATTTATAAGGAGGAGATGAAGTATAGGCTTTCTTGAGCTCTTAAGGCCCAGTTTGAGGACGTCAAAGCTGAGTTTTTAGGGTTTCTAGTGAGGCTTGTATCTTCAACTCCCTGACATCTCAGTTTCTGAACCAAAGCCGTCTGTCTGTTCCCCCTCAAATCCATTAGACTTCAACTTCCTCAAGCTTAGTAGCAAATGCGGCTCATTACAACATTAACGGAGCAATCGTTCTTAAGCGCAATGGCGGTTACTTTGAAGAAGCTTGCGTAATAAGTATTATGTGTGTCGGTTTGGCTGAGTGTGGGTTCCTTCTGGTAAACCAGGTAATCACCTTTGATGAGGAGCAAGACCTTCAGTTATCTGAGATTCAAGCAAATAAGTCGGCGAGGATCCCCATGCAGGCAACTGGAGTAGGAGCCCTAGGCGCCTCGCATCAAGGTGCGCGGAATGGCAGGTGTTTAGCAGCCTCGCAGCTCTTGTCCAAAGCCTTCCTCTTATTGCTTTTGGATAGAAAAAAAAAAGATAAAACTCAAAAGGATGTGAATTATCACCATTTATCTAATTGCAGTTAGAACTATCACGATTTTCAAAAAGGGTGCAATGAAAAAAAGTTGGACTTATTTTTTAAAATAAATTACGTTATTTGCTTATCAAAATAAATTATACTATTTTGCGCACATAAAGAAAATGATTTTTTTTTATAATCAAACGACGTAATTTTCGCACACAAATCTAAGTCTTATATAATATTAGTTTTAGAAAATAATGATGAATTTTATTTTAGAAAATCAGTGTAATTTTATTTTCATTGCACTTTTTTTAGAAATAATGATATTTTTGACTGCAATTGGGTAAGCGATAGTAATTCATAATTTTTCCTAAAGGAAAAAATATCGGCCTTACATTCTTGTGAGCCTTTCCCCAGGTTCTTTTTCCTATTTAGAGAGGGTCTTCTATTGTACTCTCGCAAGCGCCAAGCATTGCTCTCTTGTAGACCTCACGGCCATCCTTACCCTCTGATAATTGATTGAGCATTTATGGCGCTTGTTACTCGTACACTTGAATATCGTGATAAATGCCTTAAAAATAAACTTGATGATAGAGTTAAACTTATAGTAGTGTGTTTTTTTTTTTTTTCTTTCACTAGCTTGGTAGATATCTTGAAGAAAACTAGACCTGAATAATTGATTTTGGCTTACGCTTGCTAGTGTGGTTAGGATAAATTTATTTTAAGAACACTCACAACGACATTGTAATAAACCTACCGACAAATCAATAAAAAAACAACCATGTGATAAAATGTATTGATAAACAAACAATAAAATTCTCCCTTAAATATAATTTTCAAATAAGTATAAATATAAAAGAAAAGGAGGAAAAAGATTTGAACGGAGAGGAGAAGAAAGGAAAAGAAAGGATTTATGAGTAAAAATAATAAAGGTTGATCTCAAATCAATGAGAGATTTGGGGATAAATATAAGGAAAACTAGAAAAAAATGTGTTTCTTAATAAGGGAGAAAGGCAAGGACACTAGTAAACTATAGACTTTTAACGAAACTTACTTTAGACGTTATTTAGGCTTTAGACAACGCTTTAGCCGAAAAACGCCATCTAAAATGATGTTGAACAAAATCTGTATCGTTTTGTTATTTAAGATGTAACTTTAGATGGCATTTTGAGTAAATAAGTGTGTTCTTAATTCATTGGGATGTACAACGACGTTTTTGGGTCATAAGCATCGTCTTTAATTGCCACTATATAGATGGCTTTTGTTACTTTGAGGCGAAAGGCATTTATTACCTTAAAGTGCCTTCTAAAGTTATTATAACTTTAAAATGCACTAAATTGGCTTAAAGCATAATCTAAAGTGTATCACTTTATAAGGTACTTACTATGTTAAAGCGACTTCTAAATTTTAAAAGTCAATATATCGACTAAATATAATTGCCTTATATTTCAAGACACTAAAAGATAATTTTCATCTATAAACAGATAGATTATAAGATCTTGATGATTACTGTGCCAATCAATCCAATGACACAAATGATAATTCAATTTAAATTATTTATTATGATAGTAATTCTTATTCTTCTCTTATATCATCCGGTTTCACTTCCTTTACAATAATTGGAGTTCTTTGTCCTAGTTATTTCTCTTTATCATTAATTCTTCTAAATTCATTCTCATCAACAACCATTACATGTTCAACTTCAAGGTCGACATCATCAATCTAGATGTTTCTCCTCTGATCCTGTTTCATCTTATGGCATCCTAGGAGTTGATTTTGATTACCGAATATACAATGATGACAGGAAGACTCCTCTCAGATTTCACAGAAGTTATGCCACCTTAAGTGAAAATAATATTTGAACTCTAACAATGGCCGGTATTTCTAAAGGTGACATTGTGGAATGTTGGAATGTACTTTTAATAATTTGTATTTAAAATAATGTAATCTTGTTTGGTTTGGTTGAGAATGTCTGGTACAACAGGTTTGAAATGTTAATTGCTGAAAAATTTGTATTGTTTTGAAATTCTGTTTCAAGGGATTAATGGAAAAATAAATAAAACTTTTAAAAATTACTGTAGATGGCTTTTTTTATAATAAGTGTATTCTATTATATAAAAATAAATCTACACTTTACTTAAAATTATAATAGATAGTGTTAATTGGGAAGAAACATCGTCCAAGTATCACACTATAAGCGTCGTTTTTATCAGCAAACACCGTCTATAATCTTCAATATGAACGGTGTTAACTACCAGAATTGAATTATTTTGTGGACTAAGATTTTCGGATGGCACATAGTCCGAAAATATTTTTCGGATGCATTTCAACCTAATAGCTAGAGAACCTGTAACGGATGGAAAAGTTTAGGGTTTTAAAAAAAAATTAAACCTAAATAGGAAGGGTGTATTTCGGACCATTTTCGTATCACTTTTGGGGTTTTGTATTTTCAGAGTAGTAGTGGGGTTAAAGTGGAACCCAACCAAGTGTTTATTTCACATTAATTAATCTCCAACTGGTCCAAGAGTAGTCCGAATTTTTTTTATATAAAATTAATCTGATCCACAAATAATTGGAAAATGGTGCGCAAATGGTGCGAAATCTAGTTCACAGTTGATCCACAGCTGGTCCGAAAAAAGAAGGTCCGAAAATGTCCCCCCTACAAGTCTTCTATTTTAATATATTTTTATTCCACCCACCCACTTCCGAAAACAAGTCCGAAAATAATTTTTTCGGACTGTATTGTGAATAATTTTCGCAGTTAAGTTCCCAGTCCGAAAATATATATTTTTCGAAACTCTTTCGTACCGGTTACGGTTATCATTTGGCCCGCAAGAAAAAAAATTTGGTAGTGGTTTGAGATATTTGACTTACTAAGGCGCGTCATCCGATGTCTTTCAATGTCATCAGATGTCTCTCATGAACAAGTGGGTGAGAATATTTAATGTTTATTTAGTTAAGTATATCTTCTAGTAGCTCAAATCTTTCCAAATTCTCCCAAATCGGAATGATTTAAAAATAAAGGATAAAAAGAGATTCAAAAGGATTATATCCCTCTATTCCTTCTTTTAAAACTTTGGATCAACTCCTTTCTCTCCAAATCTTCTTCTTTCTTTCCTAAAATCAACTCAGATATTTTTTTTCTTCTTCTATTACATATTAATAATATGCTCCCTTATGAGAGTTAGAGATGCATAAAAAATTTAACGTGGTTCACCTCTCCAACAGAGTCTACATCCACAATCTCTACTATTGATAGGTGTGTATTACAAGAATGGACTCAACTCTCAAATGCAAACCTCTACTCTCTAATAGGTTTTCTCTAACCAAAAACCTACAAAATCCCTATATCACTCAAGAAGAATTCCTCATGAATTCTCTTGGAGGATTCTCACCAAGTTTCTCAATTTGTTCCCACCACTACGACATCTTATTTATAGGAGTACTAATACTAAATCAAATAAAATTCTTAATACTACCAAAATAGTAATTAATTTGGTAACTACCTAAAATAAAATTATTAAATCTAATCAACTTCGAAATAAGTTGATTATCTCTTCTATCCTCATATTTAGAATTCTTGTCAATTTCCCAACAAATTCTCCATTGATTAGAACTTTTAAGTATCTTCATCTTCATACCACCTCCGAATGCAACTTCCACGACACATTGTATCTTGCGTTCATCAACAATTTGGAAGTCTTCACCCTTTTTTTTTCTTGAGTATGAACTCTCCACATAACCATCCAATAAAATACAAAACTCTCCACCAAGTTTAAGATCCTGGTCAATTCCCAGCAAGACCATTCCACACATTCACTTTGTATGGACAACAGAACTTGCAAATCATGTGTTTAATTTCTAAAAGTCAAGGAAACTTAATGTTCATTAAATAAACGAAGACATTAAATCAACGACAAATCCCCATTCGAGAGAACTTGTGCCCTAAACCTATCACCCAATTTTTCTCTCCCATTGTTACCGAACAAATTTTGTACTACTCGTCAGATAAAAGGAACTGCAGAAGAATGATCACATATAGAAACTGAGATACATATTATCTTATGCATGCATATATATCATGCTCGTATATAAAAGCAATATGGTAATGCTGCACAATATGTCATAAATTGATGGGGTAGCCACAAATAGTATTTTGGATTGCTCACATAGCTAAAAGATACATACTGTCTTTTAGCAAGCAAGAAGCTCCGTCTTGATCCATCATTCTCGGTGTTAATATACGCGAAGGTGGTGAAGATCATAAAAGCGAAAAAAACCATATATATATTTTATGTATATATATATATATATATATATATATATATATATATATATATGATGACTACTTGTAATTGTGAGGTGAATGAACTGTGGGGAGAGCGTAATCCATATGAAAACCTGCCGCAGGTTGCTGCTCGTCGTCTCTCACGTACTTCCTATGAAAGTGCACCATCCTGACGAGGACCTGAACATGGGTTTCGGATCCTAGATGACTGACCAGGAGCAGGAATAATATTGAAGCCACAAGCGCAGCTAGCAACGCGATCTTGATGAACCTGCTCATTTTCTTTCGAATTTGGGGAATTAATTCCAATTATACAAATTGATAGTTTTGGGTAAGGTAGACATTTATAGTAGTGATTTCCAATGGTCGTCCTGGTGTATATGGTATCATTCATTTTCACATTTTTCTGTTCTGTGGTTCACATGTAAAGACTTTAGCAGAATTATCAAAAGCACTCTAGTCAGAAGACGTGTTCTCATGTCTAGTTCATATTTGCATGCCTATGTATTGTTGTTTGTCAAAGAGATTTGAATTTGAGAAATAAATTTTTTAAAAAAAAAACTCTAATAATATGGATAACACTTAAAAGTATATGTTCACTAAAAGTTTATTTTTCCATATTTTTAATCTATTAAAGCTCACATTACAAAGTTAATTGATTTTCATTAACTGATCTTAAATGTTGATTACTTTTGCGAAATTCTAAACATGTTTTCCATAATTTTGATTTCATCGGTTGAATTAAAATGAATTAAACATAAAAAAGAAGCAAATTTTCTACTGATTTTTATATATTCTACATCTTCTTTTAGGTTTATTTGCTTATCATTCTGTCTCTCTCAAACAAAAAGAAAAAAAAATCAACAAAGTATCTATCTAAAAGTGAATTTGTATGAGTCATGGAGCTTAGCAAGCATTATTTCATTGTACTTTATATATGCATCGCATCATATTCACCATGCGTTCTGTATATTATGATCAAGCTATATATTAAGTTCTTTTTTTAGAAAAAAATTACATTAAGAAAAGTCACAATACGTAATTATATATTATTTTTTATTATTCCTAATGTTGATTTACTTGATAAAAGTTTGAACACTTTGAAATCCGATTCTATTTGTCTTATATGGTCTAAACACAAAAATAAAAGTAATTTCTTTGTCCATTTTTGAACAATACAATAATTTTTTTTTTGTTTAAACTATTTTATAATTTCATATCCCACAAAAAATATACAGGGAAAAAGGAATGTGAGGCGACTAGTGTTTTTTTTTCTTCCTTTTCTGGTTTTTAGGGTTCTAAGATTTTTTTAGGGTGATAGAATTTTGAGATTTTAGTGTTATAAGGTTTTTAGGATTTCCGGTCACTTGAGATTACTCTTGGAGTTTTATGGTTAGGGTAAGTTTTTTAGGATTTTAAGATATTCAGGCTATAAAATCCTAAAACTTAAAAACAAAAAAAAGAAGAAGTGAAACGGTATTATTTTGTACAACCTTTTACCTAACTTATATAACATGAGGCCCCATGTCCATTAAACTCATATTTTTATCTAAATATGTCAACTTTAAATTTATTATTCATTATTGTGAATTTTAATAAAATTTTATGTGTGCTTTGCATACTTTGGAATTCGTCAATTTGCATTAAATGATGCATTTTTTATTAAACAACGTCACATTATGAAAATATTAATTTTCATTGATTTTTCTTACGCAAATTTCTTTCATGAAATTTCAAAAATGCTTTGCAAAAAATGTATTTCATCAATTAACTTAAGTGATTTAGTTCTTCAGAAAACTAAGTTTTTTCATGTAGAACACTATGCTTTTTATTTTTTTCTTAAAATCTTCATCCTCTATATCAAATTGCAGAAGTATTTTTCTACTAATATAAAAACACAATTTAAATTAAGATTTTTTTCATGAAATCTTGACAATGGTTGCGCATTTTTTTTTCCGTTTCAATAGTTTTATTTGGTGTCCAAATCTCAAGCATAAAATTATTATATTTCTTAATTGATCTTAATAATGATTTTCTTTTCATTTACAATAGTTCAATCATGCTCTTTACACTTTTAGTGGATTGTATTTTTAACTGTTCCGCGGATTATTGTAGAATACAAGCTGATTTTTGAAGAAAAAAAGTTGACATTTTAAAGAAGTTTATATTATTAATATTATTTACAAAACGTTTTAGTGTGCTCCCCATGCTTTTAATTTCGTCTGCTTTCAATTTCATGATTGGTTTATTAATGCTTGAAAAGAACTTAATTGTTCTTAATAATGGGTTCTCTTATGTAATGATAAACTAGTTTTTTACACTTTTTCTTCCATCCGTTTAATTAATTATTTAATTTTGTAAGAAACTATTTAGTAGATTTTCTTGAAATATTTTATTTGCCATTTTTTCAATATTAAATATTAGTCTTAAAAAAATTAATGCACAAGAATCGAACCTTCAACGTTCACATTATTTCTTAAATATTTAACTATTTAGACAACCCAATTTTTATTTCATTCATTCATCAAATATTTAAAACATAAAATTCAGATATATGGATTGAGATGGTCCATAACTAAATTTGGTTCAGTATCCACTAAACCTCAAAACTGAACCTGCAAATATGCATGTACACAATTAAATCAAATACTTGTTGTCTGATGGATATACCAGAATAAGGAGAGAAAAGAAAAAAAATTGAACTAGTAAGGTGTTGATCTAGTGGTTAAGAATATTATTTAACAATCTCAAGATCATGAGTTCGAGTTCGGTGATACCTCATTTACACTTAGATACGCTAAAAGTGTGTAGGACAAAATGTAATTGAGTTGTCCTAGAATGAATATGGCCGTCATTACAAGACTTGGTAAAAGCATGCACAAGGAACGTTCATAACGTCATAATATATTAATAAATATTATAATGGAGACAAAAAAATTTCTTCAAATTATCAACATTCCTAGCTTTACACCTCTTCATAATCAACGGATACATTGATATCATAATTGACAAACAGTTGTACCACAATGAAATCCACATTGTTGGAAATTGATGCTAACCTAAGATTAGGACAACACTTGGATCAGCTAGGGAAATAAAAGGAAAGACATGGTACCTATATACTACACAGTGCTAGGGACTATACATGAACTAGAATAACAAGCTAGCTAGTGTCTGGTATGTAGTGATGAAGAATGATGGTGTCGTGCGTGCAAAAGCATGCATTAGGGTTTGCTTGTGGCTGTTGGAAACTGTGGATATATGCATAGTTACATGGATGGAATTGCCTTGACAATGGAGAAAAGAACAAATAATGTTGTTAATTAGGTAGATGCATCACAAATCCGAAGGGGACATTAACCACACAACTAAGGGATCTTAAGGGAGATGTGATATGGAACGAGACTTTCGGTTGATGGATTTATATTGGAAGTATAAATTAAGGGAGATGTGATATGGAACGAAAATTGGGCAAGCAAATGGAAAGGTGTAAATAAATGAGGTGGTGCCTTGAACACTTTTAGTTTTTGTATTTTATTGGAAAAGGAGTTGTTGTCACTTGTATTAAGAGATTTCACATGATTTGTGTCACTTATAATACTTTATATATATCTAGAGGGAAGTTCTGTTGGGAATCTCTTTTCATGTGAAAACTAAGAATTAATTGATGGTCAATAGATCTTTTTAATTCTAAAGTGGATAATATCAACTACTTTTTGCCGGGAAAAGCATGTCAGGAGGTATTGTAGGCAAGATAAGTTGTTGGAATGTTGGATTTTCTATGTAATGAGTGGCTTCCTCTACTGTCTTTCACATCGTCTTCTTCAATTTTCAATAGAAAGAGTATTTGCTCTCAAATGAATTTCTGAGTTGTGGGATTGTGGGTTTCTGAGTTCTCTTTGAATTATTGAGTTATGAATTATCTTTGTGGGTTTGTGTGTTTCAAACTTTATGTGTTATGTGGGTTTGTGTGTTTTGTGTATTTCCTGATTAGTGCATACATGTGTGATAGTCTTTCATGTGTTTATGTATTTGTGGTTCTGTGGATTGTTTAAACTTTATGTGTTTTTTGAGTTTGTGTATATGTGTTTTCCAGATTAACATGATTCGTTTTGTAGTTTTTCAAACTTCATGTGTTTTTTGGTATGCAATTTTCTGGATTTATGTGTTTTCTAGATTAATTTATTTCATTTGTGGGTTCTCAAAACGTATGTGTTTTGTGGATTTGTGTTTTGTGGATTTGTGTGAGTTTTAGGTGGTTATGTGTTTCCCAATTAACGAGATGTGTTTTGAGGTTATTTAAGTTTTATGTGTTTTTGTGAGTTTTCTGTGCCTATGCGTTTTCCAGATTAACGTGATGTGTTTCGTGTGTTTTTCTGCAGTGTTTCTTTGCTTTGTGTTTTCTGATATGCGGTATCGGGCACGTGTTTCTTACTTTATCATGTGTTTCGAACATGTGTTTTAATTTGTACTTTTTGGTTTGTGCTTTATGTTTTGAACTATCGAGTGTTTTGTGCTTTAGACTTTAAAACTTCACAGAAAATTCATAAAATCCAAATTTAAAATCCTGAAAAGCACAATATCATATGTAAAAAAAATGATTTCGGGAAGAGAGGAATGAGTTTGGTTTAGAGAGAAATGAGTTGTGGTGGAGAGAGTCATGTGTTTTAGTAGATTTGGAAGAGATTAATGGGTTTGATTGAGAGAGATGAGTGTGTATGAGTGTCTGTGAGATGAGAAATGAGAGAGATAGCGTAATGATGATGAAAGTAAATGTATTTTTTCAAAAAAAATGCAAAAGCATAAAGTACACAATTTGGTTTATGTATTTTATCAGTTATGTGTTTTTCAGACTAATGTGTTATGTTTTTTATATTTGCTCATTGTTTTATGAATCAATCTATGGCTATCACATATCTCACGACACCTACATGTCACATTTTATACTCTCTCTTCTTGCGCAAACCCATTAATTTTTGTTTTAAATTTTTAAAAGCACTTTGTGCAATTATTTTGATATTATTTTTAAAGTGAATTTCATAATCATTTATTAAAATGTACAAGCTTTAATTCAGGATCCATTTTGGGTATAAGTTTTCAAAAAAAGTACAAAAGCCTAAAATACAATATATAAAGAAACAAAGTACAAAATTCAAAATTGGATTTTGTGTGTTTTGAGAGTTTATGTGTTTTTCAAACTAATGTGTTTTGTTTTTTCAAAAAAGTGTAAAAGGATAAAGTACAATTAATATACAAAGAAACAATGTACAAAGTTTAAAATTAGATTTTGTGGGTTTTTGTGTTTTCTAAATTAACTTGATATGTTTTATGTGATTTTTCAATTTTCACGAACCAATCTATGGTTGTCAGAAAACATAAAACACAAAATCCAAAATACTAAACATAAGCAAGAAATAGAACGTAAATACATAACGCATAAGACACAAAAGCACAAGATGTAGATCAACACTTTATGGCACATATACAACTCAAAATATTAATGTACAACATTAAATGCAAATCAATATCTTTCAAAGAAATAAGTTATTATGTGTTTTGTCATCATATCTTATACTTTCTCGTGCACCTGGTATGGTGTGCTTTGCGCTTTGTTGTACTTTAAAAATTTAAAGAAACCTCAGAAATGACTAAGCACAAAATCAAAACAAAAAGCACAAAACATAAACCCATATTTGAACCTATAATCACAACATCACATGTTAACATTCAGAAAACGCAACAAAACACATCACACAATAGAACACAACAAAAAAAACACAACCCAATAAAGCATAGAGTATAGGAAAGTCCAAGTCAGCTGCGCCAGGTGAGGTGTGGTGAGAGGAATTAATGGATTTTTCAAAAAAAATGTGAGAGAAATTAATGGAAATCACATCACACTAACCGACGTACTTTTTTACCTGACAATGTACTTTTCAAGAAAGCATTTTCACCCCCTCTTCTCCATTTTTCCCCTTACAAAATACCACATCCTCTTTTGATCACTTTTTCACTCTCCACCTGCCTATGAGTTTTCCAAAAAAGAGATGAGAGAAATTAATAAAAAGCACATCACACTAACCGACATACTTTTTTATCTGACAATGTACTTTTCAAGAAAGCATTTCACCATTTCTTCTCCATTTTGCCCCTTACAAAATACCACATCCTCTTTTGATCACTTTTTCACTCGTCACTTGCTCATGCCTCAAAACCATCAGATTTCATCATCCAACATTCAGCATTTGATTCTCAGTTCTCACCTAATATCCCCTTTATTGATATATATATATATATACACATATATATTTTGATTATTAATTTGTGCGAATTCATGAATGGTTTTTTTAATTTGGATGAATGTCTGTGGATTGTGAACATTGAAAATGACATCGATATTTAATATATATTTTAAATTTTTTTTTAACAATTATGTGTCAAACACCAACAAAATCCGATCAAATTCGTCTAAATTTTTTTTTTCCAATAGTCATGGATCACATATCCCCTTCACTTTGATAGTGATACTCAAACTCATTACGGACTAATTCTCACTCACTTCCTTAATTCGTGTGTAAACGTATCTAAAGCTCTTTCACATTAAACAACGACCCAACATCTTTCATCTCACATTTTCACCATGTTCAGAACCACAACTCATTGAATCTAGGATATTGTGGAGGCTAGTTCGACAGAAATGAAGGAAAGGAAGATCGACAAAATCAGATCTCTTAATTAATTGGAAGCATAAGCTTCCTACTAGCATCTCAATCAGATGAGATGTCAAAATGAGTAGCTGTACCATAAGTATTGCTATTAGTTAACCAAGCGCGTAAACTCATGCAGTAGAATTAAACTGGAGGAAGCTAGATGATGCGCAATATATTGGGGTATGGCTATCATCTTACATGCATGCCACGTGTCAATCACACATCAATCAGGGTTTGCAATATTGTCTTCATAAAGACAAAGGCACTTTCTTGACGGTCGTTTTCGACATGTTTAACATGTCACTTCTTGAAACACTAAGGCTGTGTTTGGTTTAGAAAAAATTTGGAGAAAAGGAAAATTTGATAGAAAATTAATAAATTTTATTGTTTGGTTTAGATGGAAAATAGGAAGGAAAGAAAATTAAATGAAAAATTTGATGAAAAACGTAATTCTTATCTCTAACAAATCAATCCAATCAAATTTAATGTATCTTAAACAAATAATCAATTTTTAAACAAATTCAATTTATGAAGTGATGAAATGTTGATATTTTTGACATATTTTTTCATAAAACTTTTCATGATCATGGAAAATGATATGGATTCCAAACAATTTTTCTTGACATTTTCGTAATGAAACTAAATAAGAAAAAATTAGATGAAATCCTCCAAGAATTTCATTTCTTTTCTATTTTCTTTCAAATTTTTCTTTCCCCCAAACTTTCATTAAACCAAACACAGCCTAATAGTCTACTACTACCCCCATCTTAATTGACATTTTGATTTGTTACCTGCATCTTTACGACGTAAATCAACACAACAGAGACCGACGAACTAAACATGCTTGAAATGAAACACACGTTTCTTACCTTAAAAATTTCGAGACAGATATTCTTAGTTCTTACTCACATTGCGTGCTAACATATCTGTCCCGAGCGGCCCTACATACTAATCTGTCTCTTCTTACTTTTATAAACGTGTATTTGTTGGGAAACGCGCTAGCTAATGCTATAATTATTCAAAGGAAGAAATAAATTATGGTTAGCCTCTCAATTTCTGTTCATTAACGTTCATAATTTTAAACATGTGTTATAAGAGCGGATATAATATGCCCAACACTCTCAAATATAATTTTTGTAATTTTTTATTATTTTTATAAATGAATACCTAAAGGCAATAGTAGAGGCTTTCTTCTATTCGAGTGAAGAAAAGTCTCTGGCAGCCTTAAAACTTTTAAAGGCTGATTCCAGCGATTTAAACCTTATCATCTCATGAAACCGGCGTGGTAAACCGTGACCAGGAGACTGAGTCGACTCATGGCGCTTAGAGCAGCAGAGATCGCCAGAGAGCAAGATCCTTGATGACAGTTGTTTTGGATTTTCTTTGAAAACCCTAGCATGTGATGAAGATGAGTCGGTTTGGTTTAGGCTCGACCAAACCAAATTAATTCAGTTCATTTTATTGGACCGATCAAGCTTATGATTCCGGTATAAAATCATGATTTAATTCTGGTTCAATTATTATTGGTTGAATTTCTGATTAATTTATTAAATTAAAAAGTCAGTTTGGTTTGATTTTGGTTCAAGTGCGTATGATTAATTAATTGATTCTACGGTTGTATAAAATAATTAAACTAGATTTAATATTGGATTGTTTAATTATGAGGTCTAATTGATATTAAAAAAACCTGCGAAAAAATTAATACCACTTGAGAAGAATTTCATTGAAGTGAAATACTCATACTAATTCTCCAGTTGCTCCAACTCCAAACTTTCTATCTATATGGATAGCAAATACAAATTCATATATGATTTCTCATTTTGCCGAAATGTGAATTGAACTAATTGATTATCTTATCTATTTTCTATTTTATAAATAATAGTCAAAACCTAATTATTTTATCATTATTTTTATTTTACTTTTTCATAATCATAATTATATTCTTCAAAATAGTGATTTTGATAGAAAACCCTACTTACAAAGTGCGGCTTGCCTACAAATTCTACCCTAACATTCATCTCCTTTTTCTGTCAGAAATGCAATTAACAATTAAAATATTTTTTCTATGAAAATCATTGTAGGGAAACAATTTGAATTGTATTTAGTCTCAGCCCATATGACCGTCATCCATAAAAATCGTTTTATGCAGTCGAAGCGTCATATTATTAGAAGAAGAAAAATCTCATTTCACGTTGCGTTTCAAATACTAACATGAAACTTGAATGTGAAATTGTGAATGATGAGTTACACAATACAACTTAACCACAGGGATGGCTAACGTGGAGCAATCGTCGCCATCAAGTAAATTTCATTTTAAAATCGAAGCCGCACATCCCCATTAACTCAAACCCATTTCGGCCGTCGGATCCGTTTCGTTCTTCAATAATGGCCTCTCGTCTCGTCGGATCCAGATCCGATAAAGAATTTACCATACCGCCCCTGTGGAGGGCAGTAATGTAAATTAGTATTGCATCTATTCACTGTAAGTCTCCCGGTAGCAAAACATGTCACGGTCACAGTCAAAGCGCTGCCGTTCAACGTGTTTGAAGCACGAACAAGTCAGAAAGTGAAACGTACTCTGTTTTACTTTTTTGTTTCTGCTCTTTCTCCGTTGTGTGAAGAATCCAAAATGAAGAGGGCTTGATCAAAATAAATTAAAAATTAGATTTATGTCATGTGACGTCAGATTTGTATTATTTTAATTTATTTTTATCATAAATCTACTTTATATAAATTTATATCCACAATGAAATAAATTTTTCAAATTTTTATGCATAGATCAACATGTCATTATATATTTTACTATCATTTCATATTATTTTAATTAAAGATTTTTTTAATTTATTGAATATTTAATTATTTAGAATTATTAATTCATATTAATTTATTTTGACATTTATATATAAAGATTTTAATTGATGGAACCCGCGTGACATTTACATTCAAACCATTTACTACGCTTCAGTCTTTCAATCCATTTACCACATTTCTGAATGTGAAGCGTGGTAATAAGTTATCAGGATATTTTGTTGACATGCTTTTTAAGTTATCAGTAAATTTGTGCTTTCTAAGTTATCATCTCCGAAGCATGATACTTGATCTTTTTACGAATTAGATCATGCTTCCCCATTGAAAAAAATCGTTTTGAAGTCTAACATGAAATTTACTGGAAAGCTCAATGGGATGCCCTAACCATCCATCAGTCGAAAATTTACCCCTGTAAAAAAACCAGCATTTCATCAGCAAGTGAACAATGTCAGAAAACGAAGAGAGAGAAGTTGAGTGCATCTTCATTAATTGCAGGTAGTAGAACCAGAAGAAGAGAGCGCTGTGGAGGAAGAAGGATAGAGATAATGAAGGGTTGGTGGTAGATTCTGAGAGGTGTTTGCAGTTATCAGCAAGTGTCTTTACAGCCCTGAATTTGATACAACCCCAAAAGCAAATATATACAACAAAAATATATCAGTTAAAAGCAAAAGCGATGTGTTTCTGTGCTTTGGTTTTTCTTCTATCATAATCACCATCATCACTGCCATTAGATAAATAGTAATCTCTGAAGATATCGTCTTTTGCAGTTTTCAGAGGCACCCTTTTGCTCGATTTCCCCCAATTTTGAATTGAAATATGGAGAAAAAGCGGCATTAGGGTTTCCGCGGCTTGTTTCTTTGGTTCGAGATTTGTAGCTGTGGCTGATAGAAATGCCCTTGCCCTTTGATTTCCAAGGCAAGCCTAATCTTCAGCAGCAGCATCAGCTTCTGGGTTTCTTTCCTCAAGATTTGACAGCCACGGAGCAGCAGCTACAATGGAGCCACGCCAAGGCGGAGGAAGCCGCGCTGAGTGGGTACGTCGGCCGTGAGCCGACATCCGTCCTCGACCCCAGAAGAAGCCCGAGCCCGCCCCACTCATCTGCCACGCTGTCTTCCTCTCTGGGTAGCTCCGCCAGTGGCGGTGCGCCTACTCCCGTTGCGAGCCAAGAACCATGCGGCGGCGGCGGCCGAAACTACAACGTGGAGTTTGACCAGTCAATGTTCGGCTTCATTCTGAACGACAACAGTGACGCCCGCATTGACGATCCGTCTGGATTGGGCAAGCTGATCTCAGCTGCGCCGGTGACGCAATCGGATTTGGATTCTCTGGGAGCTATTTATCATCATCCGCAGCATCAAACTGGTGATGAATTCGGAGCATTTTCTGGGAATTTGCAAGAATCTGGTTTCGGGTCGGGTCAAGGTTCCATATTCGGGCAATTGGGGAACAATATTGTTGGCAACAGCTGCATTGAAAGCTTGTTCAATCAGCAACAACAACTACAACATCAGACAACCAAATCTCTCATCAACCATCACCAGCCATCTCAAAGCCCGAGTCTCTTTCTTCCATGTGGGTTTTCAGATCAGCCCATCTTCCACCTACCGAATCCCAAGCGGCTCAACACTCGACCAGCCCTCGATTCAGAGCAGCAGAATCAGATTGAAAAGAATCAATTTCTAGCTCAGAATCAGCTTCAGATGCAAGCCTCAATGATGCCTGCCAGTGCAGCCTGCAAGAAGATGCTGCAGTCAGATGGTACAGTTGAGGAAATGGGTTTGCAGCAGCAGGCGCTCTTCGAGCAGATTTTCAAATCAGCTGAGCTGCTTTCAACGGGAAATTTGGTACTGGCGCAAGGGATATTGGCGCGGCTCAATCACCAGCTCTCACCTATAGGTAAGCCCCTTCAAAGGGTTGCTTACTATTTCAAAGAATCGTTACAGTTGCTCCTCCTTCTGAGCAGCAACAATCTGGATGTTAATAGTGCAGTTACTGCTTCAACAGCCTTGTCTAGCTTTAGTCCTCCATTGAGTCTGATTCTCAAGCTTGGTGCTTTTAAATCATTCTCTGAGATATCTCCGGTTGTTCAATTTGCAAATTTTACTAGCAATCAAGCGATTCTAGAGGCGGTGGAAATGCATGATAGGATTCATGTTATTGATTTTGATATTGGGTATGGTGGGCAGTGGGCTTCATTCATGCAGGAATTGGCTCTGAGAAACAGCTCAGGTGGCGTGATTAGTCTCAAAATCACTGCGTTCGTATCGTCTTATGATGATATTGAGCTTGGACTGATCCAAGAGAGCTTGCGCCTGTTTGCTGAGGAGCTCAACGTTGATTTGGATGTCAAGATTTTTGGTTTCGATTTGCTAAATTCAGTGTCACATTATGTGGGTGATGGCGAAGCAGTGGCTGTGAATCTCCCAATTGGGATATTATATAACTGCGGATTGCCCCTCCCGTTCGTCCTTCGGAGCATCAAGCAGTTGTCCCCCAAAATAGTTGTGACGCTGGAAAGAGGCTGTGATAGATATGATTTGCCGTTTGCACACAACGTTATCCAAGCTGTGGAATCCTACGCAAACTTGCTGGAGTCGTTGGATGCCGTTAACGGGAATTCAGACATTGTTCAAAAGTTGGAGAGGTTTATGATTCACCCAGCAATTGAAAGACTTGTTCTGCAGAGGTTTCGTGTCCAAGACACGTCTCCGCCATGGAGGACTTTTTTCATCTCGTCAAGTTTCACCCCATTGCTGTTGAGCAACTTCAATGAATCTCAAGGCGAGTGTCTGGTCCAAAGGACCATGGTGCACGGGTTTCACTTGGAAAAGAAGCGGTCTTCTCTGGTCCTCTGCTGGCAGCAAAAGGAGCTAATCTCGGCCACAGCCTGGGGCTGCTGAAAATAATCAGAGGGGACGAGCTTATGGGTGAATAGTGATGTTCCATTTGTGTTCCCAATATGGTAGGATTGTTATGTTCAAGTGTTAGTTTAGCAAGTTGATTGTTGGGCAAGTGTCATGAGTGAATTTGATGGCTTACTGGCTAGTACAATTTATGTTATTATTATTATTATTATTTTTTACATTATATAAGATAAACACAAGGAAATACACACGAACACAATCTCCAGTCTGAACTTCAAATCCGAAATTGCGGACGATGGATGGATCATTTCGCCCGATGACAACTTATGCTATCTAATGATGATACTTTCAGTTCCTACGTTAGTATTGGCTCCACTTGTAGATTGTAATATTGCAGCGGAGCAACCTGGTCCTCCATACATTTTATGTGAATTATAAATTCTGTGTCATAGTATAACGTGAAATTACATTTTATTCAGTATATATAGAATGTCTTGGTAGTAAGTAATTTGAATTCGAGAATTCGTATGAGTAACTTGAATTTGAGTGGTGGTATGTTTGTATAGAGTTTTATTAGACAATATATATGTTTTGAATGAGTGTTTTTATCAGATCAAAATAGTTGAGTTGAAAAGCCACTCTTGGTACTCATTTATCAAACCAGTGAGAAGTTGTGAGAATTATATTAGAGAGTGTTGAGTATAGCACGTTCATACTTATAATCCATATTTATAAATAATGAAGATCCGTGAAAGCAAGCTTTGATGAGATCCGAAACACGATAAAAATGTGTTCATTCGTTTTATATGTATACCGTCATGTGTTGGTGGATGTATTTCGTGTAAATCAATTAGCTTTTAGCGCATCATTTTTACCCGCATAAAAAGAGGAGAATTTTTTCAATAAGGTATCAAAGCTAGCAGAAATGCAATATTGTATCAGAGATGATAGTAATGTGGGATGTGTTGAATCAATTAAAGTAGGGAAATGGACCTCCTCAAGTACTGAAAAAGAAGCTCGCGAAGGTATGAGTAAACTCATTGAGCTAAAGAGAATTGTAGAGCGACTAAAATCATAGGGTGGATCTAAAAAAAAAAGGTAGTCGCAAGGGCGCATCTACACAAAGAAGAGTTAAGAATATTTATGCTTTCATTAAAAGGAAAAAAATCTAAAGGGACTTTAAACTACCACCTCTTATCAAATTGTGGTCTGAACTATATTGTTACAAAATAAGGTGCAATCCATTATTTTTTGATACCGTTAGTCGACACTAAACTCCATTAAACCTGCATTAAAAAAATAAATAACACAGTGGACCCCACAAAATCCTCCATCTCTTCACCCCTGCTCGATCTTCCTCCGTGAGTGGCTCACTCTGCCAACGCCTCCACGAGCGGCTTCTTCAAATCAAACTCCTATCATCACAAACTTTTACTTGTAAATGGTAGTCTCCATACTTATTACTATTAAAGCCCTTCATGGATCCTAAGCATAACCATAGTCATTGGCACTGTCTTTTGCGACCAAAGAAGAAATTACTAGTGGTTGGGAAACTACATGATGAGGTTTGATGACACACCGAACTAGAACAATTACTCAACGCAGCTTTCGAGTAACAACAATCAACAAGGTGTAAGAGCTTGGTGGCTTAGCTAATGGTCATGCTTATAAGTTTAAGCTTGGATTTAAGCTCTTCAACAAGGGGTTATACTGTTACCTCTTTACTAGCTCAATCTACATAGCTTGCATCTTCTTGTTCAAAATGAACTGCCTAGACTCTTGGGGTGGAGACCACAACCGTAGCAACTTTAAGACCAAGTATTAGACTTTCATCGCTGGGCCGCCTGCCTTCGACGCCTCTCCGCTCCATTTCATTGAAGCCACTACCTACCCATACATGTATGCTCTCAATTATACATGTGTGCATTCTGTGATAATAAATCTAGTACTTATTACAGGTACTGGACAAATGAATAATAGCAACCAAGAAATAAGAAACCAATATTATCAAGACAGCTAATAACTAATATTCTCAAACACAGACACCAAGATAGCAGTGGTCTTTAGACCCATAACAACCAAGAAATATGGAACCAATATCTCATTGTGGCAAAGCCTTTACGGTAGATGAGACACATATAAAACTCTTCTGAGGGAAGCAACGACAAGATACCTCAACGTCTTTAATAGTCTGCAATTCCCATACAATGTCATTTTCTAAATGCTTGTTGTTACTCGAAAACTGTGTCTTTAACTCATACTTCTTAAAGCTAACAAATTATGTAAACAATAGGATGGAGTGAAATTGGATCTCATCTGCAAGAGGATAGTCCAACGCAAAGAGCTTCCCATCTTTACACCCACCGCAGAATCAGGTTGTGCCATTTATATGTACAAGTTTTTAAGGATAGGAGTTTGATTCGAGGACATGCGTTTATCGAGGAAGAGCCATTCACAGAGGCGCTTATGGAGTGAGCTGTGTGTGGAGGAAGATTGAGCAGGAGATGATGAGATGGAGAATTTTGTGGGATCCACATTATATGTTATTTATTTTTTTACATAATTTAATGTTGATAAGTGATGTCAAAAAAATCTAACGGTTGTAGTTGGAATCACAATTTGATAGGGGTCGATGCCTTCTAGAGATTTTTCCCCTTCATTAAAAGTCAACGTGAAAGGGGCGACCTAGGAAGGGCAATCTAAGAAAAGGCTTCCTAATTAGTATGTTAGAGTGAACTCGTCTAGAGTTGGCTTTTTAGATTGGATCGTTGTGGACACATGAGAGCAGTGACTTAAGAAGGGGCGGCCTGGAAAAAGGATCATCTAGTCAAGGAGGTTAAAGTGAAAGCTGTCAAAAGTAGGTGGACGCGAAAATACTTATGGAGGAATTTGAACATACTTGAAAATATTATGTTCGTCTGAAACATGTCTAGAAGGATATTGCGAGAAATCATCTTTAAGAGATGAGCATAAAGAGTATTCATTTTGAGGGAGGTGTCCCAAATTTGATGAACCATTATCAACAAGAAGATATGATTTTAAGTTGATGAAAATATAAGTTTTAAGAAGATGAGCGTATAATATTTTGTATCTAGTTAGACGATACGGGAAGAGTTCATTCTAATCAAGAAATAAGAGATGAAGACTTCTATGTTGTTGAAGAAAATGAACGGAAAGATGAAAATGACTCTTCAAGTTTGGAACTTGTATGGAACGATGATGATGACGATGGCAAATTTAAGAAGGTCTAATTAATGGAGGATTTGTTAGAATTTGAATATGATTTCTAAAATAGATAAATTGATAAGTATAAGATAAAAAACTCATTTAAAAAATTGATTATAATTAGAAATATTATTTCATGTTGGTTACAAAATTAATCTACATATTTAATTAAATAAGAAATGTTATATGATTTAGCTAATCATATAAATAAGACGTCTGATAGGATAATGATTTACCATATTTAAGATGTTTGCTCTTAAAAATTTGAGTCATTTATAGTTGATTTTATCTGTTGTAGGTTAAAACATGACTTAGGAAGAGAAAAAAAGATTAACATGAAATAATTTTTATCAATATTGGACAAAAAGTCAACTACGAAGGCTGATCTGTAAAAAGAAAGAACTTTAGAGGCTAAAATCTAATTTCTGAAAATTGTGCATGGTCCAGCTCGTGGTTAGTGCTCGTGCTCTAAGACAGAAGATGACAACACGAGCTAGGTTGTGCCGCGGCTCATGCAGCCACATCGTGTCGGGAGACTAAGGCAAAAGCAAGACTTAGACATTTTTTTCAGCACGACCCAGGTCGCGCGCTGGGTCGTGCTGACTATGACTTAAATATTCTATTTAGCACAACCCGGATTGTGTTCTGAGTCCCGACGACTTGCGAAGGACGATTGCACAACTAAAAATATTTCATCAGCACGATCAGAACGTGGATTGTGCTAACACATGTCATGCACCGGAAGGGCAGATTCGAGCAATTTTGATTTTACTCTTTAGATACCTCTTTTGAAATAATAATTCTTCCAAAAATATCAAAAATCATAAAAAAGCAAGACGACAGTTAACTATAAATAGAAAACCTAGATCCGCTTTAATCATCTTGGCATCTCTACACATATAGAAGCCAAAAAAGTGGTTCTGACGTTCAGAGTTAGACTACCATGAGAATAAGCTTTATTCTACAACCATAATTTTTACTTTCATAATAATTTTTTTGATTGTGTTACTATGATGTGTAGTGAGTAGTGTTCTTTATTCTAGGATCCGATGGATCCTATGTTCTTTTTAGACTCGTATTCATATTAGTTAATTAAGTGTATTTTTTAATATATATATATATATATATATATATATATATATATATATATGTATAGGGGGCAGATCAGGTGAAAACCAATTTGGATATGTAACCTTTGGACATTTTATGTTCGTTAGATAAACAATGCACCAACGATTGAGATTCATTTGGATCTTATCCACTTTTTTAATAAAAGAAAATAAATAAAGCAGAGAGAAGTGTGATGATATTAATATATTTGAATTCCTTTTTTTAAGGAATTGTAACCGATCACCATCCATGATTTTAGCTCGATTTTAAAATTGATTAATAAAGTCTATATTGAATAAAATACTTGTGAATCACCTAATTTTTTATGATATATTTTTTTTATCCTTAATTTCAAAAAATCAAAAATACATGTAGAAGTGCACTTAGATTAAAATGGCGCACTGTTATTACAGTGGTGCACACACAATTTATTTTTGATATGTTGCTTCTCTGATTTTTGAAGTGCATTTTTGCATAAGAAAACTAGTTCCACTCATAAAAATTATTCATTATAGTTTATGGGCACCATTACAGAACCCCCATAAACTTATATATACATAAAGACTATTACATTTAAAAATTTGCTAATTTCTATGCACCACTGTATAAACCGAAAATCTCATGTGTGCACTAATCTGGAAGTGCGGTTGAGGCAGTGAATAGTATTCCACATTCATAAAAATTATGCACTATAATTTTAGACTACCAAATGCTAAATAGAATACAATATGTGCACCAAGAACACAAATGTGCACTACTTAAAACCCAGAACACACGTGCACCAGGTACACAAAAACACATATGTGCACCTACGACCCAGAAACCCATATGTGCACTAACGGCTCAGAAACCCAGATGTGCACCAACTACCCAGGAACTCATATGTGCACCAACGACTCAGAAACCCATATCTCCACTGTGGCACTGCTTATGTGAGTTTCTTATAAACCAATCCCTCTCTCCATGGATTTCTGAATTAGAGATGGTGACGGAGCTATGAAGACGACCGGAATTGGAGCGAGAGGTGTCCAGATATCGTCATTAGAAGATTAATTGTAAAAGTCGGGTGGTGGGGGGTGGTGTGTCGGTGGACTCTAATCAATCGTTGAAGCTACTGGTAGCGGTGGCTTTGCTCTGGAACAATATGGTGATGGATGGGGCACTTGAAGTGAATTGGCCGCGGAACAATGGAGGAAAAAGGTAAGAAAAATTTAATATATGTTGATTTGTATATGATGTCAGAGAGAGATAAAAAAGAAAATGGATGAATATTTACGGTTACTTAAGATAATGACGAGGCAAAAATTAAGAAATGTATTTAATAACATTAAAAATCATAAAAATCTAATTATTGAATTATAAAATCAGATAATTCTTGATCGTTGGATGATGTAAAATCAAGAAATAGTAATAGTCCACAGTTTACGTATTCGGAAGGGTTTCCATTTGATCCACTTCCTATATATATAAATGAAAACCCTTCCGAATATGTTAACTGTGGACTGTTACTATCTCTTGATTTTACATCATCCAACGATCAAGAATTATCTGATTTTATAATTCAATAATTAGATTTTTATAATTTTTAATGTTATTAAATATATTCCTTAATTTTTGCCTCATCATTATCTTAAGTAACAGTAAATATTCATTCATTTCCTTTTTTATCTCTCTTTGACATCATATACAAATCAACATATATTAAATTTTTCTTACATTTTTCCTCCATAGTTCAGTGGCCGATTCACTTTCAAGTGCCCCATCCATCACCATATTGTTCTGGAGTAAAGCCACTGCTACCACTAGCTTCAACGATTGATTAGAGTCCACCGACACATCACCCCCCACCACCCGACTTTTGCAATTAATCTTCTAACGACGATATCTGAACACCTCTCGCTCCAATTCTGGTCGTCTCACAGCTCCGTCACCATTTCTAATTCAGAAATCCATGGAGAGAGGGATTTGTTTATAAGAAACTTTTACACATGCACTGGAGAGTTGTTGTCTAATTTTTGCGCATGTGAATCAAGAATCTGTCAGAAAGTTATCACCTTTATCGCCCTCCGCGTCTATGAATGAACTAGGGTTTGCTTCCGTGGTTGAATGCTATGATGGTCTGTGCAATGCTTCAACTTGCGCCGCTCAAAGCGAAGAAGGAAGCTGGTGGAGATTTTGTCATTGGTGCACATCTGGGTTTCTGAGTCGTTGGTGCACATATGGGTTTCTGGGTCGTTGGTGCACATATGTGTTTTTGTGTACCTGGTGCACGTGTATGTTCTGGATTTTAAATAAGTGCACATCTGTGTTCTTGGTGCACATATGCATTTGGTAGTCTAAAATTATAGTGCATAGTTTTTATGAGTGGAATTAACCGCAATTCCAGATTAGTGCATATATGAGATTTTTGGTTTATGTGGTGCACAGAAATTAGTAAATTTTTAAATGTACTAGTCTTGATGTATATATAAGTTTCTGGGGGTTCTATAATGGTGCACATAAATTATAATGAATAATTTTTATGAGTGGAACTCGTTTTCTTATACAAATATGAGAAACACATCAAAAATAAATTGCGCGTGCACAACTGTAATAATAGTGCACCATTTTAAATCAAAGTGCACTGCTCATGTATTTTTAATTTTTTGAAATTAACGATAAAGAAAAATATTCCATAAAAAATTAGGTGATTCGCAAGTATTTTATTCAATATAGACTTTATTGATTAATTTTAAAACCGAGCTAAAATCATGGATGGTGATCGGTTACAATTTCTTAAAAAAAGGAATTCAAATATATTAATATCATCACACTTCTCTCTGCCTTATTTATTTTCTTTTATTAAAAAAGTGGATAAGATCCAAATGAATCTCAATCGTTGGTGCATTGTTAATCTAAAGAATATAAAACGTCCACAGTTTACATATCCAAATTTGTTTTCACCTGATCTGCCCCCTATATATATGTGTGTGTGTTCATGCTTATTTGAGTGACATTATATATGCCATATGTATGATTAGTTGGTGAATTAATCTTATATTTATTATCTTAGGGGCACCTAGGAATTGTCATGCATAGTTCGTAATTCAGAATTTGAATATGCATGTTAAAAGAATTGAACTTAGGATTAAATTTATTACCCTCCAGGTCAGAGTATTGTAAGTCACGAAGACCAAAATTAAGATGAATTGGATATTTTATCTAGTTGTATTCAATATTTATAGTCAATCGAAGACAAGAATCAGGGGTTTACCTAAGAATATAGAGAAGTTTATTCATCATTTATTTTGACTGCATGTTTAGGTAAATACTACTTTAATCACCCTTTGACGAATATTGTGAGCTACGAATATCAGATTCGGGAGACAACACAGTTTAAAGTCAGTTATAGTAAAATAATTATCTAGGAACACTTCGAAATAGGACTTGTAGTAAATTATTTGAGTGATTATTTCATATTATGGACATTGCATGAAACATTGCTTTTGTTTTTCGTAGTAACTTTCCTTAGTTTCAAATCAATAGTTCAGGATTAATAACACATTAGATACGTTATTAGTGACTTGGACAACTCTCATTTGCTTACTTAGGTACGACTCGATCTTACCTAATTGTGTGATAGCTATGATCCCTAAAATTTCACATTGTGATATGTGAATCAATATTCTAATGATAGAAGCATCTTGAGAATTAGTGAAGGGATTCGTTAGGAAAATTTATGTGAGAAATTCTTCATGAGTGTTAGAGTATTTTTATATTTTTTAGTTAGAGAAAACATATATGCTTTATATGAGTGACGTATTAGGCAAAGAGTGTCGAGTTTAAGAAAACCTCCATTCTTGGCCCTCATTTTTCAAAGTAGTAAAGAGTTGAAAGGGTCGTATTAAGGAATGTTGAATAGAGGGCGTCCATTACGTTGATGTAAATCTTATTGAGAGCGTAACTACATTAAAAATATTTTTTTCTTTTTTCCTTATTTATAGTGTTGTATGTTGGTGCATGTGATTCACGTGAGTAAATTGGTACATCATTCCACTACATGCATTAAAAGAGGAGAGACCTCTTTTTAACATGTTAATTCCCTAGTAGTTCAGAAATGAATATGACAAATATCGTGACACAATTTTGTTCATAAATACGTATTCACAATTATTTTTTATACATATTCAAACTTTATAAGGAAAAACACTAAAAGGGACCCGTACAATCACTTTTTATTCTTTTGTAGCCAAAACTACCGGAATCATCAAAACCTACGCAAGAAAATGAGTTTTAAACTATTTTTGGATTCCACTTAAGATTAACTAGGTTTTATTCATTAAAAATAAATTATCTAATTATTTTTGTAATGGGTTAGAGCTGGTTGAGCATGAAAGACATCATTTTATTTTTGTGAACAAAATAATATTGCTCACTTGTTGATAAACGATGTGGTTTTAGTGTATGGAACTAATTCTTATAGTAAAATTAGTTTTCGGGTTTCTATTTATTGCAGCAGGCGTTTATAACATCTGGAAAGCCAGATTGTTGTGACCTTTAAGGGGAAGACATTCAATCGGCAAAGTATTCTTCATTTGGCTAAAATGGACAGTCTCTTGAAGCTGAACTGCATCAATTCCATCCACCGTACAGAGTTCAACCTTTCCTGGACAGCAAAAATTAACTTGAACCACCTTCTTGTATAGCTGTTCTTAGGTGTTCTCTTGTTTTTAGCCTCTCAGTTTCTCCCCAAACTCTTCCATGTATATTCTTCTTTTTTAATGCAAGCACCCCTTTTGCAAAAAAAAAAAAAATTAGTTTTCGGGTGAAACTATTAATTTAATATAAAAATTAATCTCAAAAAATTTGTATTGTACCTATTTTGACATCCTGGAAGTTCGAACTGTAACTGGCGAAGCAATGATAGTTCGGAATCTCATTTCGGTGTAGTTCTTTAAAATTAAGGGCTGAATGTTGAAGACATACGGTCCCACTTATACTCCACGAAAAAGAAGCATGTTGATGATACTGCAGTCACAATTCTTCATAAAACTACATTTCCATCAACTTAAATTCATTTTTAATTTGACCTGGAGTTTAAAATGACTTTCTTACAAGTAACGATTTGTCAGTATGCAAAAATAATAAAGGGTACAAAATCTATCATAAAAGTATGACACTGCCTAGGAGTGGCAGGACCAAAAACTTTGATTTAAATGTATAAAAATATTAAATAAGAATTTTTTTAAAAAAATTTAACATATGTTGTATGTGATTTAAGAATACATTTTAACCTCATAAATTGCTGAATATAAAAATAAAATATATACATAAAAAATTTTACAGACTAAATCATATTCGCGTGTCCCGTATTTTTCTTTTATTATTTTAAATATATTATTACTAATGATTGTAGTTGGATTAATAACTATTATAGGCTGAAATATAACGACTTTGAATTAACTGTGAGTACAAATATTGAAAATATATCAAATCTAAATTGATTAAGATGAATATAGGTTGTATTTGGGTTGCATTTGGGGGAACAATGGTCAACCCATTGTCGCTGTCGTTTGTTGCCAAGCTATCTGAGAATGTTCCATCAATGAGTTCTTGCACATGATTATAAATAAGTGTAGTTCTGTAAAATTAAGTGTTCGATGTTGGATATTTTATGCAAATTAAATTGTCTTGTAATTGGTCAGCCAATCTTTCATTTGTTCATGTTTAATGATTTTGATAAATAAATTTTTGAACATCTTAATATATTATTTTTTTTACTATTTTCACATTTTCAAAAAATAAAATTTTGTTAAATTTTAAAATTATTTATAAATATATTTTATTTATTCATGTGTAACACGAGCTACAATAAAAGGCAAAAGATATAAAAATGAAAGTATAAGGTTTCACCTATATAAATTGTCATACAATTTATTTGAAATCTCATTGCACAAATTATTCACAAACTGTCGAAAGTCTTATATTCCATAATCATGCTGAAAATTGTTTATCTTCAATCGAGTGTTATATCTTTTCATTTAACCCAAACATTTATAAATATCATATTAAAATCACACATGCCATACACATTTTGGTAACATTCACATCTTTACTTCCACAATAAATGGTGTATTTACATAAGTGCATATACTTTGTTTATCATTGGCACAACTGCATGTACCAAGTCTTCATGTAATGCAATAACAATACTTTATATTATGAATGTGTTGTTCATGTTACAACATTCATACTAGTGTAATGTCGTCATGTTATAACATGAAGACTAGAAAGAATCTTGGCTGGGCAGTCAAACTTGGAATCACCCCCAAGTTCAACAAGAAAACCAAAGATGGAAATTACAGTGTCAATATGGAAGAGATACAACTAAACATAGGATGAAGTGTTACGATGGGGGAATAAATGAAAGATTTTCCAGCTCCAGCTTTGTTTTTCAAAAACTGTTCTTGTTAGTGTAATATCCTATGAAATTTTGAGTAGCTGATCAGCAGGTCTGAAGGGTCATTAGGAAGGGTATTATTTTAGGACTTTTGATGAAACTATAGTTCCGTGTGATTTGTACTTGTCGTACATGTTTGTGTGAGAGGTCGAGGTCATGTACTTTCTCTGATCTTTTGGAAATGAAGATTCTAATCTTTCCAAAAAAATACTTTATAACATGAAGCTCACTACTATTAGTGGGAATATTTAAAAAACATCAGAGAAACACTTTCTTCAATAGTATTAAATTTACATTTGAAGATTATTATTAGACAAATAAAAATTAATTTAGAAAATCAAACAGACACTTTTTTTCAATATCATTCAATCCACATTAGAAGATTACTATAGAGGAAAGAAAAAAAATAAATATTCTATATACATTGGAGCACACTAATCACTAATATTTTTGGCTTCCTAGGAATTTTAAATGAATGTGTAGCATTCATTATTGCTCATAATTATAAATACTATAAGGCTATGTTTGGTTTAGGGAAAATATTACGGAAAGAAAATTTTGATGGAAATTTAGTAAAATTCTTTTTTTGGTTTGAATGGAAAATAAGAGGGAAAGAAAATTAGGTTGAAAATGGATGGAAAATGTGATTCTTATTTTTAATAAATTAATCCAGTCAAATTCAATGTATTTCAAATAAATAATCACTTTTTGAACAAATTCAATAAATGAAATAATGAAAGATTGATATTTTTCTAAATATTTACAATTAAACTTTCCATAATCATGGAAAATGAAATGAATTCTTAATAATTTTTCTTAATATTTTTCTTATGAAATCAAACAAGAGAAAATTAGATAGAATTCTCCAAGGATTCCATTTCCTTTTAATTTTCCCTTAAACTTTCTTTTCCACCAATTTTTTCTTAAACCAAACACTACCTAAGAAACCATGTCAATATTCATACGTATGAGTTAAACAATCAGTTTTGTCAAGTTTGATACTCAACTATTTTTATATGACTACCATTAATGAGAAAAATTAGTAAAAAAACCAAATAAATAATTAATAATATATCAAGACAATTGGGAGAAGCTAAATTCAAGAATGTGCAAAATCGACTTTGAGATTGAAGAAATAGGGTGAGTAGAATATATTTAAAATAGTTTGATCGCTACATAAGATTTGATTCAATTGTAAATGATTAAGATATTAAATTTACATAAAATGATTTAGACTTTCAATATTATCATTTGGGATACATAAATGAAAGAAAAATTCACTAAACACTTAATATAATAAGAGATCTCTCTCAATAAAATTAATAAGAACAACAAAATAACACCTTATTTGACATTTTTAAAGATGATGCTTTCATTGAAATGATGAAATGTACATGATGATAGAATTTTAGCTCAAACATGATGGCTAAAACAGGATATCTAAGAATATGATGCAATCCTATTTTAGGAGCCCAAACAATATTAAACTAAGACAACTTCAGAGACTGTAGGAAACTAACCTGGATATTGCACTCATACTTGACAGTCTTCAAAAGGCCTAGTTTGAAACGTGGGATGGCCTGAAAGATATTATTATTCATGAATTTCGATATATGACAGACATAAGCAGACATAGAAAGAAAGCAAGGTTGCTTAAATTCTTTATAGGGGAACTATCTTGAAAAAGACTACATAACCATCTGAGTCAATGACGAGAATGAGGTAGAATGATAACAGAAACATAGCATGAGAGCTGAAATAATGAGACCTAGAGGGTGTTGACACTAGAAGAATAAGTAGCTAATTATTCAAGAAGCATATCACAAAGGGGGAAATTATTAGAGGAGAGAAGACCAAGCCTCAATCATTTAGTCTTCAGAGAGAGCATGTCATGGAAAGCTAACAACAAGAGAACACTATGCTTCATATATGATAACTTGATTTGTTGATATAGGTGTACATTCACTTAATCCATAAGGAGTCACACTTGAGGTGTAAGTTTTGAATTTGCGTGAGAAAGATTGATGGGTTAAAAATTAATATGGGTAGCAGCCTTTATACCTAAACCACCACAAGTAGCTGGAAGAAAAACTTTTGACTATTTAGTCGAAAACTTAGACTCGGCTTGCCATAAGAATTTATAGCAAATACGATAAATTGATTTGATATTAATCTTAGCAAGCCCATAAACTCTATACCAATAAACTTGAAGAAAATTGAGGATATCGATAAAAAAAGAACTACTATGTCAGCCGCAAATATATGCTTATTCTTTCAAGATTTGATTCTAGACTTAATAGAAACTAGAATTGTAGTACAATATGAAGCTCTGAGGGCCTTAGAGTCAAGTGAAACTCCAAAATATTTAACTGGCCGGAGAAACAAATCACATCACATAAATGCCCCACTAAAGCTGTAGAGATCCCACCAAAGATGACATTAGATTTGGAATAATTAACGCTAAGGCCGGATGTCAAAAACATCCAAAGCTTCCTTCACAAGACAGAGAGATTGTGAATCACCATGACAGAGAATGTAGAGATCATCAACATAAATGCAGTGATTTAGCTTCAATCGAGCACACCTAAGGTGCGCCTTGATGAAAAAATTGGAAAAAGGACTTTGAGCATTCTGGATAAGAATTCCATCACCACACGAAAAAGTAGAAGGAGATAACGAGAACCCCTGATGAATATCATATCTTGACCTTGGAAATGCCACTGAATGCTACTCATGAAGAATATAGAGAAGCTGGTCTTTGTAATACAACTTTCGATCCAATTGATGAAAGTATGAGGAAATCAATAATAGGTCATCAATCAAAGAAGGATGTCCCAACTAATGGAGTTGAAAGCTTTTTGAATGTCAGTCTCAAGGCAACATCTAGAAGTGATGTTTTTACGAGAACAGTCGAGATCAAGGATTGCGCAAGGAATATTATGAGTAATACTCCTGCATTCGATGAAAAATGTCTACTCATGCCCATTAATTCCTTCACATAAGAACGCATCCCTGTAGCAAAAAGTTTAGTGATCACCTTGGAGATAATAGGAAATAAGGATATAAGTTCGAAATCATTAGCAGTCGAAGGAGCTTCAGATTTGGGGATGAGAAATGATAATGTCCAGTTCAGACCCGTAGACATTTTTCCATCAGAGAAGAAAGCCTGAATAGCCCTGCAAAGATCCTCACCAATAATAGACCAGGTGAAAATTTTAACATTAAAACGATCATCAAGTGGGCTTTTATTGTTGTCCATGGAGAAGAAGACCGTCTTAATGTCATCATCTGAAAAGGAAGAGGTGATAGCCATAATATCTTTATGGGATAAAGATACACCAAGAGTCAGTCAAGAGTCCGTCTAATATCAAAAGGCATCACAGATCAAAGAGTAAGTAGAATAACTTTAAAGTGGTCAATAAGAGTAGAATTAATTTGAGAAAGATCTTCAGTCCAAACATCATCCGAGTGTTGGAGTCAATTAACAGAATTCTTAGCCACCCTTTTCCTCAAAAAACATGAAAATTGTCATTGTCCAGGTCCCCATGCTAATCCCAACGGATGTTGAACCGTTGATGAAGATGAAATTTATGTAGAGATCAAGTTTATTTGATTTTGTATTTGTAAAGTCAAAGACCAACCATTCTACACAGATTCATTTTATGAATAGGTTCAAAACCAAATCATAATAAAATCATCTGATTTTCATTTCTGAAAACACAAAATTGAACAATTTAATCCAATTGAAACCATACTGATGGACAACCTTACTCGAATTCCATTCACACCAGTTTTCTGCTGTTCAATATGTAATTCGATCTGTGAAATTGAAATTGGTCTTAAACCAATCCCCGATCACAATTCAACCGGTTCGACCGGCCGCCAATCCCACGGTTCCAAGAGTTATTCCATTATTTACAACAAGGCCCCCAATCTAATTAATATTCCTGCTCTGGTCAGAATTGTCGTCTCTCTTCTCGCAACTTCTCCGCTAATACTTTTGCTTCCGACTTTTGTGCGTGCTGGTCGATCTCAAGCCCTTACTTCTCCTCTTCCGTTATCGGATTTCTTATCTTGCGCGTGTAGACGATGGTAAGTTCTCATCGCATGCTGGTAGTTGTAACATCCCATCGAATTTGTCGAACGTAAATATATTAGGGTTTTCGTGTAAATCTTTATTTGCGTAGCTTTGTTTGAATCTTTTCTCTCTATGGCTTACTTTTTATCTTCTCATAAGCTGTACATGATTTTATGCTTTTATTTTTTCTGCGGTGTCGAGTTGATGGTAGTAAGAAATACAAGGAACTGAATTTGTGTTGCAAATGACTAATTCCTTGTTAATTTTAGGTGGCCTTCATTGGTTTCAGTTCAAGGCTCAGTGTAAGGAGGTTCCCTGGTTCCAAATTGTTGTAAATGCATATATGTCATATGTATATATTTTTTTTAATTTAAGGTTGCTGTGTTGTTTGTGATTTTGCAGCAGAATCTGGTGTTTAAAGTCTTGTTTAGCTTAATTTGTATGAACACATCTGCAACTTCCCCGCACATTTTCTGTATAATTCACAATAGAATTTTATGATTGCCTAGAGTGAGCAAATGATGTTCTTGATTAAGAATAAGGAATGGCTGTCTTTGCTTACTTTTGTTTGTTTCTTCAGGCTTCAAGGATTTTAGCTAATCTTCTTGTTGTTGGGGCTGGAGTCGTTGGCAGGGCCGTGATTCAAGCATATCGCCAAGCACTTGCAAGTAAGTTCCATGATTATATTTTTGTGTGTAACTTGAATGTTTGGGAGTTTATAGCGCATAAAATACTGAATATTTTGAGTCAGCTGTTTGCTAGTTTCACACATAATACTTCAATTGGTTGGCTGATGTTTCCACTTCATAGACTGTTACACCCTGAATCATGTGTCTCGAAATGGGTGGGAATAGGAGTTCTTGCAAGTTTAATAAGCAACTATACTAACTATTAGGAACAGGTAAGTCATGTTTCGGACCCTTATACATGGCATCAGAGTTGATCTTCCCTGTTGGTGTGCCTTAGGCCAAATGGTTTAAGTTGGTTGTATATAACACCACAAATCTTACGAGTCGCATGGGTGCAAATGTGTTGTGTCGAGTTTAATAAGTGAGCCTGCAAGTTTTCTTGCCGCCAATCTCGTAATGGAATCTAGATTGCGAGGGCCTAGAGGATGTGTGGCAAAGGATAGGCAAGGCTTGTAGTTGTTCGAATCTGGTAGCTGTGTTAGGCTGTTACATGGGAAACCACTTGGTGGCCTCATGTGCTTCATTGAGTAAGACTTGTCCCTAAGTTTTGGAGTTATGGTTTCTAAATATTATAATCAGTTAACATTAGGGACTATTATATGATATTGAGAAGTTTTGGATCTCAGGTTTAATATGAAAAGCAGAATACCGAATGCTCCTTAGGCTTAAGTATGCTGCAATTTTCTTGTCCCATTCATTGTGATCCCAGTAGATCTGAAGTAGTAGGCAATCCAATCCTAGATATTGCATCATTATAAAATTTTGGCGGTATTTAGAATTAGGTCCGGACAGGAATCGGACCGGACAGGAGTGACTGGACTGTATTATTCGCTTCCAGGTTCCGGTCCTTATATTTTTTAGATTTTGGTTTTCGATCCTGCCCAGTCTAGACCCTGAAAATTCCGTTCCTAACTGGAGTAGACCAGAATGAACCAATTTTTTAATGATTTTTTGATAAAAAATAATAATTTAAGATTAAAATAATATAGATATTATTTAATATATAACAAAATAAAATTTTCATATACTGTAAAATTATTTTAAAATAAATTTCTATAAAAAAAGGTCTGGTCCAAAGCCGGAGTTTTCAGGTCTGGTCTTGACTGATCACAGTCTGGTCCGCTCTCCGGTCCACAAAAAAATTGGATTCCGGTTCTGGCCCATTCTGATTCTGATCTAGCCCAGATTTGGACCAGTGAACACCCCTCATAATATTCCTCCCACAAAGTTTTGATTTTTTAATATGTTTATCCTCAGCCTGTTCTTTTACTGGTTGCCGTAAGAAAAAGTTTCTTGTCATCATGTGCTTTTCTTTTCCATCAGCTACTTTTCTTGTCATCATGTGCTTTTCTTTTCCATCTTTTCTTTTCCATCAGCTACTCCATATTCTGCGTATTTATGTTTGGTGGCATCTATAGTAATATAGTGAATCCCTGCTCTTACACCGCACGGTCAACTTGGATCCAAATTTGAATTTATGTAGGCCCAGTTTCATTTTAGGGGAAATTTGTGGAAAATTTAAACAAATTTTATGTTTGGTTTGAGAAATTTGTTGGAAAGGAAATTAGATGGAACTCCTAAAGTTTAGTTGAACTATGTAGTATTTTGACACTTTCCTTATAATTTTCTCTCTAACTAAACAAGAGAAAGATGAGATGAAATTCATTACAAATTTCATTTTTCTTATGATTTTCCTATAAACCCAACATAGGGTTAGTTTTTATTGAATAGTTGGACCCACACTTAAAACCACTCGACAATGAGTTGGGAAGCCCAAATATCTACAAAGTTAGAACCATCCTACCACCAGAGATTGTGGCATTCTAACACTTTCTCTTAACTTTTTGATGTTTACATTTATATCTCGTTAAGTCAGCGAGATCTATTTTTGCCCATGACAGTCTCCTGTCCGTCAAAGATGGAAGTGATGTCTTAAGTTTGAAGCATAGTGGTCCTTACCTTTTGTGAACAATTTTTTTTTTCATTAATTCATATCTGATTTCTTATGAAGTGTTCTTTTCAGCTGAAATTGAGTTGGATTGAAAAGCGACTGTTAACTTTTAGATAGTTAAATTATAAATTAAATTACTATTAGAAATTATTGTAATCATAATGTGATGAGAGCACATCTTTAGTGCACGTTTGTGTATTGAGTATCTCATCTCCAATTTTTACCAAACAATTATTGAGTATAATTAACACAATAGCCCGCCCACTAAACGTGCAGTTAGTGATTAGCCATAGTGACGGTTTCCATTCAAGGATTGGCCTCGAGATTTGAGTTATTAGACAGCACCTACTATCATGTCTAGATTCTATGAAGGATCGAGTGTCATATAAGCTTGCATTGCCTGCATGTGTATATGTCAATGTCGTGTGAGAAAGGCTGAAATCTTCTCATTGTTTTATTATTGTTTCACGAACCAACCTGTAAAATGTGACTGCTGGTAGTGAGGGATACTGCAAAAACTTTTGCACACAGATTAGAGGCTGGTATATTATGATGCGGGGCTCGACGCCATATATGTTGAGTCGGTGAAGAAGTAAATCATTTGGAATGCGGTTCTGTTAAGACGTCCTTCCAAGTTGACTCGAAAGCGGACTACTGTTGCTTGCAGCCACAAGTAAAACCAGTGTTTGGTTACTAATTAAATGTTCCTCGATTATTTTCAGATGCCTCAAAGTCCGGGGTAGCTCAAGAGTCGGTTCAAAATGTAATGCGCAGTAGCAAAATCATGTTGGAACAGGAGGCGAGGCAGATCCTCGGTATTTCAGAGAAAGCCTCATGGGAGGAAGTCTTGCAGGCAAGCTATTTCTGTACCCTCGTGTAGCGCACCGTTCATCATGATTATTTGGATCTTAATGATATGTGTTCAACTGTTGCAGAAGTATGACACTTTATTTCAGAGGAATGCTCAAAATGGAAGCTTTTACCTGCAGTCAAAGGTCCACAGGGCTAAAGAATGCCTAGAGTCAGTTTATGGAGGAAAATCAGAAGGCACTCCTTAATTCGAGATGCTCCCAACATTCTTGACCCGATGTTTGAGCCATCGCTTACGACTCCGTTTATTGTGTAAAGGAAGTGAGATCGATAGAACAATAATACAAGGATTTTGATGGAAGTGCCCATATGCAGCTGTTCCTTGTTTAACAATTGCTACAAGGTTGTGCCCAGCGCCAGATGATGGATTTTGCAAACTGTTAAGCATGGTCCAAGCTAGCGTTTTTTTCTTCTTATGTTTCATATTTATTTACTGGCCATATTAGTGTATGAGAAATTATGCTATGAGGGTGGAAATGAAGTGAGATCATTTTCTCATAAAAAGTGAGGATTATTATTACAACAAGAAATTTAAAATCTACTTGAATGGTCAATCTACATAAATAAAAAGTGAATTAAAATATAAAAATAATATAAAAAATTGTATATTATTATAATATGATAATTTTTCATGTTAAAATAATTTGCTAGTTATATTCATGAGATTCTATATCTATTCACTTATTTACAGTTATCTTAATTGCTTTGTATTTTATTCATTAGTTTATTGTTTATATTAATTTAATTATAATTCTAAAAAACAGTTCAATTTAATATCAGCGTGAGGCAGGGATGGGACTCTTTGTCACTTGGTCACCACCTCTGGTGATTAAATATAATATAATATAATCTAATTTAGATATTGAAATAGAATTTATGATTTTAATATGCATTTTTTCGGACAACTTTGTTCTCTCTCTCTAAATTATGAGTTAAATTTGATGTAACACCCTCTGCTTCATTTTTCATGTTTTTTTATTTATTTAATTAAATATTTTTATTTACTTAATATATGTTTGTGTATTAATTTATGCAGATGAACTTTTTATTTGTTTTGGATAGTACAAGGGGATTTGACTTTGAATAGAGAGTGACAATTTTCTTCTAAAAACTTTTATATTCAAAGAAAGCTCGGAGGGTAAAATAAAATCAGGCCAAACACAACAACGTAGACCTACGTCACGACTTTAACATTGTCCCACAAAACATACACTAACAAAAATAGCAACATGAACAAAGCCGCCCTGTCACCTTATTTCACCTTTTATTAATTGAAGAAATTGATATTCATATACGGGAAAACTATAAAATCAGGAGATTATTCTAGAAACTTTCTAATCACCAAAAATTACATCATCAAAACGCATTAAAAAAGCCGCAGTTTTTTAAACAAAATCGTGGTTTTATGTTCATGCCAAGAAGCAGAAAAACGTCACATACCATCATTTTGAGCCCCCACGAGCATGACATTGATTGCATTTCATGCTGTGACCCTGTTAATTTATTTTCAGAGAAACGTATTTTTAGTTCAAAGATAATATATTCTCAAAAAACAAAACAAAAAAACAAAGTTCATAAAATTTGAATTTCCTCAATTATTCAGTTCAGTTGATGCAATCAACACCCCTAAATTTGGATCAAGAAATCATCATCAAACTTTCCTTTGGAGAAGAATTTTTAAGCTCCAAGTTAAAACAGCACTGCGTAGAACAAATTCCTCATTGCTTAAACTGATATGGAAATTGAATAATAAGCTAGCGAATTATGGATGAAAAACAAAAAAATATCCCTGAAATAAGTCTCCGACGCCTGGCGTCATTGAGTTGCAACCGAATATTTTCCATACCAGTTGGCGACATGATGGGAGCATTTTTGAAAACACACTGATTCATAAATTTCAATATCTTGAGAGTCTTGCCCAAAACCATCAAACCCATTTACAAACTCTTGTCTAGCTAGAATCAATCAGCAGAATTAACTAGAGGCTCAGACTAAGCTTTTACTGGTGTTTTCTACACTGTCTCCATTCTTGAAGGATGAAAATTTGTCAGTGAATCAGGTTTTCTTCAGTATGTATCCCATAAGCATTCCGAGCAATCCGACAATAACCACAAACACAAATGAGATGCCACCACGACCTCTCATGCCTTGGCGCCTCAAGAGATCCTGCTAACAAAAGAAAACATATTAGAGATATTGATCGACATAAAAGGTTATCCTTTAAACCAAAACGATTCATTACCAGTCAACATGAAAACATTTTCTTCTGAAAAGGACAGATAATATCTTACTGTTATACCCTTATAAGTATACTAGAAACAAAGGGTTTTCTCATGTCTGATTTGCTCCAAGTTATTACCAGTCAACTATAATGGAACTCTACTTCATAAAGGGACAACTTAGATCTTACCATTTGTAATCATATGAGTTTAGAAACAAAGGTTATCTTGCACACATCGGCATAAGGCAGCCACAAACCATCAATCAACAAAAAAAACAGATGATACAAAATTTTCTCACCATTTCACGCCGCAGATGATCATTTTCTTGCAAGATAGACATTTTATCCTTCGATAACTTCGAGATTAGCTGAGCTCTTGTCTGAAGCAAAAAGGAATTGAAATATTATGTATAATATATCAACTGCTTTAATGGTTTTTCAACAAAATTAGTAGAAAAAGAACACAGTAAAGAGATTGGTCAAACATAATGCCTAACCAAAGTAAACTCGTGAATTAGAGAGCATGAGAATAAAATAACTGAATAAAGCTCAGAAGTATTAAACACCAAAGTTTATTTTTTAAACAATCCCCCTGTAGTAAACTGGTAACAGATCAACCAAGGAAATTGCTGACAAGTGACAACAAAAACAGAAAAGAAAATAGTTACTAAAGCATTTGTTAATTGGCCATCCCAATAATTCAGGATTAGACACAACTATAACCACATGACACCGCAATATACAAGTGACAATACTGAGAACATGATATCACTGGGGTGACATTAATGGATGTGCAAAAAGAAGCTTAGTACAATTTATATGACACTTTTGATCAAATTAATACATGTTTGAGCAATATCCTGAGATTGAAGTTATCTTAAAGGCCGCAAGTCACTGATTTTGTTATTAGGCTAGGGTACAAGTTTAGTTTGGCATATTGATCATGAAGATTATGGCAGCGCAACCTGAATGTATTCAGGCATGAAGCTGTGATAATATAAAAATATGATTTCCAGTGAATCAAAGTTGTAAGGAATCTATCTGATAAATTATCCATCCACACTAAGACCACAATCCTTGAGGCAATGTCTTATCTCAAATCTTCAGTCTAGACACAATATATGTGTGCTCTACAGTGGATAAGATACATATGTGTTGATTACCTACCAAAAAAGACTTATACTAAAAGTTACCATCTGGCAATAAGTGTAATAATGGGCAACTAGAAGTACAAAAGTCCAGAAAATTCTAAGTAAAAAAATGTGGATGAGATCAAACAAACCTCTGACAAATCATTTTGAGGCTCAGCAGGTGCTTTTGAAGCCTAAACAAGAAATTGTATCATAAGTTAATGCAATTTGACTGATAAACATTTCACACGTTCAATAAATTATCCCTGGACTCACTGATCTGAATTCAGTCATGTTATAACTTCCATTGTCGGCAACTGAATCCACAGGTGACGCGTCTCCTTCTATTTCTTCTCGAATCGGAGATGGTGGGTGCGCAGGGGGGACAAACACGACTTTTAACTTTGTCTCTTCAATACGACTTCCTGAGTCTTTGTTGAACTAAATAAAAATACAAACACAATCAGTCAATATTATATTTCATGGGCAACAAAGATTTCCAATACAATACCGTACGCTGCAATATTTACCATATCTGGCGTTATATCCTTTGCAGTGGCTGTGGCACTAGCAACAACACTCTGAAGTAGGAACTTGTCCCTGCACTGTAGGTCAGGAGGAGCCTCGCGCTGAGCTTGCATTGTAACTACATGAAATCCAAATCCTAATTAAAAAAAAAACTCAAGCCCTAATTAAGCAAAAGCAAACTTTCATACACAAAAACACAGGAGAGTGAATGAGTGAGATAGATCATAGATGCAGTGGTGAGGCATACCAACAACATCAAAAGTGGAGTGCGGCGACACGACTCCAGTGTTCGGCCGCACACAGTACTTCTTCGGATTCGTGGTCTTCACCTAAAAAAAACCACGCCACGAATTTCCAAACCATCAATTCCCGATGAGGAAAATCAAAACAAAAAGGGACAAACTGAGGCACGAATGTCGAAAAACGAAACCCTAATAGAATTAGAATCTGACCTTGAAAGCAACAAAGTCATCAGACTTGTTCCCGAGCTGCATCGTGCACGAGATCTGCTTGTTCAATTCAACTTCTCGGAAACAGAAACCACACGTTAGCAGGCAAATGCCAAAATCAGCAGCAGCAGCAGTCAGATCGCGATTGGAAATGATGAGAAGGAGCGAACTCACATTCGAATCGGAGGTCCTGCGGCTCAACGCTGAGTAGTCCATCGGAACTCATCCTGTCGATCCGAGCCGTCGATAGCCGAAAATTCGGCGATCCGAGCGGTGAGAGAATCTCTGTGATCGATAAGTGCGTTAATTGTGAGAGATTCAAAAAGTGACGTTGTCAAATCTCATCGACGCTGTTGATAGCTCAACCCAACTGTCACATTTAATTAAATAATGACAATTATTTAATCCGATTAACATAAAGTTTACCCATAATTGATAATGAAAAAAAAATATTAAAATTATAATATTATTTATCAGTATATATATGACTAGTAAAGTACTCTTTCTGTCCTCTTTTGTATGTCACTTAATCGAATTTTTTTATTCACTTTTATTTGTCACTTAATAATTTTCAATATGTATTTAATATCAAGAACTATTTAAAATAACAAGCATTAATCACTTCTTTATCATAATCAATAAAAAATCATTCATCACCAGTAATAATCTACCAATTTTACTTTTTGCATGATTTTTTTTGAAAAAAAACATCAACCATCCCTTATTAAATTTGTTCAACCGCTAACATTCACTTCACTTTAATCTACTTAAATTAACCTTAAACGATATGTATTAAAGGCCTAGTAAAATATTGTTTAACACGTAGTATTGATCTAATTTTACAACATTTTTCATTTACAATAAAAATTAATATTATATTCTTCTAAATACATGCTATTGAATATGCACTTAATATTTAAAATCTCGAAACATCTGTTTCTGAGGATTCAACCCGTAATGAAATAAGTTGTAATTAATTCTAATTACACCATCCACCTCCAAAGAAAGTCACTCTCATCCCATGTAGTTGTATATTCAATTTCTTTTAAAAAATTTCTGTTGTTAGTTTAATTAAGTTTTACATATGTCTCTAATTTATGCACATAGCTACATCTTTTATTAATGTATTCGAATTATATAACCAAATTCAGTTTATTTGTCTGCCATTTGTGTTTATACATATGAATGAATTGTTTTGTGCCTACCATAAGGTTGTTCATAGATCAATCAAACTGAAATTATTGGTAATTTATAATTTGGTCAAATTAAATGGTGAACATAGTTTTTTGTATATTCAATATTTTAAGAAATTACTTTTTCTAAATTTTTTTTAGTTTTAGAAATTTGTGTCCTTAGATTGTGTCCTTGTTTTTCTTTTCAGTGGAATTTTAGATATGCGTCCTTCTAGTTCTGTTAGAGGAAAATACAACACTCGAAGACCTGCTCAGAATCTTCTCTAGAACACACATATCATAGGATGCCTCTCTTTCCAAGCTCACCTTGGTATCAACCATAACTAACAACGTCAATCGCCCAATGCTAGTCATTTTACATCACATTGGATCTATCATTATTGGGCTAGATGAGCACCTTGCGGCCCCATCACTAGGGCTAGACGGGCACCTTGCAACAAATCACGAGTCCACCGCTCCTCCACTACCCCGTGCGTCGTCCTCGACATTTTCAGCACCACATGTTTCATTGAGGAAGTAGAGCCAGGATCAGCAAACACCAACAATAATGTATTGGTGATGATGATATGTAATCTAGACAAGCCCTAGATGAGGGAGAGTTCATATCTTATGATGATTTGCAAATTAGCCAGAGGTTTGATGAGCATGCTCATCAAATCAGTTGTGCCTAGCTGTGTAATATCTTTTTTATGTACATTCTTTTTTATGTTTAACACATTTGATTTCTTAGGTTATAAGTGAAGCTATTTTCTTTTCAAGTTTGAGCCATCACGTGTTTGCCAAATGTGCAGGCTCATGTATCTCTATTGGAATGGGCCATGAATTAGTATTTTTGAAATTCTGACTATGACTTAACAAGTTCAAGATGATATAGTTACAAATTTTTATGAATTTAGTATTAATAGTGAGGATATTATTTTATCCATCATTCATCAAGGTATTAATAATACCTCTTTTTCTTCACATTTTATTCCTTTTTGGGTGTTAAATACTAATTATTCTGATTATTGATTTCCTACCAAACAACTTCAAATGCATAATTAATATGATACACCTATTAACTCATCCTTGCAAATGTGCACTTACAATACATAATTCTCTCATCATTAGATGACATACTAAATTCAGTAACATGAATGAGTTACTACAACCTTTATTCACTTGGCGAGTAGAGAGTAACTTCCTTGTTCAGCAAAGTTACATACAGTCATCATATCTTTTTGTTGTTAAATTACTGAAACCAACAAAGTAAGACGCATGTTGAGCCAACACAAATGATTCATAATAAGTGGGAAACAATCACCTTTTGTTTACTAACACTAATCCATTCTCACCGTAGTTCTCGGCGTATTATGGGTCAAATCATTTACACTTAAATGACACAACTTGTAACAAGGGATGGGAACTAAGTTTCATCGTAACATTGTCTTGTAGTACACCATAAAATTATGTCTTATTGTCAATGATATCAATCCCTTTCACACAAGCCCCGTTGTTGTTTGTTCTCTTTTCGACTAAGGCTTTTTCGGTCTCAAAAGCGAATTATTTTATAAAATATGCTTCAAATGTGGATGCAAGGAAGAGAGCCCTGTGAAATGACTAGCCTATTTTAAAAGATAGATTTGGTTAAGGCAATAGGTGGGCATTAGATAGAACCCTTATAATGATCATACATATTTTAAAATCGAACATGTACAAGAGTCTTAGTTTATTGGACAATTAGTTCTATGAAATGTAGCACATTATGAAATACTCAGCCAGCTTTCTCTCAAGTGGTTGTAACACCCGTGACTTTTTAAATCTTTAAAAATTTCCATGATGATTTAAAATTGAAAGAGGAGGAGGTCCATCATAACTTTTTGAAAAGTCTCCGTCTTTTGTTTCGAAAAGTTTTATCTAGCATGCAGATTCTTACAACAAATATGTATTCAGCATCGAGGCTTCAACATGTCTCTTGTTGGTCCCATTCATATTCAAGACACGCGTTACGGTAATATTGATAGCAATGCAACTTAGACCTATTTTGTGTTGTCCTATATCTAGGACAATACAAAGGAAATGAAAAAACTTCCATTATCTTTGGGCGCCACTACCTTTAAATGTAATGCAAAAATTTATCAAATGTAATATGAAATTGGCATCAGAAAAAACTGAGGCATAGGCAATGGAAAGAAAATGCAATGCCAAACTTTTTACAACTAAAATTTTATATTGCCACCAAATGGAGCTGTGACCGAAGGTAATAGAAGAAAATTTGCATTGTGTTTTGTGTTGTCTTAGATAAAAAATTTTAGGCAACACAGAATTTTACATTGCCACCTAATGCAGCGGTGGCCAAAGGTAACTAAAGTAATTTGTATTACCTTTTTCATTGCATAAGATAAAATACAACAACAAATTTTCGATATTGCCTATACCCAAATTATAAAATAAATCAAAATATTAAAGTAAAATCAAAATTTTATGATTCAAATGATATGTCAACATTACAGATTGTTCCTCTAAGTCACTATTGACTACAATACAATACACTTTTTAATGACACTTTATTAAATATAAAACATTTACATATTTCGATTTTCGTCATATTAATGAGTTTTATATAATTAATAAAGAAAAATTAATAAATGAAAAAATGAAAAAAAATGATTAATCCAAAATCATTCACAATTTATTTACAACTTAAGTGTTCGCAACAGATCCTAAAAGGCCCATCTTCTTAGTTACAATATTTGATTATTATAAAATAAACAGTTTTTCCCTTTTGTTTTCTTTTTCATTATTGGTTGTAATATATCTCTACATATTTTAACAAGGATAAGTTTCTTATTTTCTACTGTTCATCTAAACAGTATTGAAAAATAGTTACATGCGTAATTTAGTAAATTAAACTAGAAAATGGTCATGGAAAATAAATTATATTTTGTGGTTGAAATCTGACATGTATTTAGCTTGTTTCTGTTTTTCATAAGTGACTACAACTTATTGTCAATCTTGAGTAGGATGAGCATCATTTTATCAGTAATGCATTAAAAGAATGTTTAGTGAATAGTATGGTATTTATAAATATGTTATTTAAAAATATATAGAAGACACTTATTCAGAAAAGTAAAAAATCGTTCTATTTTAAAAATAATGATATACAACATTTTAGAAAAGTATACATTTGTACTTTACGAAAATCTTACATCTATAAGTTACCTGGATCATTATTTTCTTCAGCTTTTCAAGAGATTGTTGTTGTTAAGGCCACACGCCCAAGAACAATGAACAATTTATTCACATCAAGCATCCGTATTAATATAATAGTATAAATATAAATCAGAAGAAACTTACAATAATTTTAAGGAAAAAAACTCTTAAGGAGCCTCTAACTACCCCCATTACCCAATGTGATCCGAACTAGCATGATTTCCAAATAAAGTGCATACCGTTAAATTTTTCAAAAACATTAACTCTGTTAATGCAAATTAAATACCGTTAACATATTTAACTACCGTTAGAAAATCAAACGCCAACGCCTCCACCTTCTCTACGGAACCAATTATCGTATTTCGGTCATGATCACTCCGACAAACTCCATCTTCTTTACTGTCATCCTCTATCCTACCTAAGCAAGCCACGAAAACACAACTGATTCTGACCATGCCCTGATAGATCTGGAAATTAGGTCATCTGTAGCGCAATCGATTCTGACCGAGGCACGACAACACAACCCCACCATGCCAGTCAATGTTGCGGAACATCGACGCATAACACCAGACCTCCTCTCTCATATCACCCACATAAAGTCAGATCTAACAGTCCACTTTCTATAAATAACCAGATCTAGCCATCTATACACAACCGAGCCACAATAAGAAGCCACCATAGTTGGTCCGCATCAAAATCACATATGTAATGTATCGCATCACCTCCGCTTGTCTCCATCCCATAACGTTCATGCCACCCTGCACATTGTAGCTCGCTCTTATCACCGGATTTATCAATCGATTACTGGCATAATCCGAATATATGCCTCAAATTTGTACACATCATGGCAGGCAGAAGTGACCTCTGAAGGGCATCAGGCGAGTACTGAAAATATTCATTCCCGAAGTGGTTGGTGGCGGTCGCGACCAAGAGGCTGGCCAAGTTGATCACCATCCTGTATAACTCAACATTGTTGTTGGGGACGAGCAGCGGAGGGGTCTGGGGGGCATAGATGGACTGCTGAAAGGGATGTAAATGGACTGGTGGGGTGGTGACGGTGACATAGATGGAGGGTAGGTGTGATTCGCTTATTTTATTTTTAAAGTTTAACGATAATTTAAAAGTTGTTAACAATGTCTGATATATGTCAATGGAGTTAATATGTCAGTCAAAAAATTAACGATGTGCACCATATTTAGAAATCACATTAATTCGAACGTAATTAGGTAATGGGCCGTAGTTCATAACTATTTTTAGTTTTTTTCCTTATTTTAATGTAGTTTTACGAATCTTCACAATTGACAGATATATATATTATAAAATAGACTTTCTCACTCAATACTTTTGAATATGATTATCACAACACTCATTTTTATTAGCGATATCAAAAATGGAAATTCTCTCCACTCAACACTATTGTCACTTAAAAACACTAACAAAAAACATGTTAGTTTTTCTCCAAGAAAAAGTGTTCAAAACTTCTACAATGCTCAAGAATAATCTTTCTAAAAACATTTCTTGAAAGGTCTTTCAAGTTGCTCCAATCCATCAAATATTCTATTTGTAAGGATAAAAAAATACTAAATCGAATATAGTACTTTATTGAATAAAAAATTAATCTAGTATACTATATAATTAGAATTCTCTAACTTTAATGAACATCTAATTTTAAATTTTAATTAATTCCCAGTAAATTATAACAAGAAATTCTTGAATCTGCATTTTCAAACGTCTCTTCATGCAACTTTCAAGTTCAATAAGTAATTGTCATTTTCTAATTCATCCTCTATGACAACATAGAAATCTTCAACACTTCTTTTTTTATATGGGGCGGATTATTCACATGACACACCATCAAAATACAAGAGTTCTGCACTCATCTTCAGTAAAATTTTGCATTAATCTTCAATTGCACTCTGTCAAGATTTGATCATTGTTATTGGTCACTTTCCATATCTCATCTCTGAATTGAACCGCTCTTCATTGTCCATTAAGATAGTTTTTTACAACATCCTCTTTGACATAATTTAGATGAACACAATATCTTCAAGATTTCTTCAAACAAATTTTGTCAGCCAACTATGTGTTAAGTGGTCGTTCTTTCAAGTCATAGTGAGTGATGTACAACTATAAGTTCTGATAGGGAAAAAAATTATTTATCTTTCCTGACACAAAACGTAACAACTACACAATAAACTCATACGAAACACATGCACCAACACACGATAACATAAATAAGGAAAAAGTACAAAAAGAGAGTCTGTATTACCACCACTTACAAATTTAAAAGTGTTACTTTTTCTACTTTATAATTCAGAGATATTTTTCATTTTGGCCATCATGTGTAATATCACTATTTTTAATTAACTCAAATATACTTTTAATATTTTCAAACACATCCTTGTATCAATAAAACAAAATAATGGACTCGGATAAAAAAAGAACTAAGTGCACGTTTGGTACACCGTATTATATGTACGGGTATTATTAATACACTATACCCGTATTAAAAATATCACGTATTGAGGAGGTATTATTAATACGGTTTTTAAAGATAAATTTTCTCTCGTGTATTATTAATATGTATTTATATCCTGAACCAAACACATTACTATGATATTAATAATATCGGCTCATTTCTAATACATGCAACCAAACGGGGGCTAATGTTATTTCATCTTGTATCGATGCTTCTTCGATCGCGAATCGTCTTCTTCCGTCGTCGATTGTCTTCTTCCATCGTTAGTCATCAGGAGGATAGGGTTTCTGAAATCTTAGAAGGTACGTTATGTTATTTCAATTTTGGAAATTTGAGGTCGAAAAGTCATTTGAAGGGGGTGAGTTAGCAGTTGATGGTGATAAATCATTCTATTTTAGAAGGTTCCTGTCCTACTGTAGTTTTCGGATAACATAATTTTATCTACTGTAGTTTTCATATAGCATTTTGAAAGTAAATGAATGAGTATAATATATCAATTAGGTTAGATCTTGATGTCACTTGTATGCGAGTTTTATTTTTTGGGAAATTTTTTTATTCAACATGGTTGGCATTCTCTTGTCTCATTTGTAGTTTTTTAAGCTAATTATCATGCACATTTTCAGGCTTTGACATAGTCATCCAATGGAAGATGAAGCGTTCTTATACAAATTTAGACAGAGCAACGCCATACATTCCACCAGTCTGCAGGTCTGTTATATAAACGAGAAGAGGAGGTGGTACCGCAATGTTCACACGAATAGTGTTTTCCACTCTTAATTCAGCTTCCTCCACTGAGCGCGACATCTTGGAATCCTCATCATCATTTCAACCACAATATTAGGGAGCCCTCAAATTGTTATTGTGTGTTAACTACACTTTTATTGCATCTTCAAACTACTTTTTTTTGTGATTTGTGTCATCTTTTAGGTGATATGTATCGTAAAAGTCTCATTGTTTTGTAATACATTGAATTCCACATGAAGTGTTTATCAATTTATGTGGTTCAATTATACATTTATGGCATGCACATTAAGTTTGATAATAATTTTTTCAAAAACTGGTGGACCAAAATTGGTGGGTTAAATATAATTAAGATAGGGGTGTGTTTGAAAATACTAAAATTATATTTGAGGTAATTAAAAAATAGTGGTATCACACATGAGGAACCAAAATGAGAAATACCCTTGAATTACAGATTAGAGATAATAACATTCTTAAATTTGCCCTCACTTGTGGCCAGAAATGTAAAGGTATGATTTATGTGTTTCAATCTCAAGTCCTTTGGAGTATACCAGGTATCCCTTTCTCATCCTCAGCTGCTTATTCATATTTAGCAAATGATGAGATTAAACCAGATTTTGCCTATGACAAAATGTGTTGGAACAAATTCTCTAGGCCTAAACATAAATTTATTTCCTGGCTAGCCGGAAACTAAATACAAAAGATAGATTGCTGAAATTTGGAATTGTTGTTGATCCTCTCTGCCCTCTTTGTAAGAATCGAAATGAGAGTTTAAGACACCTGTTTTTGAATGCCTTTTTGCCAAAGAAATTCTTGTAAATATATTTGTGAAGTTTGACTTGAAAAATCCAGGTTCATCCCTTGATGAGGTACTGAAATCTGTCCAAGTTTATCTGGCAGGCTCTAGATCAATTGAACATGTAGGGAGGGCGTCAGTTAACTTGAGTATTTATCTCATATGGCGTGAAAGGAACTCGAGAATCTTCAAAGGCATCGAAAAGAGCATTCCTCAGATGAAGATGGAGGGGATTCATGAGTTGAATATGCTGTTGACACAAATTAAAGTACTCAAATTGACTAGAAAGAATCTTGGCTGGGCAGTCAAACTTGGAATCACCCCCAAGTTCAACAAGAAAACCAAAGATGGAAATTACAGTTTCAATATGGAAGAGATACAACTAAACATAGGATGAAGTATTACTATGGGGGAATAAATGAAAGATTTTCCAGCTCCTGCTTTGTTTTTCAAAAACTGTTCTTGTTAGTGTAATGTCCTACGAGATTTTGAGTAGCTGATCAGCAGGTCTGAAGGGTCATTAGGAAGGGTATTATTTTAGGACTTTTGATGGAACTATAGTTCCGTGTGATTTGTACTTGTCGCACATGTTTGTGTTAAAAGTCGAGGTCATGTACTCTCTCTTATCTTTTGGAAATGAAGATTCTAATCTTTCTAAAAAAAAAATTCTTAAATTTGCAAGTGGTTGTAAGACAGACCCCTTTTCATAATTTTTTCTATAAATAAATGAAAAAAATACACATTTTAATAAATAGTATTAGTTTAAGAAATCACGATATAATGAAAAGTTAATAAATCAGTCAGTCTTGTAACATATGCACACTTATTATCTATCTAATAGTTCGGATAATCAAATTGAGTTGGGTGATAGCTGGGGACTAAGCCAGTAACTTCATATTTTCATAAGAGTATTAGCACTCGTGCTACATCATTATTCATCTGTTCTACTGATGTAGTCTGCTGATGTACTGCAAGTTTATCTGCCACCACCATCTAGAATCGGCCGCGGCTGGGTGGCTCTGGCATTGAAGCCGGCATACCATGCGACCCTCATGAGCTGCACACCAAGGATCAGAACCCACCAGCAAACGAGACCACGCACAGTGTGCATCATCCAGGCAGGTGCTGTCAGCTCTGCACCGAGTTTCAACGCTCGCATCAGTTGCAGCACCCTATAAGCCTCGTAGACGACCGGGGTGACCAGCCAGATGGGGGACTGCCAGTGCCAAGTGAGCATCTCAGTTAAGATTTGGACTGACAGGAGCAGGAGGTAGGGGCCGACTAGGATGGCGAACGGGATGAAGGGGAGATGGGGTTGGAGGATGCCATTTGCTGAGCCATATAGCAGGGCTAAGGGGACTAAGAATCCGGTCAGGCTGGCTAGCATGTTCCAGAACTGGTAGCTAAAAGGGGATTTGCTGTTGCAAGACTCTGTCGGGTTTTTGGGGCGGGCACATGCATCTGCCATCAGGAGAAAGAGCGTGGCACCCAGGTTGAACATGCAGTCCAGGCCTACCAAGGAAAGCAGACTGGCAATGTTGGGGCCGATGAAAATTGATGATATCGGGAGCCATAAAGTCGGCACCATGCCTGTGGTGAGGAGGAGGGAAGGTCCTAGAATCCACAATGGCCATTTAAGGAACTGCGCAGATGACGCTGGTGCCTTCGAGCTCGCTTCTGTAGCCTCAGTTGTCCTAACTATTGGTGCCTCAACTGCATCTTCAGCGCTAAGGGTTTCAAATATGTTGGCTGTCTTTTCCAAAAACTGAACATCAGATTCATCAAGAGGAGCGTACGTGACTGGCGTAGGCTCCCAAGGAGAAGACTTTGTGCAGCATACTGGAGAATATTTACTGTGCGAGTGGGTAAAGATCTGTGGCGCGTGGTGGCTATACTTGGGAGCAAATGTGAAGCTTCTGGATTTAATTAGCGGGTGGCCGAATGTGGAGGGTAGAAGCCATGTCAGAGACACCATCCTCAGCTCGGGCTGAAAACTCAATGTGGAGGATGCACTGTGCCGTTCACGATCTACAAAATACATCAGATAAGAATTTTATACAAAATATTTAAGGGATCAACAACAGTCAAAAGCACCTCAAAGGACAGTAGGATATGCAGAGAGATGCATTAAGCTAAATGGAAATGTAAAAAGTGCATTGTAGAAGTGTTGTGGATATATTCTCCATGTATCTTCAAAGATGCATCAAATGAATCGTCTGAATAAAAGTGCCACATATTCAAGAAGCATATAACACGTTTAAAACAAAGAGTAATTCTTTATACTCTATTTGCAAATGGATGTTAAAGAGGGTGAGTGGTGAATCCAGACAACACACACGACTAGAGTTCAAATCCCCTTGTGGTTGGGTGTCTGCGTTGTAATTTACGATGGCAAATAAGGCCTTTACAAGACCTTTTCTTTCTCTAAGGCAGTGTTCCTGAGTTTGGAGAGAAAGGAGAGGGAAGGAGTGGGAAGGGAAAGAGATAAAAGGGAAGGAAAGGGAAGGGAAAGAGAAAAATGGATGTTCCGGAGTACAAAAAGGATTTGGAGGGATAGGAGAAAAAAATTAAAAATTAACAAAAATGTCCTTGAACCCTTCCCTTCCCTGAGTGAAATTTCATTTTATTATTTCCCCAACCCATGCCTTCCCTTCCACTCCAAACCCCAAATCAGAAGAAAAGAAAATAGGGTTCAAATCCCTCCTTCATCCCCAAATCCCTACTCCATTAAACTCAAAAACACTCCTTTTTATTCCCTCTCCTTCCTTTCCACTCTAAAATCAACTGAGGAACAGAGTCTTAGACTATGTTCCCGAGTTAATTTTAGGGTGGAGAGTGAAGGAGAGTAAAGAAAAAGGGTTGTTCCTGAGTTTAATGAAGGAGGGATTTGAGGGTGTAAGGAGGGATTGAACCCCCCATTCTCCTTTCCTTCCAAATTGGGGGTGGAAGGAGGGGAAGGGAAGGGATGGGGAAATTAAAATGAAATTACCATTTTACCCTTCGTTTAGAAAAGAGAAGGAAAAGTTTTAAGGGTATTTTTGTCAATTTTTAATATTTTTCTCCTATCCCTCCAATTTTTTTTGTACTCAGGAACATCAATATTTTTCTTTCCCTTTCCTTCATTTTCCTTCCCTTTCATCTCTTTCCCTTCCCTCTCCTTCCCCTTCCTTCCCTCTCCTTTCTCTCCAAACTCAGGAACACAGCCTTAACGTCAAAGCAATCTGACTTCTCAGTAAAAATATCATATCTCGATTATCAATTTCTACGCGTATCTTCAGATACTTATAATCTTCTTTAGGCACACCGAGCAAGCTCCGAAGATGCAAATTCACCGTCACCATCTCCATCGAAATTACAATCACAGCCAGAAAAAAATTACTCTACCAAACAAAAGTCAAGATCACTGATTAACTAAGCTATCAACAAGTATATTACAACAATCCCCAGAAGGCGACAATCTCGTATGGCTCCTCTGTAAGCTGAGATTACAGCACGGACACATCACATGAATCGAAACAAAAACGATGATCATAAATCAAGAAGGGTGCTTTATGCGAAACCGCAGCGAGTCAAGGGATTCGAGTTACCTCATCCGGATCGAAACGTCACGGAGCCACGAATATAGTGGAGCAGTGCGTCCCTCGTATTCTGGAAACAACCACAGCAACAGCGAGAGCTGTTGGTTTTTCAGATGAAAATCGAAATGATGGGTGATTGGAACTTGGAGGTGGAAAGCATAGTTATTAAAACCGGATCAGATCGGTTGGTTTAAGTGGTTGAATCGTAAACCGGTGCATGGTCCGATCCGGTTCGATAGCAGTACTGTTGTGCATGGTAAACGGGGTTCGACCATACGAACCGGAAACCGGTTCAATGCTTTATAATTATATAAACTATTTTAATTAAAATAGAATATAATAAATCAATTAATAAATGTACATTAAGTGTAAAACGCACTTAGTGGGAACATTTCAACACAACAATTTCTTCTCATGCCCTGCCTAACTCTGTCAACCTTGCATAACTTTGCCTAACTCTTCAGCTATAAAAGGAGAGGCGAGTAACGAAGAAAATCATCCTTCAGCACCTCAATTTCCTTTGTACTTTACTTTCCTTCCGAGAGTTTATCTCTCTTGTATTTTCAGTGTATTTTCGTAACGGTTTTATACCGTAAGGAAATAAATCAGTATTTTTTCTTCCTCCAAAATTCACCGAATTTCATATACACGTTTAATTGAGTGCCAAAATTATTAACAGATTCATGGAGGGGCCTTGAACTAGAGCCTTCACCGTAAAATCTATAAGTTCTTGGTCTAAAGTTGAATAAGCATCCGCAAATGCCTGATTTGAATCTGAGAAATTCCCGTGCTCTTACTACCTTACAAGTCATTTCCTCTCTTGAGCCAATAACTTCACACCCTGGCCTTGTCTTAGGTTCCTCAGGATTATGGAAGCTGGAATCTCTATTACCGGGTTTACAGTCTGGTTCAGATGCTTTTCGCGGCAAATCTATGTAATTAGTGACACATTCAGATTCGTGAATCATAGAAGAATCAGAGGGACCTTCAGCCACAATGTCTGCAGCTTGTGGACTGTCAGTAACAAGAGGAGAGCTTGTAAGTGTGACGTAGCCTTGTCGGCAACAACTGAATCACCATTCTGAACAAAACTGATCTGTTGCAAAGGTTCTTGGTTAGGGTGGTTATTTGAGAATCGAAGCAGCTTGCATGAGCATTGGCCTGAATATTTTTTGAGCAGCATAAGCATCATCACATGATATTGCAACATTACAGAGAAACTTAAGGCGGGATAATACTTGCCTTGATGATACATGAATCAGATTTACATCTTGTTTTTCACCAGCTGGCACCTAATCAATCTGAAAACTTAGAATGATGAAAACATAGGCCAATGTATATTTGGCTTACAATCAAATAACAAAAATAGTAGGAATGGAAACATGATTGTGACTTTAAGTTCTTTTTTGTGACTTATCGCAATCAGTTTCAAATTGCAAAACAAATTTGTTATCAATATACTTTAAAATGACAGTGAACCAGATAGAATGACAGTGAACCAGAACCCAACTGTTTAAAGCAAAACAATCATCTTAAGATATTGCATCTGTGATCAGATAGAGCCCACTTCTATAACTATTTGCACCAAGCATTTACAGTTTCTCTGAAAGTAATGGCATAGCCAATACCAACAGCAGCCACTTTACAAAGAAAAAAGTTAGCAAATACTACCAGATCATCCGCCAATAAAAAAACAAAAAATATCGCCGTTGCCGGGGATCGAACCCGGGTCACCCGCGTGACAGGCGGGAATACTTACCACTATACTACAACGACTTTATTGTTAAATTTACTGTTACTATAATATGATATTTAATAAAACCGAGCCTCTATGTTTCAAACCCCAGCCAGCTGCCGTCCCCACTTAATTTTTTTTTTAAAAAAAATTGAGATTTTCATTCAAAAATAGATGGGAAAGATTTACACTGTACAGGCATAATTTCTTCATAACTGAAGAAACTTAATGAGGCAAAGGTTCCCACCAAAACTTTGACAACATCAGTCAAAAGGCCATGAGACAGAAGATAAACGGGGGAGCATTGCTCAACCCATGTACCAACTAACATCAGGTAGATTACATGTACTAAGAACAAAACTTGAAAAACACTCTCCCCTTTTTTGGTTGATTCGGGGCTTCTGAAAAAAGGAAAGGCACTAGGGAACCTATTTGCCAGCTTTACCTAGTGGTGGCAATGTAAGGCTGGTGAATACCCCCTATCTGGCTGCAGCCACATTCTCCAAGGTGGTTATAACTATGTTCTGCCTTTGTTTCCTGTGGAATACTGGATTGATTCAAGTTTGTTCAGCCCAAACCAAGTTTTTTTCGTGTGAGTTTGAGGTTTTTGATTCTAGACAACAACAGGTTAACTTTGTGAAGCCCTTGTTTAATTATTTCCTCCATGCTTCTAACTTGGTCTTTGATTATTCTGTCATTCCTCTCCTTCCAGATCATGTAAATGCTCAGGCTGATAATTGTTTTAGTTTCCATTTTCTTTGCATCTTTTCATGCAAGATCATCAGACATCCAACTCAGAATATCAATGAGTGAAGTAATTATTTTTTGGGATCCAATCCTGCAGAGTAATCTGTTCAAGATCACAGTAGAGACAGGATACCCAAAAAATAAATGATCAGATGATTCTATAGCTACATCGCATAGAACACAGTTCATATCTACAGAGATGTCAATTTTCAACAGTTTTTGTTTTAGTATTCAGCTTTTTTAGAAAAGCTAGCCAAGCGATAAAGCCCCATTTAGATTCAGCCAATTTATTTTTACAAATGGATTTAAAGGTCAGTTGGGTAACTCATCAAATTTAGCAAGGTAAGCATAAGTACTAGATGAGGAGAAAGATTTACCTGGGTGAACCCATATAACTCACCATTTTTTAGGCTCACAAAATGTCTGTCACATAATATAAAATGCATGAATCCATTTAATCCATAGAAAATTTTTATGCAACAAAATGTCCAAATCTGGGCAGCAAGGAGGGCTAGATTATTTATGGAGAGGTTCATAATGCCCAGCCCTCCTTTGTTTGCAGGCACACAACATGAATCCCAAATTACTAGTGCTCTATGTGATTTTTCCTTTCTAGTACAAGGGAAAGCCCTACAATGACTTTCAATTAATTTGATGACTGCTTTGGAAAAATCTCCTCGTAAACTCTGCTCCTTCAATTTTGGTGATGAGACATAAACGCATAAGAATACCGATTCTTTGGACTTTATGGTTGGTGTCATCATCTGTGGAAGGAACATATGCAACAATGGATTTATTTCCAATTGTGGCTTTGTTGAGTTAGAGAAATAAACTGATAAGAACATGTTTCATGTTATGTTAGGCTTCACGCTGGTTTTATTAAATATTTTTCCAACAGCAGATCACCTTAAGGTCTAGGTTAGATGCTCCACATTCTGTTTCAGCGTACAACAAACCGTGAGTATATCCTAAACCCAAGGCAAACACCACAACTTGTCTCGAGTCAATCAACCTGCTTGCACCACATAATATAAGTGCACTCTTAAGGCTAATACGAGTCGAGCCGAATATTGGAGTGTTTCTGTTCGTTCATTTAAAATTTCATGAATTCCAGCTCGAGCTCGAGTATTAAAAAGTTTTTAAAATACATTTTCAAGCTCGGCTCGTTTAATTTTAACAAGTTTGAGCTTTACTCGAGCTTTACTTGAGCATTTGGATAATCTTATATAATATTTAGGGATAAAACCCAAAAGGGGCCCTGAACTACCACCGCTTACTCAATTGCGGTCAGAACTACCACGATTTCCAAAAAGGGTGCGATGAAAAAACAATTAAACTGATTTTCTAAAATAAAATTTACCATCACATTCATAACACAATATTATTGTAAGACTTAAATTTGTGTGTGAAAATTACATCGTTTGGTTATCAAAATAAATTATACCATTTTGCGCACATAAAGAAAACGACGTCTTTTGATAACCAAATGACGTAATTTTCGCACACAAATTTTAAGTCTTATAATAATATTAGGTTTGTATTGTAATGGTAAATTTTAATTCAAAAAATCAGTTCAATTTTTTTTTCATTGCACCCTTTTTGGAAATCATGGTAGTTCTGACCGCAATTGGGTAAGCGGTGGTAGTTCAGGGCCCCTTTTAGGTTTTTCCCCTAATATTTAATATATATGATAAACGAACTTTTAAACGAGTTTGATCGAGTTGTTAAATGAGCTACTTGTTAAAGAATCTCACTTTATTAATCAATAACTTTATAAATTTATTAAAAGTTTCATAGTTGAGTTTAAACGAGCTGTAAATGAGTTTAAATCGAGCTTTTAAACGAACTCATAAATTAGTCGAACACCTCATTGTTCATATTTGTCTCAAATGGTATACATAAGTTACCTCCATTTCATTTAAGTAAGACGGAATTTATATCAATTATTATAGTCTTCTTAAGCAAGTTGGAATCTCTTAACCCTTGTTATGATAAAGTTAAATGTTTGAATTTGAGTCACATTCTAACCTAAGTCAGTAAGTCCTCTAGTTTTTAATAAAGCTATCGAGCTTTTAACCGAACTTCTTATCGAGCTTGTTTGCGAACATAAACGAGCCGAGCACCCCCTTGCTCATTTTCGTTTATTAAACGAGCTTATACTTGTTGTTCGTGATTGACTCGTTTATTAATAAACGAACTTTAACTGAGTATTGACTTAGCTCGTTCTCGAGCTGCTGTTAAATACATCAATTTGCCTGCATCTTTATGCACCCTCCACTAATTCCAGTAGCACCAGTTATTATATATATAAATTATTCATACTTAATATCAATATTGATGTGTCAAGAACATTGAGTGAATTTTTGTATATATAATATAGAGCCCATTGAATGTAAATATTTTTTCATAACATGGAGTTTACATTAATATTATTTAACTGTTTGCACTGATTATGATTTGAGTGTATTAAATTTTCATAACATAATGAACGTTCAAAAAGAAGATAATGAACATTAGAACTGTCGTGCATATGCAGTTGCAATGCACGATAATGGGGAGCTCCTACCTGAAAATGAGTTTTGGCAGATGAGACTATAAAATTCAAAATGAATTAATTGCAAAAATATTTCTCAGTTTTGATATTAAAAATTCAAATTTGATAACTATTTATTCTTTGTTAATTTGATTAATTATTTAAATATGTAATTCAAATTACGACTTAATCAAAACAGAAGCAATTCGGTTCAGTAACTCATCCCTCTTCGCCAAAATCCTCCAACTAGACGAATTCAGTAGACGAGTTGACTCCAAGATGCAGCCTCATATGAACTTGTATTTCCGCAACAAGGACAGATTTATAAGATAGGCATCTTCAATCTGAGTTCGACTTAAATGATTTCAATTATTTTCGTTCCACTGGTATTAATTTATTGGCGCAAATTTGAATGTTTCAATGTATCAGTAGTGTCACTCAAGAACATGAAGGAATAACATAAGTTTCTCATATATATGTTCATAGCATTTTTAGTTATAGTTATTAAAATTCGACCTTATTAACTAATTCAATCAGTTGAGCCATGATTTAGTGTCAGCTCTTTTTAATTCTACGAATAATACTGAATTATACTTTAAATCAAATTAAATCAGTCAAAAATGAGATAAACACAACGGACCGACAACCAATTTTATTATAAACACAGTTTCAACATTTCTGTTGATTTTAAGTGTCGAATTTTGATACATATATTTGATTTGAACTTGTTTGTAAATTTAAATCGAAAAAAAAGGATGGAATGAGTTTTTTTTGTTTGGAAACAAAAAAACGTTGTTTGGTTGATCAGGATCAAACAATGTAGTTTTATGAATAAATTTAATTTATATAAAAATATTTTGAAGGGTGTAATTATAATTTTTCTGAATTAATATAAAATTGATAATTCTACATATTTTTTGTTTGTGAGATGCTTCTAGTGATATTTGAGTAAATGGTAATATATAGTCTTTTAGGATTTTCCAACTAAAGTATATATGTACATGGAAAGTCTCTTTTTTGTCGAGAAATTCTTGGGTGACATTTCACCATGTGAATTTTGAACACATTAATGTGACATTTTGACCAGTCACATGACGCGTTGAAAAGTTAAAACAAATGATAATCATCATGTATCATTTTGACTTTTCAAACCATCACGTGGCGATTTATCATTGGTTTGAAAATTTTGTTGACTTTTTAACGCATCACGTGATGACTCTCTATTGATGACGTCCACCGCGTGGGACACAATCCATCCAAGAACTTATCGTTGAACATCTACTAAAAACTTACTTCATGGAATGCAGCACAAAACACCAACATATGTATGATATATGGCCTCATCTGACTTTGCCAGTGATAATGGACACTCAACTCAAGCGTGGTCAAAATGTTGGAGTGAGCAGATGAACCACTTGCCAGAGGAGCTACACATACAAGCTTAGGAAAGGAGTACATCTACACCTACTCTCACCACTTGATCATCATCTCATACTTATTCCCATATCCAAGCTACAGCTGAATACATAGTAGAATGTTGGGAAAATTGAAAGATGAATTATTTGAAAGCTTCATTGCCTGCTGATGCATATCAAGTATGTCTAAAAAAACAAGGCATTATGAGCAGAACTTCTACAGGATTATAAATGTGTTGTTTTTTGTTGTTGTTGTTGTAACGAGCCATTACTCTTTTTAACTGACAAAATTTCAGTTCATAATTCCATCCAGTCACTAGTTGCGGTCTCACCTGAGGACCACCGCTGACTTCTAAAACGCCTCAACATCGTCCTCATCAGCCGGAGCAGGAAAGTTGAGGTCGATGACTACGTCGCCACACCTGATTGGCGCTCTCTCCTGCTGTATCACCTCCGGCACCATGAGGGCGTGAGACCGCTTGTGCCCGCCCAGCGCTTGTCCCGAGGGAAACACTCTGTGGCAGACAGGGCACTGGTGGATTCTTCGGTCGGGGATTTTGGGGTCTGCCAAAGAGCTGGGATTCGGCACCAGTTTGATCTTGTTGTGGCTGGCTCTGTGCCCGCCCAGAGCCTGGTAGGAACTGAATGTTTTCAAGCATGTTTCGCATTTGTACTTCTCCTTGGCCAACGCCAGCTTCTTTTGGTGCCCCATTTTCTCTTGCAGTTTGGTTGAGTCATCTTCATCATCCTCAGTATCTTCTTCTTCTTCTTCAGATTCAGCAGCAGCTCTGACTTCTTCTTCTTCTTCATGTTTTTCTTCTTCTTCTACTTCTGGGTCGTTGTTGTTCCATTTGTCTCTAGACAGCATCATGAGGCAGAAGGCCACGTCCTCCACACTCGAATCCGAGACAGAACTCCCCTGCTCCACCAACTCGCTCCACGCCGGCTCACTCCCGCGGTTGACTTGGCATTTCAGTTTCTTTTCCCGGCACCCAAATCCAGACTGTAGCGCGGACGCCGGACGCAGGCGCTTGGAGCGGCGTCGAGTCAGGATCCTCCTCGACGCCTCCGACTCACTCTCTCTATCCTGATGGCTCACCAACGAGCCGTCGTTCACTTCCTCCCCTTCTTCTTCCTCCTCCTCCTCTTCGGCGTCGAAATGGTCAGGTTGCTGTGTGTCGGAATACATGGAAGGATTCATTACATGGGATCTCATGTGACCTCCCAGAGCCCTCCCGCTGCCAAATCTCCTCCAGCAAAGCTTGCATCTGTGCCTCTCCATCACCCCCACAACCCACTACAAAAATGGAGCAGCAGACTATTCAGCTGTTATGGCGATGAGTTCATCAGGAAGAAGACATGTTTATAAACGTAAGAGAGCAATTAATAGGAGAGAGTGTGTGTGTGTGCATGAAGGTGGTCTGGTCTTCTTTTCTGAATAATGAGTGTGTGTGAAACAGCAAACATGCATAAAAGGATGCCCGTTTTTTGCCAGGTTTTTATCACTTGAAATCTCGGATTAACTAACGTAGTCACTAACCTATACTAGACTACAGTAGTATCATTTTTACTGAGACATTTATTTCTGTTTTTGACTCTCATTTTTTTGGTGACTAAAATAGTAATTTCTGGCGCTTCGATTGGTCAAATACTATGTAATTTTGCACGTGTAATTGTTGACTGCAAACTAGGGCAATTAATGATAAGCAAAATCCAAGTGTAAGCGGAGTGTCTCTTGTGTATCACATGGAATCAAATTCATGGCTTCGCATTTGTATCCACGTAACTCGAAGTACATGAAACAATCGGCACGTCTAGCTTTTGATCGCTTGTGCTTCAATTTGTTCTAGGGGGCATGGTGGTCCGGAGGTAAACAGAGTGAGATGTGATTTTTAATAATTTTTTATCATCAAAGTTCGAATTCATGGTAAACTCAGATAAAATTTTCCTTCAAATTTTTCATATACCAAACACAGTCTTAGAATTATTAACTCTTTTATAAATAACAACTGAAAAAAATTAAGACTTATACGTGGATACAATGGCGGAACTAGAAATTTTTATTTCGAGAGTACAATTTTTTTTTAAACTGACTGGGGGTACAAAAATATGAAATATGATATTTTTAAGCTTAATTGGGGGTACAAAAATTAAAAATATATTATTTTTACACTAAATTTTGAACTGTTTGATATGAACTTGAATGGACAGCTGTTCTCACTGTCCATCGAGTAGTTACGCCACTGCGTGGATATGGATCTTATACATCATACTCCCTTCGTCCTCTAATACATGTCGTTTACGGTTAATTTGAGTAGATTAAGGTGAAGTTAATGCTAGCGGTTGAACAAATTTAATAGGTAGGTTGGTTAACATTTTTTTGAAAAAGTTTGCGCAAAAAGTAAAATTGGTAGATGATTATTGGTGAGGAATGTATTCTTTATTGATTATGATAATGAAGTGATTAATGTTTGACATTTTAATGTAGTTGTTGATATTAAATACGCATTGAAAATTGGTAAGTGACAAATAAAAGTGTACAAAAAATTTCAGTTAAGTGACATGTAAAAGAGGACAGAGGAGGTAATTGATAACGATGGATGGTTGTGCCATTTTAGACTTTTAAAATTAGTATACCATGGATATTGATTGACAATGTTCACCAATACACATGAGGGATAAAATACATATAAATTTATTTGTATACACTTACGCTCGGTTTGGTTTATGAAAAATTATAGGGAAAGAAAAATTTAATTGAAAGTGAAATTCATCGTGAATTTTATTTTATTTTTTTCTGTTTAGTTTGGAATGGAAAATTTGAAGAAAAATTTTAAAAGTTCTTTTAATTCACCTTAACTTTCCTCTAACTTTCTATAAAATTTTCACTAAATCAAACAATAAATTCTCAAAATTTTCTTTCCATCTATTTTCATAAACCAAACACACCCTTAAAGTAGGAGTAAATAGGAAAATGTTGTTTATTTTGGATGGATGCATGTGTGGTTTACTTGAGATTGAGTGAAATTAGTGAAAGTTTGAGTGTAGTCATGAATGGGCCAATTAAGAATGTTTGTAGTTTCAATATGCACGTAAACTTCATATGTATCTTGACTTTTGAGTGGCTTTCGGAGCATGCATTTTTTTTGTTGGGTGAAGTTTTTTCTTACATTTCATTTTGTGCTAAATGGTTTGATTGGATTACTATCAAATGGTAAGAGGATTCACTCGTCATCCGTATTGTTTCGGGTTCAAAATCCTACGTCGGTAGTTGAGTGTATACGTATTTTCTGTGTTTATACTATGTAATGTCAAAAAAAACATAATATCAATTACTACTAAACTAAAAGAACGAAATGATAATTTATAAGAAGTTGACCTTAAAGTTTAGAAAAAATTAGGGAATGGAAATGTCAAGAGTAATGAAAGGAATTCTATGTATGATTTAAAAAAATAGAAGGACATAAAGTTAGAATAATTTTTTTTCTGTCAATTTAGAGAATATTCCAATACATATATTATAGTTTTTCATCCTTATCCAAACATAAAAAAACACGCAAAATTTATTGAAATTTTATTTTCCCCTCTTATTTCGATAAATGAGAACAAGCTTCAATTTCCAATATTTTCTAATAAAATCTAGTTTTATGGAGGGTGTTGAATTAAATAATATTAAAATAATTATTTACTTGGCATTTGCTTGGCACCACTGGAGCGAAGTCTTTGTAGTATTTATCTACTTTCCACAATTAATATAATAAAACCTCTACAAATTACTCACACACTCTATTACCAATAATTTAAATTTTAGAAAAAAAATAATCAAGACATCTACCCCTCAGCCATCACTATTCTAATAGGTGTCCGTCTAGTCGTTTGGATGATTTAGGCGGTGTTAAAATATATTTATTTAGTTGAATATAAATCTTAATGGTTCTTGAACTGATTTACTTCTTCTCGTGAAAAGAATGCATGTTTAGCATACAAAAAATCTAAGGCTCCTCGGCTACCACGAGCAAATTAGGCTTTGTTTGATTTAAAGAGAGTTAGGAAACAAATGTGAGAAAATTTTTTATATAATGTTTTGTTTGGTTTGAACAAAGCTGATAAAAATGATAAAAAAGTTTAATTATAAAGTGTTTAGATACTTTTCTTAATTAATATTTTTCACCCATAACCAAATAAAAAAAATTAAAACGATTTTATTTCTCCTATTGTTTTACTTCCACTAATTTTTCATACACCGCTCTAATTTGCTTTAATTAATGTTAGTATACGTATGAGTCATGTGTTTAAATTGAAATAAAAACTCAAATTTGGGCTTAATTAAAAAAATACGGACCTCCTATTTTTGGGCCGTTTATTTTTAAATGAAACCCTAAATTATGTTTAAGGGAAAATTACAAAAAAGGTGTATGAACTACCATATTTTTACAAATTGCGGGCGTAACTATTGATTTTTGCAATTTTCAGGTTTTTATTTTTCTGGGGTCATGTTGTAATTAAAAAAACTCCAATCTCATCCAGAAATATTTTAGTCTAATTACTAATTGAACCCTTACCCTTTGTTAATCAAAACAATATCGTTTTGACCTATTTTATTTTTTATATAAATTTATCTTATAAATCTCATTTCTATTTTATTTATTTATTTTTCATTTAATTTAAGAAAATGAATATTAGAAAATGTAGACGTATACCCGGTAGGAACCCAAAAACATATTACTGGGACCTATTTTGTGCAAGAATTCGGAGATGAAGATATGTTTATGTGGGTTGTGATTTTATAGGGAATGTGGTTGGCTTCGTTGCTTCAATTTTGGGTCTTTTTGGATTGATTCGTGACAACACACTTAGCAAACCAAATCTCTAGCTCATCCCTAGCAACATTATCAACTTTGGAACTCTTGAAACCCTTAACATTTCATTAAACAATTTCTCAAACCCTCCCAACAGCCACCAATTCCTTGAAAAGCCTCAAGCTTTTGAATCTGGAAACACCAATTTTGTGGGGTTAATTTCTATTCGGGCTGCTAGTCCCTAACTTCACTTAATGTCTAATTCAACATTTTTTGGGTTCCTACCGGGTGTGCTTCTACATTTTCTAATCTTCATATTCTTAAATTAAATGAAAAATAAATAAATAAAATAGAAATGAGATTTATAAGATAAATTTATATAAAAAATAAAATAGTTCAAAACGATATTGTTTTGATTAACAAAGGATAAGGGTTCAATTACCAACAAGGTGTTGGCCTAATGGCATTGGGTGTTGTCTAACAACCTCAAAGTCATGGGTTCAAGCCCTGTTGGTACCGCATTTACGCTTAGATACGCTGGAGGTGCGCGTGAGCTGGCCCGCAGTGAGTATGGGCGTACACTATCAAGGTGGAGGGGGTGTGCGGCCCCTGGCCACCAAGGGGGGAAGTGGGGAACCACTATCGATCCCCTTTTAAAAAAAAGGTAAGGGTTCAATTAGTAATTAGACTAAAATATATCTGGATGAGATTGAAGTTTATTTAATTACAACATGACCGCAGAAAAGTAAAAACCTGAAAATTGCAAAAATCAATAGTTACGCCTGCAATTTGTAAAAACATGGTAGTTCATACACGCTTTTTTTAGTTTTCCGTAAGTTTAACCGACATTCTGTTGTCGGGTGAGAGAGATGGAGAAAGGCGTGAGCGGTAAGGTCGACTGTGAAAATCGAGGGCGGGAAGGTGAACAAGACGTGATGCATGAGGGCGGCGACTGAGGGCGGGAAGGTGCGAGGTTGGCTGAGTGAGGGCAGCTGCGGGAGGGGCGCAGGGCGCCAGGGTGGCTGCGCGAATGCGGCACGGCTTGAGGTCCAGTCTTGTTATATCTGACAAATAGCGCCGGTGAGATCCAGTTTTGAAAATCCGGTGTTGATGTGCCATTCCGCAGTTTATAGGGTGCAATTTTGTTCTGATTTTGTGGTTTGATTTTCTACCATGTACTTTTCAAGATTTTTGGTTTCAATTTATGCAATGTAAATCCAAACGGGCATTTTTCTTGTGTATCATTATCTTTCTACAGAATTTGTTTAATATTATAGTAAATAAAAGAAATTTCAGCGGAATCATCTGACCCCACTGAGTTAGGCCGTAGTTTGCCACTATGGAGTACTACTTTGATCATGCTTTTTTTATTTTTTTTCTCTCGTATTTAAAGGAGATCAATAATGTTTCTCACTTCCCATTTGATCATGATTAGCCCGTCATTTGACCTGCGTAAAACTTGACATGGTTAGCTGAGTTTGACAAACTAATAAAATTCAGAGAATTATCTAGGCTCGAATAGATGAAAAATAATTTTGAAGTGCTGAAATTAAAAATTGAGTTGTCTCTCAACAAGCATCTTGTTTACATTCTAGGCTTGGCGAAATCTCAACCGTGTCAAGACGGTAAAGCTTCTTCCCATAGCCACCATATCCATGCATGTGGTTTTTGTGGTTGTAACAGCTTCAGTATAATGTCAAGTAACTTTTCCTTGATTGCAACAGCGAGATTTGCGCAAGCAATTATGAAGCAAAACTAACCAAAGATAATATGCGGGTGGACGAGATCGTTATTTTCATCCATCTGAAACACATAAAAATCTACAAGAACAGATGAGCGATCCACCGCGCTGCAACATTCTTTACAATTTCTAAAGACTAAGCATGAGAGAGGTCATCCAATTGAAAATTAGTACAAATCGGGTTAAGTTGTTCTAATCTCAATGTACAAATCGGGTTAAATCTATCATACAATGATCAATGTGCTTATCACCAATTATGCATGGAATTGTATCTAGCTTCTTTAATGTGCGAGATATCTTACATTTTAGCATTTTGGAGATTCTCTAATGTTGGAAGGAGAATCTCATGGTTTGTTTTGTCAACAATTCACATCCACGCAGACTCACATCTAAGGAATTTTTGTCAACAAAGTAAGACAGTGTTAAGCTGTTTCCAATTTATAAATTGTCCATGTAAAAATAATATATTTTTGATATTTGTACTCTAATTCAATTTAAAATATTCTAATTATTTATTTTTATAATTGAATACAACATTAAAATAATATGGTCAAAACTATTCGAATTGTCGATAAAAACAAGATAAAATTAATTTTAAAGTAAAATTTATAGTTACACTTCTAAATTAATATTATTAAAAGAATTAAAGATGTAGATAAAAACTATATTGTTCTGTCATCAAATTAAAGGATATTGTTTTGTTGGTTTAAAAGAAAACATTTCTTTCAACTCTATCAATCATAATTTTCAACAAATTAAATAAGTTTAATTGTATTTAATGAATCAAAGCACTCAATTTAAAATAGCATCCTAAATTAGTCACGCAAAAATTCATCTCATCCTTTTCGATAGTTCCAGTAATTCGGACCATAACTGAGAAAATAATAATGGTTCAAAGCCCTTTTAATAAAAGTGTTCATTGGTCCAAACTCAGACCGGAACTGAAATCTGAAAATATGTGGACCGAAGAGTAGAAAGAATTTATATAAGTATGGACCGGGTCTAAACTTGAATTTTTTTATTAATAATTTATATTCATAAACTTTCAGGTCTATTAAAAATGACTAAATCGGTTCATTCTGGCAAATTCTTGGGCGCTCTGGGAGCACCTGCTCCCGGAGACGACGTCATTTTGATTAGTTTAAAACGACGTCGTTTTGGACACTATTACTCACTAACCATAAAATTTAAAAATAATTTGAAAAAATTGTAAAACAAATCAGAAAAAATTGAAAAAAATATCAGTTTGATTTACAAACACTAAATTAATATTAAAAAACTATAAATTCATATTTTATCTAATTTATGGTATATATTCATTATTTTTACTTCCATATTAGAAATGCCTCGATATTCACCAGAATTGCTTATATATTCATCAGAATTGTTCCTTTATCAGATTATTTTATGGTTTATATTCATTATTTTTTCCTGGATATTCATAAAAATTACATATATATTCATCTGAATTGCTCCTATATTTATTAAATTATTTTATGATCTATATTCATCGAAAATTATTTTATTGTATATTTTTATTAGTTTTGCTTCCATATTCATCAGAAATGCATCGATCTTCATCAGAAATGTCTCGATATTCACCAGAATTACTTATATATTCATCAAAATTACTCCAATTTTAATCAAATTATTTTATGGTTGTATATTCATCAGAAATATTTCGTTTTTCATCAGAAATGCATAAATATTCATCAGAAATGCTTATATATTCGTCTAATTATTTTATTGTCTATATTTTATTAGTTTTTCTTTCATATTTAATAGGAATGGATCGATATTGATCAGGAATGCTTAGATATTCAGCAGAATAGATAATATATTCATTATTATTGCATATGAATTTATCATATTATTTTTTGGATTCTATATTAATTAGAAAAGGTTTGATCTTCATCAGAAATGCTTCTATATTCATCAGAAATTCTTATGAATTTATCATATTACATTTTGATTCTAGATTCACAAGTTTTAATTCCATATTCATAAAACAATGTATCTATATTCATTAGAAATGATTATATATGATTCAGATTAGTTTATGGTCTATTTTCATTAGTTTTGCTTCCATATTTATCAGGAATGCATCGATCTTCATCAGAATTTATTGGATATTCACCAGGATTGCTAATATATTCATGAGAAATATTAATAATTTCATCAGATTATTTTATGATTACATATTAACTAGTTTAACTTCCATATTTATCAGAATGCGTTGATATTTATCAGAATGGTCTTATATTCTTCAAATTATTTTTGTGGTGTATTTCATTAGTTTGCTTCCATATTCATCAGGAATGCATTGATCTTCATCAGAATTGGTTGGATATTCATCAAAATTATATATATATTCATCAGAAATGTTTATAAATTTATCAAATTATTTTATGATCTTAAATTCATAAGTTTTAATCCTATATTCATCAGAAATGCATCCATATTCATTAGAAATACTTATTTATTCATCAGATTATTTTTTTGGTCTATTTTTCATTAGTTTTGCTTTCATATTTATCAGGAATGCACAGATCTTCATCAGAATTCATTGGATATTCATCAAAAGTTTTAATATATTCATGAGAAATGTTTATAAATTAATCAGATTATTTTATGATTCTAGATTCACTAGTTTTAATTCCATATTTATCAGAAATGTGTTAATATTTATTGAAAATGCTCTTATATTCTTCAAATAATTTTTGTGGTCTATTTTCATTATTTTGCTTCCATATTCATCGGGAATTCATTGATCTTCATCAGAATTGATTGGATATTCATCAGAATATCTTATTAATTCATCAATAAAGTTTTATGACTCGATATTCATCAATTTTGATTTTTTACTCCTCAGAATTGGTAAGATCTTCTTCAGAAATGCTAATATATTCATTAGATTTATTTACATATGCAACAATTATGTAACAGTTTTACTTAAACATAACATATTTTTCATTGAAAAAGCACAACAATATTCATTTAAACACTACATAAATTCATCAAGATATCACACATTCATCTGGACATCAATATCTTCATCACATTTTTGCTTCTTTTTTTGCAACAGGTTTGTCCTTTTCTTATTCTTTTTCAGCTTCTGCACATTTTATCTTGAAATCTCCGTAATTTTGTACCACCTCCTTTTTGATTTTGTTCGACTCACATATGCAAGTGATGAATATGTATATTCATGACTTGCATATGTATATTCATTATATTGAAATATATTTATTTTAAAAGATATAAAATAGAAAAAATATGACTTTATGATTTTTTTCATTAGTTTAATATTTATAAATGAAACTGGTATTTTTTTAATTTTTTCTGATTTTTTATAATTTTTTTGAATTATTTTTAATTTATTTTCTATTTATGTGTCAATTTTAATATTCAAAACGACGTCGTTTTGAATCAAATCAAAATGAATTCGCTACTAAGAGCAATGCTCCCGGTGCACGCAAGAGTTATTGGTTCATTCTGATCCAACAGAAAAATTTCAATTTTAGTACAAACTAAATTGAACCTTAGTACAATTGAACTTAGTACAAACCTTTATGATGAAACAATGTTTGATGAGAAACACTTGTAAGTTGATTTTGTTGGAAGCTTGACAAAGCAATTAAAACTCAATGAGTTGATTTTGTTATGAAGTTCTAGACTCCATGAATTGAGAATGATAACTCCTCCAATGGTCTTTTTTCTGACTCCAACCCTCGAAAATCCTAATTAATTCAACAGACAGACAAACAGGCTTCTCCTAACCTTAATTTTACGGAGATGATTGACAGATACGGCGGGGAGAAGAAGTCACTTTGTTAAAGACATTGCAAAAAGACGAAAGAAGAAGTGAATTTGTGTTTTTGCTAATTGTTTACCTCAAATAAAGAACAATGAAATAGAAAAGTAAGGGAAGGTATTGTGGTCATTTCGCACACAATAAAAGTTTTCTCCTGTGACACGGAGAATCTCTTTCCCCTTTGTATTATTATCAATTTAACTTTTTCATCAGATCAACATTATGTACATCTATATTCACGATGAGATGATATATTCATTAATTAAGAAAATATACTCATTGCATGAACTGCTATATTTATTTGTTAAACATTCAAAATTTATATGATAAATATGTATATTTTTTATAATTTATAATATTATATCATCATTTTACTTTACTACTATACGCCGTATAAGGATTATAGATCCTCAGTTGAGCAATTATTAAGTTGATAATATATTCACCATATAATATAAATATGATATATTAACTAGATAAAAATAATTAATCTGCTGCTCATAACATCTTCAACATCGCCTTAAGCATTTTTCTGTGTTATTTCCTTTTTGTATCTCTATAAAATATAACCAAAATTTATATTCTAAATATGTTGGATGTTGCAAACTCAACATAATAAATGATGTAGACGGTGAGAATTATTTGAGAACCCGAGATTGCAATTGTTTCAAAAGTTGGATACAATTAAATTTTTTTTGAAAAATTCACAAGTGACGTCTTGTGATCTCAAAAGCTAGCCATTCTAATATCTCGTATGATTTTTTTTTAGTCAGAGATCGCACATTCCCTCCATTTTGATAGTGATTTTCTGAGTTTTACTTAATGTGAGTCAGCTCACGTGCATCGCCAACATATCAAAGCGTGAATATGGTATCAACACGACACGAACTCATGATCTGAGATTTAGACATTATCTGGAACCATTATGTCAACTTCATCATTTGCTATATAATTTCTACAACTTCATCAATTGCTATTTTATTTCTGCAACTTCATTATTTCCTACATCATCACATATTAACTTATATGTACAGGGCCACATACATTTGAGGGAGTCATTTGACCCACTCAATTTTTGTATGGACAATAAATTTAATATTTATTATAATATAATATTAGGGCATCTTCAACTCATAAACCTGAAAAATGGTTTGTGTCATGTCATGTGGAATTTGTGTCTTGCCACATCATTTTCTCCATAAACCTTTTTTTCATAAACCTTTTATCCACGGTCAATAAACTTTCATACAACTCTATGCATGGGACCCACATGTCACACTACACTTTTTATGTTTTTTCATGTTAAACTAATTACCAATTTATTAAATATTTTATTATATTGTGATTATATTTATTTGCATTATTTTTTGACATTTATAAAAAATACGTAATTAGAAATTTTCATCAAATAATAACAATAATATATTAAATATCATATTAAATATTGTACACTCCACGCTTAAAAGAAAAGAAAACCCACATAATTAACGATAAAATATGATGAATAAAACTTGATTCAAATCGAGTTTCCAAATTGTTGTCAAATATGTTCCACCAAATCTACTCGAAGTTGATGATGAACATGTTTATCACGAAGCTCACATGTCTCTGAATGTATAGTTGGAATTGAGGAGTTTTTGAGTTGGATTAATGGGAGATTCTCCCTCTTCATGGATGCAATTCACAGCTTCATCCCCCTTCATATTCGATGATCATATTATGTAAATTGATGCAAGTATACATTACATTACGTAAATGATTTTTATACTAGAATCGTGTTGGACTAAGTATAATAGCCCAACGAGATTGTAGCACACTAAAAGCACGTTCAACATCTTTTCTTGCCGACTCCTGTTTCTCTTTAAATATTTTCTATTTTGGATCCTCCAGATGAGAAAAAATTTTAATGAACGTGCTCCACGTAAATAATAACCGTTTTTGTATGTTGACATATTGATCGTGAATTGAACTGTAAACGCATCACCTCTAAGTACGTCATTGAACAATGGTGATTGATTGAGGACATTTATATCGTTGTTTGATCCAACCACACCAAAAAATGCATGTCAATCGAGAACTCCATGATCGCCTCGCGTGAATTATCTTTTCCACCACACGAGATAGATTCTCCATTGCCAATGCTTGTAATCCAAGCTGCCTAACATTTCAGGAAAGCCATGTTTATCATAATACATTTGGAGCAATTGTTGAACATCAACATGATTTGGTTTTGTCAAATACTTCTCTCCAAACACATGTTTTAGAAAATGATAAAATTTGTATAAACACTTAACAATAGCCGATTCCCTCATTCGAATACTCATCATAGTAATCCACCAGAGCTCTATAGACTAAGTGACGAATAGCAGCAGTACACTTCTGAATTAACGAGAATTTCATACTTCCATGATCATCACTTCTTTGTTGAAAATAGACATTGTTATTTGAAATATCACTCACTACGTGAAGAAATTACTCTGTTCACATTCGAAACCTTCGTCGAAAGACATTGGGAGAGTAGACCAATTGATCACCAAAATAGTCTTTATAAAGACGATCATTCCGAATCTCACGTTCCCTTTGGATGTAACTTTGAGATTGACGATTTATGTTGGTTGCTTGTTCTCTTCGTTGCTTTTCTTCTAGAAGCAAGAGCGCTATTTGCTCGTCAGTGTCATCTGTACACTGATCAATTAAAAATTGCTCATAATCAAAGCCGTCAACCGGATGAGAGTTTTGTGACATTTTGATTCACAAGATTTCGATAGAGAGGTAAAATGAGAGTATAATGTTTTAGTGTTTCTACATAAACATTTTGTAGGCATACATTTCACAACGATTAGTTTTTTTTTTGGGCAAGACCCATACTTTTTATTACAACAGCTAGTTTTCTTTGAATATGAGCCACACTTTTTGTTGCAACGACTAGTAAGTACTTTAAATCTTACAACGGTTAGTAATCACACAAATGCGAGTCAAACTTTTATTGCAACGACTAGTTTTATTGAATGAATTTCATACTTAGACTTGATAAGTCCATAAAATTAGGGAATGCTATGTATGACTTTGATGATTAAGCACATATAAATGTAAATGACAAATTGTTGATCACTCATCAAAATCGTGTCCTTCATCAATTTCTCGTAGTCATCACATATGATAAGTACACTTTTTGTGAACTTCTTTAACTTTCCAATCGAGCATTCAACAGACTTGGAGATCAAATGAATTCTTTTTATCAGTAAAAAAGTGTCCAACTAGATGGAATTTCAAACCATTTTCATAATTCGAGACACATGTAAACGACATCGTTTTAAGAGAAAGGACAAAGACGATGGTGAGTGTTGGCTGCAGAGGAACAAAACCCTGTGAGGAGGGCAAAACAAGAAGAAGATGAAAAACCAGTGCTCCAAAAGAGACGACCAAATGCAGTGATCCAACCGAGGCTGGCATTCAATCAATCGGAGACGATTCTCTAAAATCTAACACAAACCCATCTCCAACTTTCATTCCTTGTTATAAATGCACGCTCATCATTTCGCATCCGCTGCGGATCTCCGCGTCAACGACACCAACTCCGACACCTACAAGCCGCCATTGGTGAAGCGAGGGCCCAGCTTGCCGGACATACGCAGCGTCAAACGAGACCCACACCAACAACCCAAGACCCTTAAAAATGCTGTGATGCACCTCAAATCACTCCCCAACTCGCCGCCCCCAGAAACCCTAGACCCGCCGCCACCTGATCACACCGACGCCATCTCCGACCAGCTCTTACTCCGCATCTTTTCCCTCCTCCCCCGCCACCAGCATGTGTCGGCTTCGCTAGTTTGCAAGCGGTGGATGGGCTTGGCTGGTCGGCTAGTCCGGTCGGTGAAGTTGGCTGATTGGGACTTTTTGGATTCGGGTCGGGTCGTCTCCAGGTTTCCGAATCTTACAGACATTGACCTTGTTTCGGCTTGTGTCAAGTCTCCCAGAAATTCTGGGATAGTCGCGAGTCATAAGTTGTTGTCATTTCATTTGGATGCAAGTTGTTTGCCGGAGGAGATTGTTGAATGTGAGTACTTGTTGCCAGCCAGTGCAGTTGATGAAGGACTTAGGATAGTGGCATCTGCATATCCCGGTTTGCGTAGGCTTGTAGTGATTGGTGCTAGTGAGAAAGGATTGCTCAGTGTGGCTGCTGAGTGCTCCACATTGCAGGAGTTGGAGTTGCACTACTGCACTGACATGGCACTCAAGGGGATTTCGGGGTGCAAGAATTTGCAGATACTCAAGTTGATAGGCTCAGTTGATGGGTTGTATGCTAATGTGGTTTCTGATATTGGGTTCACAATTTTAGCGCAAGGTTGTGGTAGATTAGTGAAGCTGGAATTAAGCGGGTGCGAAGGGAGCTATGCTGGAGTGAAGGCTATTGCACAATGCTGCCCAATGCTGATGGAGTTGATATTTTGTGATCATAGAATGGATGATGGGTGGTTGTCTGCACTTCAGTATTTTGGCAATTTGAGGACGTTGGAACTCAAGTTGTGTAAGAAAATTGATTCCAGTCCAGGACCCAATGAGCATTTGGGTGCTTGTCTGACTCTGCAAGAGTTGCATTTGCATCAGTGCCAACTGCGGGACAAGGATAATTTGGCGGCGCTATTTTTTATTTGTCAAGCCGTTACGGAAATTGTTCTAGAAGATTGTTGGGGATTAGATGATGACTTATTTAGGAAGGCTAGTCTTTGTAGGTACTGCATCATTTTCGCTTCGACTTGTGCCCCAATCTGTTATCTGTTAATATTTTCAGATATTCCTCACGAGATAATTATGCATGCTGATGGAATTTACGTTTACTTAGGCTGTGTTTGGTTTAAGGACAATTTGATGTAAAGGAAAATTTGAGGGAAAATAGAAAGGAAATGAAATTCTTGGAGGATTCCATCTAATTTTTCCTTGTTTGGTTTCATTAGGAAAATGTCAAAGGAAAATTATTTGGAATCCATTTCATTTTCCATGATCATGGAAAGTTTTATGAAAAATATGCCAAAAATATCAACATTTCATCACTTCATACATTGAATTCGATGAAATACATTGAATTTGTTTAAAAAGTGATTATTTGTTTGAGATACATTGAATTTGATTGAATTGATTTGTTAGAGATAAGAATTACATTTTCCATCAAATTTTCCACCTAATTTTCTTTCCCTCCTATTTTCCATCTAAACCAAACAATGGATTTTACTAATTTTCCATCAAAATTTTACTTTCCTCCAAATTTTCCCTAAACCAAACACAGCCTTAGTAATTCCATAAATACAAATACTATTTACTTTCTAGTTATCAGGCATGCAATGTTCAGTTGCTCATTGATGGATTTTTTTCTTTTACAGGAGAGTGAAGCTCCTATATTTGGAAGGATGCTCATTGCTGACCATGGAAAGTCTAGATTCTGTATTGCTTTCTTGGACAGAGCTTGAAAGGCTTAAAGTAATATCATGTAACAATATAAAAGACAGTGACGTAACACCTGGTGTTGCAGCCTTGTTTGGTGTACTCAGAGAGTTAAAATGGCGGCCAGATTCTAAATCTCTTCTTTCAGCTAGTCTAGATGGGACCGGAATGGGCAAGAAAGGTGGTAAATTTTTCAAAAGGGTATGAACCTCGAATGACTTCCTCTTCATTTGCTGCAAATAGATGCGGGGTAATAAATAATAATTACACGTGGTTCACCTGACAATTGTTGTATTAATTCCAAATAAGACTCATACGCCAATATGTGCGTGTCTTACACCTTTCTTATGCTAACTTTTCTCTTCAATTTCAGATGATTAAGGTCGGCAGTAACAAAAGATAATGCTGTTTTGCTTTGGGAAACTGCAAAGAGGTGTTGCTACCCATGCAGACTTAACACACCAGTCCCCATTTTTTTTTATTTTGGCGGAGTATATATGTTCTGTTAAAGGTCATTTGTCAAACTAAGTGTTGTGAACTACGATCATCTGCTCTTGCTTTAATGCTAAACAACTTTGCGAGCAACAAATACTTTCTTGGCAGTCAATATCTCATGTTATTATGTGTGTAGTATTTAGAGAAAATCAATCCTACAATTTATAGAAATATCAGGATGTAAAAGATCCTTGGTAAATTTCATACAGTAGCTTATCTGCATTTTTATATACGATGCTAGTGTATATTGGCAAGTAGTTGTTAGTCATATTATGAACTATATTTGTCTATATATCAGTGTCTTGTTTCTCCTGGAGCTATGTTGTCATATACTGAAGCAGGCTGGCTTGATAACATTCCGTTTTAAATTGAATGTGGTGTTTGCTTAGATATGTGCTTTTTGTCGGGTCCCTCTAGTTTCTGTATGCAGTTTGTCTTGGCCTATAATCCAGACGTCTAAGAGGAAAGAGTGTGATGGGAACTGGAGCTAGTATGTGACGGAGCGATCCGTTGTTGCCAGAGCCAGACTCGATCTCAGGTGATTAACTATGCACTGTAGATGTATATTCGTGAAGTGTTATTGAAGTAGTAATCAACCATTATTCCGAATTAGGCAACACAATAGTCTTTACATATGAGAATTGCTTTTTTGTATTGGTCATATATGGCTTTCATAATATTCTAGCATTTGTATTTTTTGACTTGAGCATTCTAGTCTTTGGAATTTTGCATTTGGAAAGTAGTCCTATCTGCTTCCCATGTAAAATCTTGCTGTGCCCGAGTGTTGTAAAGCCTCGTGTTTCTTTTTTTTTTTTAATTTTTCTGCCTTTTGGTTTATGGGGAAAATATCATGGCTTAAAAGTTATGTGGTCTCCCACGTGAAATTTGATGGTTTCTTTAGAGCATGGCTATTTACTTATTGGGATCCCTTTATTATACTTGTAACACTGTATTCTCACTGCTAGGAAATTATGATCATCTGGTTGACAGTTGCTTTCACTTGAAAGAGATCCAACCAACTCCTACAAGATGCAGGTCAGATGTAAACTTCCATGAACTCCTTGGCTGTCAGATGAGGCTCCTTGTTCTACCTCAGTTTAATGCTACTACTATATTGAACAGCTCCTGGTTATAAGGCACTTAGCTGTGTGTTCTCTATTTTGCTGAATTTGTAGCAATTCATAGGAAGGTACACTTATTTTGTGTGGAGTTTAAAATCATGCCAAGTGATCCTAAACAAAGTTCATCCCCTTTTTGTCATTTTTTGAAGGAATTTAAAATTTTGGGAAAAATAATAAAATAAGTTCCAATTTGTAAATTTCAAGATAAATAAATAATTTGAGGTCTCAATTTAATTATTATTTTTATAATTAAAATTAATAGCTTAATTATTGTTATAAAAAATAATTGTTGTTTAGAATTATGTTGATTTATTCTATTCTTTTTATTTACTTGTTTATATTTAACTTTAAAAAATAAAAATTCTTCTGCGCCACCAACATTTTCGTCCCGGTTGATCTTGCATCCAGCAGTTATCATCGTTCGGCGCCAGCCAAACAAGGTATAGCCCCAATCCCAAGGCCGACTTAGAGAAATTGAAGCCTAGTACTATGATTGTCAAAAGATATGTGCAAGGGCCGAAACCATTAAGCCTGTAAGAAAATTTAACATTATGGCGAAGGGCAATCCCCTTAGCTTGGCTCATGAGAACAAGCTGCCAAAGTTTAGGCCGCCGCATCAATCTTAGCTCAGCCGAATGACTTACAGTCTCCAGTTGAAATTTGAAAGTGACTAAGGTTTTAATATTTGAACTAAAGTTGCTATGTAATATTCAAGAGTGTGGATCAGTTCAAAACCTCCTTACGTTGAGAACTTTGTGGGCAAACTTGGACCAATCATTTTCTGCGTAAAACGACTGTCTTTTGATTACGACATTTCCTTATTACAATTTCATTTATTATTCTGAACAATTAATTTAGTAATGAATATCTTTATAATATATTTTCATAATTCGTGGCTAGTAATTAACTCAAATTATATTATATTATATTATAGAATATTTTCACTATGCCCATTCTTATATATGGTTTTTGATAGTGAATACTTTTTGACAGTGAACATGTTCACCATAAATGTTCACTATCATAATAAAAAACATACGAATAGATTCAGATAAAATATATTGATTACTGAAAAATGAAAAAAATATTCACTATTTATTAATAATTCTAAAAAAAATTATTAAATAAGTGTGAAAAAATTATAATTCGGAAAAAATCTATAAAAAGTTCACTATCCGAAAATCCATAAACACATGAAAAAAATGATGGTGAACACTGATTAAATAAATTGTTTTTGCACAAAATTTTTGTTGAATGAAAAATGATAAAATCTTAAAACATTAATGATATTTAACAAAATATATCAAATAGTTACACTTTTCATATATATCATATTTAATGACTCTCATACAATAAATGGAGTATCATATATGAACTTAAAAAAGGAAATAAGATGATTGGTCCATAATTGTCCACAATGATTCTCAACATAAGGAGGTTCTCAACGGATCCTTCCCCTAATATTCAATGTATCAACGTTGAAGCTATACTCCAAGCTTTAGACCCCTCAAAAATTTCAATCTCAAAAGTTTAAAATTTTAAACACTTTTTTTTATAGTGAACTTATTTTCTATTCTTTTATTTTTCAGTGATGTGGAATAATGACAACCAATTTCTTTATTTTTTTCACATTGCTTAGATTGAGGCTTTGTTCCCGAATTTGGAGAGAACGAGAAGGGAAGATTTGTAAAGAAAGGAAAAAAAAGAAAGGAAAGGATTAGAGGGTGAAAAGAAAAAATATATGTTACTGAGTTTAGGAGATATTTGGAAGGATAAGAGTAAAAATAAAATAACTAAAATGATCCTATATATCAAAATCTGATTGGTTAAAAACTAAAAGAATGAGGACATTATGATCTTTATGCACCAAATACATCTCTTCCCGTCCAAATCCTTCCAAATTGGGTGGAAAGGAATGAGAGATTTCTCTCCGTCCAAATCCACTCAACTTCCTCCTTACAAAAAAACTCAAGAATAGTTCAACCCCCCCTTCTCCTTCCCTCTCCCTCCTATTTTTAACTCAGGAACACTACCCAAGTTTTCATCTTATTGATATAGCTATATATATGGGCATCTGCTTCATTATATTCGCTAAAAAATCTTATGGTTGACTTACTTGAGAAAGTTTTATGTGTAAAGACTTAAGATGGAGGCCTCTTTTGTGTGGCATCCTTGAGTCAGAGGCATCCATTGTGCGACATCCTTGAGCTGGATTGTTTTAAAAGGCGCTAGGCGGTCCTAGGCGGTTGGCTTGGGGCCTAGCGACTAATCGGCTAGGCGGGGATTAGGCGGAAGGATTAATCGGATGATTAGGCGAAGTTATATATATATTAATAATATATTTAATAATTAATTATAAAATTATACCTATAAAATTTTATTTTATTTTTAAAATAAAATATATAAAATAATTAGGCGCTAGGCGGGGCGTTTTTAAAACGCCCAGAGACTAGGCGGCCGCCTAGGCGGCTAGGCGGCCGCCTTTTAGAACAGAGGCTGGAGGCCTCCCAGAATTAGAGTACATGTACGATCACTCTACGAACATTGCCTAGGGGCTGGTTCGGCCCCAATCCCTTTGATGACTTTGTTGAGCCAAAAACTTCCACAATTCTATAAAGAACCCACAACTTTTTCCACCATACCATATTCACACTAATAAATGTTACATTTGCTCATTCATTTGTGTGTTTTTATACGATTTTGTTGTTGATAAACATTCCAACTACTAACTCTCTTAAGTAGTCTTCGTGTTTTGATTCTAGGTTGGAAAAAAGAGGAAAGGGAATAAAAATAATATGAGAAGGTCCTGAGTTTATTGAATGAGGGATTAGGGGAGGAAGGAGGGATTATTTGATCCCTCATTTTCATTTCGATCTATTTGAACGGTTTTGGAGAGTGATGAGTTATAAGAAAGTAAAAGATGATTTTGCCCTTAGTTATAAACAAGTTAAAAAACATAAAAATTATTAAGTGGGATTATTTTAGTTATTTTTTTATATCTTTCTCTTTTCCTTTTAAATCAGGAACACCAATATTTATTCCTTCATTCAAATATTTTATTTCCCTTTCATTTCTTCTCCCTCCATTTCATTTCTGTCCATTTTTACACAAATTTGAAAACAAAACCTCCTCGGGTTCCTCACAACATCCGTGACACTTTTAAACAACTTATTATCTTTGTCCATGAATACATGACTTTTACTCTTTTAAATCCCGAAAAAAATCATTAATAATAAATGAGATTATTTATTCTAATATTAATAATAATTTATTATTTTATGTTAATTATAAAATGTGCACATAAAAATCTGCTGCAAATGTTTTGGAAAGTCATTCAATTTTATGTTAAGATCTGAATCCATCTCAAATCTATATGAGAGGTGCAAGCTGATCTCTTGGACAACTCCCATGTCATTGATAAAAATAAAGTAGTCTCTGATAATGATAACGTTGCCAATCCATTTCTTAATTGCGATCTTTTGGCTTTTTTAAAATTTATAAAAAAAATTATGAAACCGATGGTGACATTGGAAGTTGTTGGAAGTGGGCTGATTGGAATGAGATCCTGGTGGTAGACGCGGATGGAGCAAGCCTAGCTTAATTGGAAAAAGATTCGCGCGCTTCGAACTCTTGGACACGGAGTTGACCAGACGAGGGAAGATGGTGACACAAAATTTGAGGAGAATTTTTTATTCCGTGTTTGAAAAGTTACTTGCTTGTTACTAATAAATTAAGCTAATGAGTTTAGTTACAAAATTAATAGCTACATAAAAATCCCAAATCAGATTTTACATTGAAATTAAATTGGATGTGAAGACCCGTAAATTTACAATATTTAGTTATCTTAAATTATAGTTCTAAAAGGCGTCCACTTAAGTGGCTGATTAGTCACTAAGTATTGTAAAAATATCTAGTCTAGCACCTAATCGATTAATTGTTCCAAAGCTTTTATTTTAAAAAATATTTATTTTATACGCATATTTTTATAATTAATTATTATATTTATTATTAATATATATAATTCTTCTAGCCGTCCGATTAATCCCCGCCTAGTACCACTTATCACTTTATAGAACACTACCTTAAAAAAAGATGCAACCCTTCCATGGACCTACCTTCGTTCCCGAGTTAGAAAAGAAAGAAGAAGAAAAGAAAGGATGGAATGAGAAGAAAAAGAAAATAAATTTAGTTGTGACCGAGTTTAGGAAAGATTAGACTAAATTAGAAGAAAAAAATATCCTAAGCTTAGTTTAAATAGATAATAAAATAAGGACAAATAAGTTATTTTTCCCCCTTTCTCCTCTTTCACCTTCAAATCCTCCCAAAAAAGATAATTGACTAAATCGTGGGTCAAAATAAGAAATTTACTATTTTCATCGGAAGTACGGTAAAAATAAAAAAAATATTCTTAAGCTAAACTGAGGGTAATGATAATAGTAAATATATCATTTTTAAAATATTGAAGCTAGTTTGGATTGGACTCATGTAGATAGTCTCCACTGTCGACCCACCAACTCCACCACTAAGCTTAGCACAACAATCAAACAAACCAACAACCAAACAATCAATGAGTTAAAAAGGCAAAAATACAAACTAAGTTTGTAGTATTTGATTTGTTTTATTATACTTAACTAGATTCTTGACCATTCAAAATGTTAAACTAATAGTTTTTTTTTGAGTTTTTATAAATTCAGTCTATTCAAGATCTTAATGTAAAAAATAGCTAAACTTGAAGTTTTAATGCTGAAGGAACGTTCAAAGTCGGATCGAAATGGATGAAGCATAAATTTGCGTGCGGTGAGGATATAAGACTTGTACCAAGAGATGGCGTGCATGACCGAGCGTGCGATGTTTCTAAAGTTTGTGCGCGACGCTGATGTTTCCTAAACTCGATTAAGTCAAACTTCACAAATTTTGAGAGCCATATCTTCAGTGCCAAAATTTGATTTTGATGATTCAAGATGCGTTAGAAAGAGGAAACAAATATACAATTTTCTAGAGGAGTTGAAGTCAGATTCTCAACAAATTTATGCCAACAAAGGCATTAAAGTTTAAATGCAACTATACTTCTCTTTTCTGCACAATTTTGGTTTTCTGATTCCAAATCGATAGATGTACGGTTCAAGATAGATATTGTGAGAGATTTCAACCAGGTATTCATATGAATAGATATAAGAGCTACAAAAAAGAGAAATCCTAAAAGCTACCTGCAAAGAACTTGAAATCACAGTAAATATAGAGGGTCTCACATCCTCATCAAATGCAACAAGCCTCTTCAGAGTTTTCTCTCTCTAAGTCCTTTTTCTCAGCGGGATATAGATCAGAGAAAACTACACCCATTTAAGAATTTATTTTTTATTGATTTGAATCTTTTTTTAATAATTTTGCCACTGTTTTTGTGTATTTTATGTTCATTCAGAGAAAATGTCCCAAAAATGGTGCATGAAGTGAAAATGAAGCAATTTGAGGTGAAAACGAACCAAAAAGTGAAGATTTGAAAAGAAGTCAACATCTACTTGGTCGGTTAAAAATCTTATTCAGCCAAGTAGACTTCCAACGGCTGCCTTGAATCATAATTGAAAATTTTCTACCCGGTCAAGTAAGGTACATTTAATGCACCCTACTTGACGCAGTGGTAAAAGCACAAAGAATTTTACTTGGCCAAGTAAAGCATTTAATGCTCTCCAAATGATTGAGAGAAGAATTTGCTTTTAGTTTTATTCAACCGAGTAGAGCAAATATTACTCATACTCGGTCAAGTAGAGAAATTGCACTTAGTCATACTCGACCGAGTGAGAATTTTTTTACAAATTTTCTCAATTGAGTAAGAAGTTAGAAGACGCATTGAATGGATGATTCAATAAGGAAATCCTTCCCTCTTCAATGGTGTTGACTCCCTTCTTTTTCCACTCAAATCCACCAGTATAAATAGAGCCCCCACCACACAAGAAAAGCTTCCAAGTGAGACAAAAGTGATTCAAGCACAAGGAAGAGGTAGAGCATCTTTATCTACATTTTCTACACACTTTTAATTTAGTTTTTATACAAGGAATCATGACTTCCAACTAAGCCATGAGCGAGTAGTTTCCTCCTCTTCCGATGGATCTAAGGTCCCAATGTATTATACTCTTACTCTCTCCATGTTTATTTTATAAAGACATTTTCTTATTACTCATGTCATGTAGTCTATTTATTTTAAATGTTAGCATGTCTTGTCTTAAGATTACTATGTTATTATAATTGAACATAAAATATTCATAATAGAAGAACCTAGGCTCTATCATCCTCTATGGTCATGCTCTTAGCCAATGAAGATAAGAATCAGAAGTGGTTATGAGCATGACCCGGTTGTAATCAACAGAATTGACAACCGAAGGTGAGAATTAGAGGTTGTCAAGGAAGTCAAGTGATATAGTAAGTCAGAATAATCATGTTCTTTATGTTATGGGCATCGGGCCAACGTAAGTGAGAATAAGAGTTGGCTCGGTGTCTAACAGATTTGTACTCGTTTATGACATGTAATTGAAGGTGAAATCGGAAATTAATGAGAAGGGATGAATTAGACCCTAACAATACTTTTGTACATATCCAGAAAGTTAAGTATTTCATCCTTCATACTGATGTTGTGGGATGAACCAAGATTGGAAAAGATCGTAGTTGTTAGCTACATCAGGGAAAGACTTAGGAGCTATTCACATGAGAAGCTCAAGTGAAATATATTATGCTAATAAAAACAATGACATAGTAAGTAAAATACTTTGTAGAGTTGCATGTGTAGGATTACATATTCTAGGTGAAGTAGTATCTTAGGAACACCTTTATTAGTTGTACAAAACCCCCTAGCAATCCAATTTTTATAGAGAAGTAAATATGTAGGCAGTAACAATCAAATCTCTTTGACAAATCGTAGCTCCTCATGTTCGACCCCAGACTTATCGCGTACAAATTAGTTTTGTGATGTATTTGATCCTCCACTCCTGAAGATGAAAATATTACAACGTCAATATGGCGCCATAACATGGGAGCAATGGTTGAATTGCTTTGAGGTTTGGCTTGGCACTACGCAGCTCAGTTCTCACTTATGATTTTTTATTTTCTTTTATCACTTTTTATGCTTGGTCTCTAGTTTTTATTTGATAGGAAAACTCAATCTTGGATGTAGAGGAGTGTAGACTTACTTTCTCTTGATCCAGAAATTGAGTGAACTCTTCAAAGAAGAAAAATACGCCCAACCATTTCGTTCCATTCATCAAACCATTTTGATGGAGATGCCCATGGAAGATAAATCGCAAAGGGAGTACTTTATTCCCTCCACAATAGGCTATAAGTTGACAATCACACCACTTGACATCACCAAAGAGGCTTGAGAAGTCAAGGCGACCCTCTGACCTTTTGATAAACAATACACTTAGAGGGTCAACCTAGGAGGAGGCAAACACTTATATCAAGAATTTTTTTGGAAAGACATTCAAGGTAGGAAACATGTCTAATGATGTTCTCTACCTTCTTTTATTCCCATTCTCTCTATGAGATAGAGCCAATTGGTGGATCGAAGGAAAATGCAACACATGAGACAAGCTCTCACAAGCTTTCTAATGTATGTTTTATCACCTGGCCATGACGAATGATTTCATCCGGAAGATCACCATGTCCTAGCCTTTCAGTCTGTCATGTTCATCTTTTGTGCGACTGCATTCTGTTGTGGTGTCCTGTGCATTGTTAAGTGCCTCTAATTCGATGTTTCTCATATAATTTCAAAAACTATGAATCTATATATTTTATGTCATTATCTGACCTCAAGCACTTGATCTTTCAACTTGTTTGGTTCTCCACTTCAGCTTTTCGTAACTTGAACTTGTCAAATTCAGATTTTATTTCAAAAATACACCCTAAAATTTCTAGAAAAATTATTAGTAAAAGTAACATATGTCCCGGCTCCTTTCACTTATAGAAATGAATTATCTTCATGCCCTTAGATTGTGACATGGAATTTCATTTTCTAGAATCATCACTTCGTGATTCTCTTCTATGATCTTGACTGCTCTTGACATACAAACTGTCAGCTTGTTTAAGGAAGTGTCCCCTACATTTTTCTTTCGGTGGTGTTAAGCCAATAAGACTGCAGTAATCTCTTCAACTTTGATAGTTATCTTTCTCATTGTAAAAGTATTCACCATATGTTTATAACAAGAAGACAACGAATATACTAAGATCATTGCTTTATATTCATTCTTAATCTTCACCCCAAGCTGTGTTAGATCTATGATAACTTCATTAAAGACATTTCATTCCCTTCCTTTAACTTCAGCCCGTACATTCTCCGCTTTAGATACAGTTTATTCATAAGGAATTTTGACGTAAAATGTGATTCCAACTTCTATCAAATTTCTTCTAAAGACGATAGACTTGTCACGTGTAGGGGTGTTCACTATACGGTTAAAACCGTTAACCGAAGTCGGTTAACCGATAATTTTAACCGTGGTTAACCAAATTCAGTTTACCAAAAAATTCGGTTCGGTTAACCAAAAAATTCGGTTCGGTTAACGGTTAAGATTATTTGATTGGTTAACGGTTAAAAAATTCGGTTCGGTTAACCGATTAACCGTTTAACCGAATAAAAATATAAGAGTTAATATTAATTACAAATATAAAAATTAAATAAAAGTTCATCATATAAATGAACTTATCTTATGCCAAGAACTACTCATTTCGGTTTAGCTTAACGAAGAGACTCGCATGGACTGATGACTAAATGAGAACGAGACAAACAAGTTTATAAGTAAATTCTTTACTCTTATGGTCTCTCAGAGTAGGCAATGTGGGATTAGTGGGAAGAAATTTGCTCTTTACTCAAAGCTGCAGAAATTTGATCTCTTCCAGGACATGTTGCTGCAGAATGCACAGCTCAGTCATTGTGTTGGAAGTTGGAACTGTAGGGAGCCTGGGCACATGGCAACCAATTGCCCCAATGACAATGAGGGTGTTTGTCACTCCTGTGGCAAAGCTGGCCATCGTGCCAGAGAGTGTCCCAATCCCGAACCAGCATCTGGTGACCTGAGGCTGCACAATAATTGTTTCAAACAAGAGCATTTTAGCTGCGGAATGCACCAATGAGAAAGCGGGGGAATGCTCAAACGATCCTGTGTGCAATGTTTGCAACATTTCAGGGCATGTGGCTAGGAATTGTCCCAAGTCTGGTGGGAGTAGTGGAGGTGGATTCTATGGCGGCGGAGGCAGTGGAATTCATGGTGGAGGCTTCCATGGCAGTGCTGGTGGTTTTCATGGAGGAAGTGGCGGTGGTGGGTTTCGCGGCAGCAGTGTAGGCTTTAGGGATATTGTTTGCCGCAGTTGCAACCAGGTTGGGCACATTAGCCGTGACTGACTCGATTCCTCTTCTTCCTCGATATGTAAGAATCATAACAAATAGATCTTCTTAAGAACATATGAAATGGTGGTTATGGAACCAACAGTATAAGTAGTAAATTCTTGAGCGAGGAAAAGGAAACAAATGGCGCTTTATCTCTGTAGTGTATCAGAGAGATTCCCTAATATGAACTCCAACAATTTCGTATTCTTGGGGACTTTAGACATTTTTAGATGATTAACTGTTTCGATGCTCTGAATGCTTATGATTGTAAGTGACTTATTTTATCTAGCAACTTCTGCAGGAAAAAGCTTTTTCAGATGATAAATGATCTTCCTACTGTTTTTGAAGTTGTATCCAGAAATATCCAGCAACCCAAAGATCGAGGTGCCTCTAACTACACCAGTAACAAAAGCAAATCCATTGCTAAAGTAAGAAGTCAGTCATAGTCAAGTTCTTTTCCCAGTGCATTTTTTTTTGCTGATAACAGCTGATGAGAACATTTGTCTCTTCTCTGGGTTTGCAGTCTTCTCTAGTCGAGTCCCAGACGACTAGGGTGGTGAAGGCTCTGCCATCTCAAGAAGAAAATGTTAGTGAAGACGAAAATGAGGATGATGACCAAGGAGCCATTTGCGGGGCATGCGGGGACAACACCGGTGCAGACGAGTTTTGGATTTGCTGTGATGTTTGTGAGGTTTGGTTCCATGGAAAATGCGTCAAGATAACGCCAGCTAAGGCTGAGCATATCAAGCATTACAAGTGCCCAGGTTGCAGCAGTAAGAAACCTAGAATTTGATCTCCATTTAATTTGTGTAGTATGTTGGTGAGATGGACCATGTTTGGCCATGAAGCTATCAAGCCTGCAGTTTCACTTGTCCCACATCCCTGAAAATAACGTTTCTAGCAACTGCACGACAGATTTTAGCTCTCGAGCAAGACTTATGATTTATAAACTTGAGCCAAGTTTGAGCTCTAGTTGAGCCAAGCCCTGAATTTTTGGTCTCGACAAGCTTGAGTCGAGTTCGAGAAAGCTCAATATGCATCCGAGCCGAGTTTTCGGTTAATCGGTTAAATTAGCCGAATATAACCGAAAATTCGGTTCGGTTAACGGTTAAGAAAATTTTTGATCGGTTAATCGGTTCGGTTAACCGAATAAGTTATTCGGTCGGTTATTAACCGAATTTACACCCCTAGTCACGTGATACATGACCTCATATGTCAAAACACAACTGTATAGTTCCTGCTACTAGCTACTGCAAATATTCTCAATCCTGATTTTAAAGGCTTCAAAATCCCTTGCTACGCTAACAAATATTTCGCCCATGTTTGCCATAATCTGAAATTACCATGACCGACATAGCTATCTCAACTTTGCTCTGATACCACTTGTTGAGAATTATGGCTAATTAACAATAGAAAAATAATAAAGAGCATACCAAATTTAATGAGGTTCGTCAATGTGCCTATATCATCAGGAGCAAAAAGCGTCTGTATATTATTGAACGTGTTGAAATTAATTAGGTTACAGATACATGATATATAATAATAACCCTAAATACAAATCTATCACACCCACTGTCCTTTTATCTAGTATATATATGAGTTACACCCAACATATGCATATACCAGATAGGTGATCGGTGAACAGTTATCTCATGGTTAGTAGGCAGCTTTCTGTCAATGCGCGGCTAGTACGTGATGAGCACACTTGCCGCCTTTGTTTCTTCATTTTTTTTCCTCTTATTTTCAAAAAATTCATCATTGGGACTTAAATATCTGTAAATATAAAAATTCAACAAATTCATAAACTTTTATAGTCTAAAATAAATAAAACATAACGATGCACCTAAAAATTCAAAATTTTCAGACACAAGTAATTGTCGTCGTATGTATGCAGCTTACTAGCAACAGAAATTAAAGTTGACTAAGTTGTGATTTTGGTGGAAAATAAATTAAAATCGGATAATACGACAAGAAGGCTACCAGCAGCAGCAGCTACGCAAATTGTTGACCCAATAGTTGAAACCGTACGCTGACGTGCCGAAATACTATTGGTTGACATGCGTGGAGGGAATGACGTGGATTTCTGCTTAAATAGAAGATGCAAACCTTTCTCCGATCCGACCTCCAGCTTCTCCGGATCTGAATCGGTTTCTCCTCTCGCTGTTTCTTGCCGTTTGAGTTCGTCGCGAAGGTCAGATCAACACCCATTCCTCTTTTACGCCTAATTCTGCTCTCTCGATTTCCTGTTAGATCTTCTTGACTCTAAATTAACATGGATTAGCGGTAAAGTTTCGACTTTGATGATTTTGATGAGCGATTCCATGTTGCCCTGATCTTCCATTTTGCTTGAATGCATGGATATGCATTTCTTCATTGGATTTTGATAACATTGGCTGAGATTGGATATTGGTGTTCGTGCTGTCTTGGCTGGGTCAATTCCTGATTCAGACTGCCGCTTCCTGGCTTTATTGTTTTAGTAAATATTTATTAATCGTTACTTAGATCAGAATTAGGGTACTGGATCTCAGAGCAGATGGGAATGAGAAGCAGTTTTGTGATCTTGCGGTCTGGAGCTGGCTGTAGCAGCTGAATGCCATTTATTTATGTAGATTCCAGCACTAGAAGTTGATGAATTTTGATTTCATGGTACTGTTTAATGTTATATCATCTATAGTGAATTCGAGTTCGATGTGTAGAGGACCCTTGCTGTGGTCAGGGCCTTTTACTTATTGACCAAATAATCGTGATGGCTCTTCGGATGTCAACATACATGGGTCTGTAGGTGAGGGAGGTTGAAGGATTGAATTGATGTCAGATTTTGATGAGGAATTTAATATAATAGCTGTTTTGAATCCCCCAGTTATATCATGAACACAAGTCAGTAGTAGAGTTCGGAAGTTCAATCTAACCGATGTCTCGAAGGAGAATAAATGTAATCTATGTCTAGTCAGTGCTAAATCCATTTTTTCTATTAACTTGACGTGTGAGTAGTTTGAGTTTGATGTGTTATTGAAAAGCATGAAATTTTGAGACGTGTTTCCATGTCGGTATCAAACTTTGATGTATCTCTGCAGATGGTTTCAAGCACAGGAGGCCCTCAGAGAGGAACCGCAGCAGCTGCTGCCAGCCTACGCAGGAGGAGGACCACAAGCGGTGCTGCAGCAGCTGGAGGATCTGGGGCCGGAAACATGCTTCAGTTTTACACAGACGACGCTCCAGGCCTCAAAATCTCTCCCAA
>NQLW01000032.1:3012540-3025723 GCA_002312845.1 Kalanchoe fedtschenkoi | reverse complement strand
TGTTTCTGTATGAGGGCTTCGAATGTTTGCGTTTCATGATATTTTTCCAAGCCTTGTTTCTTGGTAAGGAGTTGGTGCAGAACCCTGGCAAGATATCAGCAGCACTAATGCAGTTGATGTTAAGATCATATGAGATGTTAATATTTGTGCATTAATCTTGTTGTGGGTTACCGCAAGTTTTTCATCATTGAATCGAGATGTGTGTTTGTAGGAATTGGATTTTGAATCGTTTCTTCTGATTCAAATACATCATTGACTCAGCTTTACCGCTGAATTTTGTGAGAGCCCCAGCAAGATTTCAGTTTCAAAATTGGAAATTGAGTATTGGATTGGAGAAGGCAGAAAGCACCCCTATTTCTTCTGATTCAAAGACATCATCCTCTCTCTAAGTCTATTCTGAACATGCCTAATTGGTTCAGATGTCAATGTAGCTTCTCAAGTCTATTATAAGTGCTGTGTTTACAAGGAGCTGAAAGGAAGACATGGGTGATAAAGTGACGCTGCCTTGGGTTCATGAAAAGGAGGATGTGAATGTGAAGCGCCCTTTTCTGGCATACCATAAGTTGTTGAACAGACCAAAGTCATATCATGACTTCTTGAATGAGATTGAGAAGCAGGATGTTGGGTCCAAGGTTCATGCACAACAGTACGGCCATATGGAAAACACTTCCTTCCCACCAATTTTTTTTTTCTTTTACTGACAGAGATGATACTACTAGATGCAAAAATTGCATCTCACGGTTCCAAGTCATCGAGCTGGTCAAGGAAGAGGGAGGCCAGCCAGTGAGTTTCAAAAGTTAAAGAGGAAGAGAGAGTTGCTGCTTTTAACGGGGTTTCTTTTTTTTTTTTTTTTTGCAGTTAGTTAGGTCTTCAAAGTTGTTGATACTGAGATTTGGTGCATTGGGCAGAGCACGCAGAAGAAGATGGCTAAGGCAATGGAGAAACTGAGGAAGCAGATGAATAGGATTTCAAACCCATGTCACCGAGAAGAAGGCTACACAGAGACTTTCCTGGTCAAACTAAGCATCTAAAGCTGTTGAACAAAACTACACAAGACACATCATATAATCTTTTTGTCCCCAAAATAGAGGGACTCAAAATGACATGTATAGTTGAATCTGGAGAAATATTGCAGAATTGTTTACATTTTACAAATGTATATTGCAAACAATGAACAGGGGGGGTTAACTAACATACTAGTACAGTTGAGGTTCTCCTAAGAAGAAGATGCTGTTCGCTTTTCTTTCATTTGAAAACTGTCTACCCTGAGCAATTAGAGATCACAAGAATGGAACAAGCCAATAGTTTGGATTGGAGCTAGCTAAGCCGAGACCATGCTATCCTCATTGCCAGGTTTAGGGCCACCTATAGACCTGGACACTGATCCAAAGAGCTTCTCTATCTCTGGGGCACACCTGATGAAGGATCTATTCCAGAAGTTGTATCTCGTGTTCTGCAAAACAAAATCAAAATCCTATTGAGAGACCGGCAACTTTTGCATTCAATTCGTAGATTGATGTTCATGGTTTAACAATGTACTTTGATGAGTTCAAGGAAGGTGATCAGAAGACCCCATGGGTGGGGCCTATTCGAAATAAGCCTTTCCAACAAAACTCTAGTGATCTGCTCTTGGATGATTTCCTGCACAACATATCATCCACGAGGTCAACAGCAAGGGTAAATGTACAAAACATAAAATCACAAGTCCTCCATTGAAGTATAAGTCACTGTTCCCGTACGGAAGGTAGGTTATGGTCACTCACAAATGTGTGTAGAGTAAAATATGGAAAGGAAAGAAATATCATCAGGGTGCACAAAACCAACATCGTAAATCAGCCAGGAAAGAATGCGCATGCAAAAGTACGAAAAGTAACACCACCTCAGTTAATGGACCACCAGAAAAGAAAGCAAGATTATTATGCATCTTAAGCCAGCAATAAGCAAACAATTAACCTGATACAGTAGCAGTGATCTTTTACCTGGTCTGAGTCAGTGAACAAGTGAAGCAAAATGAAGGAGAAGTAATGGGTATGGTTGTTTGGGTAACGCAGCTGGTTTGCAATCGCATTCAAAAACAGATATCGTCCTTCAGTATCCAGATTGCCGATCAGGGTTTGGAAAATATCCAAGGCAGCATCCACATGATACGCCCAAGGATTGGACATAGCTTGTGCATGAGGAGGGCCTTTGGCCTGAAGCTGCTGAATAGCCTAGGAAGACCAAAATGCCATGAAGTCAAGTTAACAATATGTAGTTGGTATAAAGCATAACATCTTCAGCACTAGGCATTAGTCACACATACAGCCTAAACAGCAATTAATAAGATTCAACAACTGCCCCAACAAATAATGTACCTGCATTCCAACACAGAGCACAAGGGAATTCATCAAAGGTACGTTATATTTGGTCCCTGCACGAGCAGCTTCATTTGGTGGTAGTAGAAGTCTTTGCTTTAACTCTGTCACAAAGGAGGTTCCCTGCGGCCTTGCCTGAAGAAAGTTGAGTGCACATGCATAAATTAAACAGGAGGTTGAGGAAAATAGTCAAGAACCATGGTCCAAAAATAATATTCTCAAAAGGTGGAAAACGATGCCAGATTTCAAGAGAGATACCTTTAAATACTCATCTATCTCAGATTTCATCTGCTTGGACTTGAGGGCAGCATCCACTTCAGATAGAACTCTTGGAGACTGACTAATTTCTGGTAGCAAATCAATCTGCATTCCCATGTTCGAAAGATATGAAATGGATCATGGTGCTCCTTTGCAAGTAATTTGAATCTAAAACACTCATTTACAGACCTTTAAGTTGGGAGTAGATGGATCTGGTAATCTCATATTCCGAGGAAAGGCACTAAGAATGATATTTCGCATCTGTATGCAGCTTGGAGGTATCACGTCACAGAACGTGAAATGGTAGTCACAGAGAAATTCAGGGAAATCATGCAGCAGCACAAGAAGCACCCTCAGTGTTCCTTTGTACATCAGCTGAATCTGTAGATACATGAAGAAAAAAATCCGAATTCATTAGGATTATCATCCCAGATCATCATCATAAAAATATATAAAAGAGATCAAAGATTAATAAGAAGCATGCCGGCTCTCCAAATTCAGCATTTCTCAGGAAAGGCTCCAGAAATTGGAATAAGTCTACCAGAAAGCGCTGCACGTACGGCCAACCCTTCTGTGAGCTTCCAGTGAGTAACTTTGGCATGAAAGTTCTGTGGCTTACCAAATCGAGCCAGGCAAAACTGCAAACATCAAAGACAGGTGAACATACGCAGATTGAAGACTTGGACAATCATCTGATGATGGATTGCAATTCTCAATTCAGTAATGACTAACAAGAGAAATGGTTGTGCATGAAGTGCTCTATGCAATGTAAAATATGTTGGACGTGAACACCAAAGTTTTTTCATTTTCTTGTCTTTCTACCTGAAAGAAGGGATCTTAAGGGGTTGCAAAGCATGGAATGCATTGGCGAATGCAGTTAAAATCTGCAAAAAAAAAAAAAAATGTCAACTGATGTACATATTGATAATAACAACAGATTATGAGTTGCCTAGTTGGGATACCTGAAAGTTCCCACCGTCCAAGACAAGTTCAGGAGGGCAGAGATCTCGCAGCCAGTTGATGAATAATCTAAAATAAGGTCTTGGATTAAATAATGTCTTCTTGTCATCCGCATCCTTATGGATGCACCGCACTGTGACAGCTAGAACCTGTTAAAAGTATTGTACAATACAGCTTAATGTTTTTCTGATAATACCAAAAATAATAATTTAGAAAAATTAAGGATTCTGATGAATATTATATGAAAAACAACCCATAAATTATGTACAGGGAGACTGAAACTGAAACCAAACAAACTGAATACCTTTGACAAAAGAAATAATTTACTGGAACCCTGCTCTGCAACACAATACTGCATATAATAGAACACACAACAAAACTACACATTAGGATTAAAGAAAAATACGAAAAATCATCTTATTATGAGTAATAAAAGCCATTGGTACCTGCAAGATTGATGATACCAGTTTGGCATAGATATCAATGGCAAAGAACGAAATTGGCTGGGACTGCTGAGTTGACAGTGCTGAACCTGACATGATTCCCTCAGAAGACACGCAGTGTGATACAGATATTTCCTGTTGAAAGAAAGGACAAGAAAGTGTCAAGAGGTACAATGGACTAGGATAAAGAGAATCATTGAAGGAGATGTGCATTACAATCAGAATCCGGAAAAACCGATCAGACACGTCGTCTCCTTTAAGAAATCCATTCTGTTGTAGTTGCAAGACATAACGGGAACACGAAACGTCATTTGTACCGGGCAGCTCACATATTCGCCACCACTCAACAAATAGTGCAGAAACCTAAAAAAACACATGTTCAGAGACACTATAAAAAAATTGCGGGATATGAAGCACTATTCTCAAAAAGTTGAGTGCAACACAGGTCTGACAAACGGATGTAAAATTTACCTGCTCACGGAAACCTTCCGGTTCTTGTTCAGATGGCTCCGCATTAGTATACTCTTCTTGACTAGCCACAGAGGCCTGGGATGAGAATGTCAATGAGGACTGCGGCGAAATGAATAGTAACCAGAAACAAAGAATAGATCAAAACCTTATTGTCCTTGGACTGTTTGACTTTATCCTCTTTTGCAACAGAAATACTGGAGGGATTTCTAACTATCTCTATCAGCTGTTGTAATGATTCAGGAGACCCTGGCCTCATGGCAATCTGAAAGACATCAATGTCAGACACAATGCACAATGCAATGCCCAAAAATATTTACTTCTTGAGCACAGATAAATTCCAACCTTGGCTAATGCATCTACAAGATTAGGGAGTTCCGAAGTGACGCCGGTTTTTTCAAATAACAATGTTTGAATAAGAGCAATCGAAAACTCAGTCGCAGGTTCTGCAGAGTGCCACATAAAAGTCAGTTTAAACCAGTAAACAAACAGCTACTACAAAGAGCTAATGAAGCATACTGTTCCGTCCTCCGTCAATAAGTTTGGCCATGTGAAGATTGTACTCCGCAAGGTTAAGCAATTCAAGCCTTATAAGGCCAACAATGATATCTTTGTTGAATTTCCGGTCCTCATCAGAATAGATTACCTGCAAAGAAAGTCAAAAAATTACAAAGACACTTGTACAATAATCTAGAAGTTGCTAAGATCTCTGTCCATGTTCTACATACAAACAAGCTGCAAGGGATGTTACTAAGCAATATGCATACAAGTAGATGAACATACCCAACTAGTAAGTTCCTTTACAACAAGCTTGCACACATCGCGAATTGCGGCTAATATGGCTAGATGAGAGCTGATGGACAAACTGCTCAAGACCATCTCATACATACCTTTAAATGCCTGTAAAACAGATCACAAACAAAACGATGCAAGTGCGAAGCATTATCTTTTTGTTTCTTTTTTATAATTACTAGATTTATTGATACAACAGGGAAAAAGGGGGAAGTAGCTTTATAAAGTAAGCATGAAAGTTAACTAATGTAGAAAACAAACCTTTTGGGCCATAGCCAAGGCAGCTTCATCCCTGCTTATACATCTTAACAAAATTTCAGGAACCTCAGCAATGACACCCTATTATGAGAAAGAAACAAGTCAGTGTGCAATCAAATTAAATAGTTTTAACTCTCAGCAATGCAGATAAAAAATTATATGCATTTACATGTTCAAAGCCACCTGACGTAGATGGAGGGAACTGACAACAGCATAAAAAAAGAAACTATTTGCTTAAACTAAATACAAACACAATATGTACCTGAATATCTGCTTCTTTAGCATCATTTTTAACGAGCGTTTCCAGCTGAAATTATAGATAATTCATGAAATCAGAGAGCTAAGTTTATCTATTTTTCCCAAGTAATACATTTATATGAGGAGAAACACAGATGTTCATGGTCTCATTGGGGGTACCAGATAAACATCTCATTGATGAGCGCATGAGTCAATTATGCAATTTATTTGATATCTTGGTGTGTCTATTCTCAGCAATGATATCCATTTCTCAAGCATATAGACAACTTCCAAAATAACATTTCTTTAAGTTAAGGATGATGTCATGCTTCACTAACTAGGACTTATATAGCAAAGCACAATGACAATGCCCACTAGTTGATAATGAATCCCTTTCTAGAAAATTCAAAATCTGATAGCCACACATAACAGAAGAATGACCTTAAACCTTTAACAAGCAAGTCAATTCATAAATGTGGCTTATCTGGCAACAAGTAACTCAAAAATCAGTGCCTTGCAATGAAACTATTTGGAGTCACTGCCCACAAGAAAACAATAAAACAAGAAAACCAATAGCCTATAGAAACCTTCAATAAAAGAAGCTGGTATTTATCTAAGGCGTCCCTCGTGCTCAGCAAAGGTTCTGCAATACTGCTTCCAGGACGCTCAGGAACCAAAGCTGAGGGAAGTGGTGGCGTAGATGCACCAGAATCCTAAGGGCAAACATGAAACACGAATTTACACTGAGGCTTGTGTATATGATGATGAGCTTTTCACCACATGATGAAACAAATATTTACCTTTGTATTAATGGAAGACTCAGCTTCTTGCAAGTCAGGAGCAGTAGCAGCATTATCAGCTTCAGGACTATGCGAAAAGCCATGAGATGCCCCACTATGGGCAGCGGAACTACTGAAAATTTGGTATGACGCTACAGTCAGAAGCAGTTATTCCAGAATCTCAGAAAGCAAAAAGCAAAAGAAAAAATTGCATACTTCAGCAGATGAAATGAACTGGAATCCAATTCCTCAGAGACGAAATCAATTGGCTGACTTCCTGCTATCTCAAGGCTAGAAGATACAGCTCCTTGATTCAGCTGCCCTAAAGCCAAGCCATATGCATTTGAGACTGTGCCACTACTAGGAATAGTTGACGTAGCAGCTTGAGAACCAACGGAACTCTGACCAGACTGATTTTGCCACGGGAGACGAACGAAATCCTGCCGTGGAAGCATAAAAAGAAAAAAAACACAAGAGAAAAGTTTAGGAGAAGTAAGTGGCAGTTCGAATTCAATGGATGGTCAAAGAGTTCACCTCATAAACTCGTTGTTGTGACATGGATACTGGGGCAGGCTTAGGGCGTAATGAAGCAGGTATGGCCCCCACTGAACTTTGAGCATAAATACTTGATTCAAACATTGCAGATGCGACTCCCTCTCTATGCTTCCTTCGCAAAGAAAGCTGTTGAGCAATTTCCCCATCAATGGTTTGTATCGCCTGAGAAAAGAAGTGAACTGTAAAACAAAATACTGTACAAACCCTGTATACTCTTCATAAATAAGTTACAGAAAAATAACAGAATGAAGAGAACTCTGTTCCCGAGATTTGACATCACATGATTCAGGTTTTGGTGCCAACAATGGGGCCATCTATTTACAGGATCAGTTAAAGCTCTATGAAAGACTTTTGTAGAAATCAAATCAACAAATATTAACAGCAGAGCTCCAGGATCCTGATCACAATATGAGACGAGAAAATATAATAGATGTAAAAAGGACTGGTCCAGTCGCAAGTAAACCTCATTCCTGAAGTCAGACGTACACATACTGACTTATACCTATGATATTACCTTATCTGTTGCAGCTTGCTCAATAATAGCACAGCCCAAGTCAAGATTATCGTTGGTCACAAGCAAAACCGCTTGCTCAAGTAGTTCACTTGTTATATTTAAGCTCTGGAGAGAACTCCTTAGCTGACTTGATATAGAAAGGCGGAGGGGTTCCTAACATATAAAAAATAATCACTGATCAAATTATAGTTAAAATAGGACTGAATTTTTTGATAGGGAAAATAGATACACATATATATGATCCAACGTGGAGAAAAGGCAAATAAGTAGGCAAACTGCAGCGATGTTAGGTCTGGCCTCAGTTTTAATGTCTGAACACTTGTAGAATGTTATTGTGATATACTGCAGACCACCGAGTATGTGCACATGTATTGTTCAAGTTCAGATTTGGAGACCTTGCATGTGACATGAGCTAGACTTCCAGCCAGACTAGCCACCATCAAATGTGCTGCATTGTATATACGTGATTCGTCCGAGTCCATCGCATAATCCTGCCAGGGCATGTAATGAGAAGGATCAAAAGTCAAGTGGACGAAACATGTTGAATTTAATGAAGTTGACAGACAATATAGTTCGAAAAGTAGGGAAGGGTTAATACCTTTAACACAAGCTCTTTTGTAGTTTGAGTAGCTATTGATACACTTCGCTGAACAATACCACTAACACTGTCCTTTATAGCTCTATCCATGGCGATAGGTACCACTCTGAAAGACAAAAGAATTAAGAAAACATTCATCATAAAAAAAATTATAAACAAAAACTAAAAAATCTGAACCTCTGAAAATGTAAGTGCAATCCCAGAGCAGCGAGCTTCGGGTTGATGACTACATGAGTTCCGATGTTGGGTATAGGAGTAGATAGCTGCAAAGAAAGATACAAACTCCAATTCATAAAATTAAATCAGAATGCCCAGGTTAGGAAAAAGTATATGAAACCCACAGACACACCTGACTAACAGGAAAACTTTGTGAAGCTGCCTGCAGCATTCCCTGGGCAGATGATATCTGATCAGGCAAACCCAACCCAGCCAGCTTTTCTTCCTCAATTAATGCACCGGAAGACATGTACCGGGAACCATCATACTGTTTCATCAAAATGGCTTTGATGGGAACGGTTTTGATGAAAAGAACGCAACGACCATATAAAAATGCAACAAAGATCACCAACCTGTGATCGCATATGAGCATGACCACTAGATAGAGATGGACTGGACATCTCAAGTGGTAGTTCTATCTGATTAAGTGCAGATACTATTGCTGATTTAGATTCAGTAACCACAGGTGCCGGTTGGGATGTAACAATTTCTTTATTTGAGAAATCAGGATTGCCTTCCACTACCCGTACTCGGTCTTTAAGAAGAGAAGTTGGAGGGACATCTTTTACCCCCAGATTTTTAAATAAAACCTAAGTTTTTGCAGAATAAACCCATCAAAAGTTATTCATGTGCTTGATAGACTTATTGTCAAGTGTCATTCAGTTGCAATGAAAGAAAATACCACAGATTCACAGCACCAATATATAAATATGAGTAAATGGCACAAATAAACATTTGTGTACCTCAATGTCAAACTTTAGGTTCATCTTCAAATTAGGCATTGCATATATCTCTGACAGTAGTCCAAGTATACCCATAGTCCAAGGATTGGGTGGTTTGTAAGCGACACTATTTTGACACGCCTCTAAAATCTACAGCACGAAGCAAAATGTGTTAGTTATATTTGAAAAGAAGTCCAACAGATATGTTCAAGATCCAGAACTATCAACCTTGGAAGTGAATGGAATTACAGCGATCATGAGACCCTTTTCATATGCCTGAAATAGAGAAAAATGGATGAGGCACATCACTTGCAGATCAGACGGACAGTTAAAAGAAATAGATACATAAAAGAGAACCATTTACATTTCCTTCTAAATTAGAGAATAATAGACAGCAGAAAAAAGTCAAAAACAAATCACCACAATTACCTCAATAATTAAGGACTTGGGATCAATTTCCCGAGCTCGTAAGACACTATTTCTTCCAATGGTAAATTTCCCCAGCCAGCTGCCCAAATTCTTCAGCAATGAACGTTCTTCTGAACTTGATTTAATGAGATCGGACCCTAGAAGGACCTATAGAAAGCATAAACTTGGTTTCTAAGTATGAGGTTTAGCCAGAACAAAAATGATAGAGTGAAAAATACATACCCTGCAGTTTTCGTAAGTGGCCTTGAGAATCTCCTTATTTAGAAGTTTCAATTTAACTTTTTCAAGAAATTTCAAGTATAACTCATGATAGTTTGGCTCAATGCTTGCTCTGTAAGGAAACAAGCCAAACATGTAAACAACATTTTTTTAATGGAAGTGTCTGACATACCAGTCACAGCACTTCATACAACCATTCATATAGAACATCAAGCACCTTTATTTTAACATTATGAAGAACATACTTGTGAAGCACCAAAACTAACCTCTTCATTACAAGGTACTGCGAGAACCATGGGTAATGTTGTTCTTTCAAAATTTCCGCGAATTCTTTTGATTTGGAATCAACATTTGCAGTGGAGATATTATTAAAGATAAACATTATTTTGTCCTGAATCTCCGATGATGGCGCCTGCAAATTGAAAAATTATACATGAACTACATTTGAGGCTTGAATTGTAATCATAATGAAAAAATGGAAGCCAAACAGTTTATCCATAAAGTTCTTAAATAGATAAGATGATCCTCAAATGCAAAGCCTTTAATTAATGTCCAATCAAGTGAAGAAAAAGATAGCTACAAGCAAGCTAAACTGAAATACAGCTTTGATGGGCCTCGGAAAAACCCGATTTTTATTTTTTAAACAAAGAAGGCACTCACCAATCGAGGAAGAAATAATTATATTACATTATCATTAGCGTTGCTGATATACTACAGAATCCACATTTCAATAATAGGCTGATTAGAAATGCAAGACAAGCATATCTGCATACGCACACTAATTCATGCTCCTGAAAAGAAGTGAACAGCCATTGATGTACCTCTATAGGAGTCCCCCTCTTCTCCGCTGCAGCAACAAGAGTCTCAATATTCAACGCCGAGCCAAACCCCGTGCTAGATGACTGTGGTCTTAAAATGCCTACAACATAATGCATTTAATGTTTTATAAATAGCCCTTGATAGAAAAATCATAAGGTACAGGACCACACACGTAAGAGTCAAACATACTGGATGTGCCACGAGCTGGACGGATATATGCAGGGGATGAAGTGGGCACATTGGGAATACTAGGCGCACTCTGTGGCTGCGAAATTTGCATAGTTGAACCAACTAAGCATACAATGGTTTCAAAGTACGGAAGAACAGCTTACACAAAAAATGTTAGTGGCAAACTATCGTTAGCATACTTTTTGAGAATGAGGAGCATCCCCACGTAGGAGAGAAGGTGACTGTCCAGGAGTTGATGGGACTAGCTTAGTGTGATTGGATAAATTTACAGACAACTTAGGTCTCTCTTCCATAGGTGCTTGATGTCTTTGCAAATGCTGAAGAGCAGAAGGGTCGTGCAGTCCAAGCTGTCCTAAGCTAGATTCCATTTCCTATTTAATCATGTTTGGGCAGAAGCAGTGAGCAAACAGTATCATTGAGAACAGACCAACCAACATATCCAAATACATGGGTAAAATTTATGTACACATGTATGCGGGTCACGACAACAGCAGACATACACCCCTAAGCATGAAAAAGAGGAACTTGGGGTAGAACCTCCTGAATAGTTTCTGAATGAAATAATCCTGAATATTTCCAGTAGTATTTTATATGAATATCCATATTTTTCAGATTTGCGGATCGATTTTTGAAAAACCAGAGCGAAAAACAGGAATTAACAAGGACTCTCTGACTGCATTTATACTGGTAGATGCAAAGCAGATGAAGATCTGTTCTAAACTTGATATATCTGTGTTTGCGCGTGTGGTTTTGGGGGCGGGGGGAGGCGAAACTAAAAAGATAAACTTGGTACCCTGAGAGCACCATCCACCTTTCGATACAGCTCGAGCGAAAAATAAACAGAACTCTTATTCTATAATAGAAATCCAAAAGGGCCCATATTTGAATGAAGGAATATCATCTAGTAGAAATACGAACAGATGTTACTAAATTACTGTGTTTAAAACTTGCATTTCTGAGTTGGTTTCCTGAAGCTACCATAACAGTGGTCTATTTAGATTATTTGTCATCCAAGTGGCCCATTGTACTTTATCTATGAGCAATTCATAATAAACTAGATAACATGTACCAGATTCACTCTACTGGATGCAAGATTTGGATCAGAAGCAACAACTCCACCATGGGCTTCGACGTGGGTGGCTGAGGCCCTAGTCAGAACTCCCTCAATAAATACAATAAGCTCAGGGTGTGCACTGCGGAGATGCGAAATTTGTAGGATATGGTTGCAATATGGTGGCCACTCGATCAGACGACCAACAAACTGTTCCACCGCTGTAGTCCCGAACAGGAACATCTAGAAATTGTAAGGTCCTGGTTAGATTGTACGCATTTCATAACTTGAAAGACTTTCATACATGGTATACTTACTTTTGAGTCCGCAGGTTTACGTAATGCATCCAGGATATAACGCAAAGCGACTCCAAGTTCCATGTGGGTCACAAGCTGGTGCTTGATTACAGAACCTGGGGAACATCATCCACATAGCAAGATAGCGAGCAAAAGTATTTCTGTAAGTGAATACACTTTTGGAAAACTGTAACATAAACACGTATCTATAAATAAAAGGGCCTGAGATTTATGGAAACTCATTAGTTACCAGTGCAGCAATTTGTACATGGATTTCATATTGAAACTGTTAGGTTGGGGAAAAAATAGAAAATACTTTATGAAACATAAAATTCAATTGGCAAATATCAAAATATCCTCACCAAAGAGAACAGCGGCAATTCTAAGTTGCCTGTCAGGATATCTGGGGAAGAACATATATTCCTCAAATAGATTGGAGATCATACAAGTGAAAATTGCATTTTCCCTGTGGACATATTGAGAAACCATTTTGTCATCTAACACTACACGATAACGCTAAATGTTTAATCATTACTTCCAACAATCAATATACACATATTGTACGGATCCACGGAGCATAAATACTAGTGTACCTTTCATTCGATGATTCCTTGAAACGAGCAAGTAACTGAACAATAGCATCAATTGTCAAATCACCATTGAATAATGTTTGGAAGTATGAGTTTGCTTCACTCTCTATATCTTTTGTAGAATCTGAAGAATCAGCAGGCCCTTCATTTTTGAATTGGGACCCTACAAGGAGCGCTCCATGTAATTTACTTACTTCCTCGGACAGATGAGGAGAGGCAAGTACACTACTATGCGCCTGAAGAACCTACATAAGAATGAAAGTTCCTTAATTTCAAAGAAAGACAGCATCACATTGTGCTGGAAATCAAGAACAAACTTATGTAAATAAACCTTAAGGAATGTTGACTTTGTATCGGCACATAGGCTTAAAAGAGCACCATCACTAGAAGACCTGGGTGACACATTCTGGACTTCACCGAGCTGAAGTTCCTTTAA
>NQLW01000032.1:2956848-3012347 GCA_002312845.1 Kalanchoe fedtschenkoi | reverse complement strand
AGCAAGAGAAGCCAATCTGATACCGAAGGATATAGGAACCATCTCCAGCACTATTGCCAAATTCTGAAAGGGAAACAGAAACCTCCATTCAGGTGACACAATGAAAGAATATAAACCCCAACTTATCTCATAAAATAGGAAAGTGGGAGTAAGAACAATTTATGTTATCAAACTTGCCAATAGTGCGAAAAATGTTTTAAACTTTAAATTTCAGATTTCCAACATTTTTATGGTGAATAAGAATAAATAGTGTAACTCAGTCATACCCATTTCTTTGCAAAGAAGCCAAACCATGAGGACACCTATTTTAACCTTTATTCTACAGCATCTTCTAAGTTCTAATGCATCCTTTTATCAGATGGTTATCCACATTCCTCTCAAGCATCAAAATAAATCAATTTTTTATCTCTCCTTCTTAGTGTATGGCCTGTCAAGCAAACAAATCATGCCTGCAGCTATACAATCCTACTATGCCCTAGACTCGTATAAAAATATGTGTAGTCACTATCCAGGGGGCAGTGCTTTAGTAATGTATGAGACTCAATTGTCCTTCACTACGCGGGATAGAGGAAGATTTCTTATGTATCTTACACGTCATATTAGTCTCACAAATAAGTATTTGTTCAAAGCAGTCTAAATCATCCACATATACAGGTTAGCTTTTGGGCAATGAAATCCATAAAAGATTATCCTTTCGAACCTCTATTTTACCAAGATTTGAACTCAAGTTTTGATAATTCACCGTTTATTCTGGGGAAAGAGCGTGTAATGATTCCAAAAAAATCAAGCACCATGTCCACAAACAGGAACCTGACTTTTACTATAAAAGGCGGCACATCCTAACTCCATTGTATTAATTTGCATCTGTATTAATTTGGCAAACCGATTATAACAAGTATTATGTGCTTTATGTACCACTAAAACAGTTCACTGATAAGTGAAAACCTGAACGTGTAATAAGACCTATAATGAGGAAAATATTCCCAACAGAAAGTAACTTTGAATTCCAGAACATCTTTACTAGCTAAAAAGGCAAACAATGGATATATGCCTGCTATTATCTATTACATGATTCAACATTATTAAAATAGTGAGGAATTACTACATATAAATATTACGTTAAGTGATTCAAAAGGATAGGCGCAATATGCATGGAACTGCAAGCAGTTAGATGAAGCTGTTCCAGTTTGTACCTTGAGCTCCATGCAGACATCCAAAATTTTTATAATACTAGCAGGATCCATATCATATGCCTTTAAGAATCCTCTCACTACAATATTTTGATTTAGATTCCACAGTTGAAGGATCAACCCATTTGTTGCAGCACTTTTCCAGAGACTGGGAAAAATAGTTGATAGAATCTCATGCTGTAACAGGCAGTATGTCGTCTACAAGATAACGAGTGAGTCAATAAATCCTTATGCATTGAGCATTAGTTAAAAAAGATACATAAAAGCCATAGAACATGAGACAGTACATTAATTTGTGCCATTCCCAACAAGAGGATGTCAGGACAATGTTTGAGGGGATAGTCCAGCATTGATCTAACTGAATATGCACTGCCTCTTTCAGCTAGCTGACACAACACCTCCACCAGTTCCAAGGAAAACCATGCGAAATTTCCATGCCTCACTTGAAGTGTATGGTCATGCACAGCATCAAAATAAGCCTGCGAGAGCTTGTCGTCACACCAACTCAGAAAATCTCCACGACAATAGAAAGTCAAGATGAAGTGCTAGAAAGTCAAGATGAAGTGTGTACCAACTTCCTTGTAGAATGCGCAAAGGTAAAGACTTCTTGTGGTGCTGAAACTGCGCATCTAAGAAAAGATATCTGGCCTTCTGTATTCTTCCAGATGAACCCACAAATGGTATGAAGCGGGAACGGTTCCTGCAATATATCACAGTACATACTCATATTGCGTACTTACATACTAATTGAGCACGGATATAGCAGCGGCAAAGTATCAATTCAAAATAAAACATTATACCGGGCATGCTCGTCTGTATATGGACATCAGAAAAGAAAACGCCTCCATATTGGGCATGTAGAATCCATCATGATCAAGGTTTTCAATGACATTAATCCAGTTAATTCCAGGAGCCTGTTTTGCATCGGAAAGTTGAGATATGGACTATTTTTCGGGGCACTAGAAGAGAACAGATAAATTATGTACAAAGAGAACTCACAAGTTGCTTGATTGAATCAACTAGCACATCAACATTCCAACTGCTCATTGAAGGTAGATCTGACAAGTTGCCATTACCAACAGCCAAGGGTAGAGCTGAAACTCCATGTTGATGGTCTTCAAGACCTGTATATGTCCGAGCAACTGTTGAAATTATCCTGGCAACTGAAGGCTCTGTCAGCGGTAAGAAAAGTGATAGAATCTCCTTGCACTGTGTAGTGTTTACTGTGCATCCATAACCCAACTCCGTAAGTATGTCACTTGGACTTCGTTCCATATCCATCTCTTGTAATATGTAGTCATAAGAATCTTCACCATTTTCAGATAAGTATTCCAAGACCCTGTGGATCAACAAATCTGTAATTTTTTCAATTACAAAACAAAGACCAACAGTGAGTACAAGAGCACATCAAGGATCAAAGAACAGAACCTTGTGAAATTGTCCCCACACAACTCATCTGAAAGCAATGGCGCAAACAGAAATGAGTTTTTGTCTGCACTATCTTCTAAATATATCATCTTCATGATAGAATCAACATGATTCGAGAGACTTTCAGACTGATTAAGAAACATTATGATATTCTGAATTTGCTCAGTCAAATTAATTGGGCTAGAACACAATTGTTCAATATGCGCACTGGTGAAGTTAATTCCTGCAAATGGTAGAACGACAAGTTCAGCGAGGAATTTTCAGATGCAAAAAAAATGTAAAGTTGACATCACATGATGCATCCACCATGAGAGTTAGTTGATGAACAAAATTTACCATGTAATCTGATGATATGGTCTTCAGATTCTGATAGCGCCAAACCAACAATCATTCTTTCAGATGTGGACAAGCCTAACGCATTAGACAAACTTTCAAGAAACTCAAGATCAACAGGTGTACTTCCAATCGATTGGCAGAGTACTGTAGTGATATTAGGATTATTCAGCATGTACTTGAAAATCAATGAAGTAACTGAATTCTCTTGTAAGCTCCTTGGGCCTTTTGGTGAAGCATTGTGGTCATTCAGATTATCCAAGCAGTGTTGCATCACCATAATGCTTTCTTTGGTTCCCATCTCAACAAACTATCACAAATACAAGAGAACGGCAGTATATAAGTACTGATGCTCATCCCAAAATCACAGATACTGAGTGTGACTGATGCATAACCGTTGCAACTTGAATGATATGCATAATTCAAAATAATACTTTCAGCACATAATCAGGACGTTCCGTAATGTACAGCATCCAAAAGTCTGGAATATAAACAGTCAAAAGGCCCTCATTAACTATACCCCAAAACACATTCAGTATAGCAGCACTAAAGCATGACTTTCCAGACAAAATACAGTATCTAAGAGAAAAAAGTAAAGCCAATGAAAAATACTACATAAAGCTGGAGAAAAAGCTTGTTTAAAATTACCAAATGAAAAAAAGAGCATGCAAATATAGGCCAAATTTCAATAATTAAAATCCAGCAGCTCGTACATACTTAAGTCTCCTGGTTAAGCTCATCAAAAGCATACCAGTCTTTCTCAATATATGTAATTTAACTAAATACCCTACCAGGAATCAAAAAACACCTACATACAATTTCAAACTGTTTGAGGATTAGAACTCGCCAGACTCTAGGATTGAACCAACTGATCTCTCAACTCATCAGTGTCCAAACAAGGTCCCGCACAAAAACCACAAATCTATCGACGCCTAATTCAATTGGAAGAATTTGATGAACAATAAAAGTAAAAATAACAAAAACCTAACTTTGGGGCCCTCGGCGCACCAATTCATCCCCAAATCTCAAATTGAGAAGATCCGGGTAAGCAGTAAGGTAAGAGGGAGGAGTGAGCGACGGAGCGTGCCTAATCAGGAGGAATAATAGATGAAAGTAAGAGTTAGTGTGGTTACCTTGCAGAGATCGCGAAAAGCGGAGTCGGAGTCAGCCTGGAAAAGGAGACGAATCTGGCCGGAGGCCATGGCTGAGAAATCCAGCATGGTGTTGATGAATCGCCGGAAGGGCAGCTAGGGCTCAAAGCAGTGCGAACGAAGATCGGGGAGTACCAGAAGAGATGGATTTTGTTGAAATGCGATTTGTGTGCATTTCACAACCGGTGGATTTGTGTATATCACATTAGTTAATACTAATATTAATTATATCCTTAAAAATTATAATATCTAGTATTAAAAAAATGTCCTTTACTAATTTACAGTTATTATTATACAAGTTTATAATTTTAAAAAAATAATTATGATTTTATTGTGATTATTAAAATGATTTTAAAAAAACTTGTTTTTTTTATTCAAAACTATATATTTCTTTTATGTTTAGATAATTTGCCATAAATTTTCTTTTTCTTCTTCTGTTTATATTTGTAGGCAAAATCTTCCGTTGACCAAATCCTTTTCACTTGATTTTAGACTTTTTTAATCCATTTTTTTTTAAAAAAAATGATACTTTCATTGAGAAAAAGAGATATACAGAAGATCAGCTCAAACAATATGTCAATATATAACAATAATCATGATGATTAGTAAAACAAACTATCTAAAGATATGAATCAAAACTATTATATGAGCTCATGTAGTATTGAATGGAGAAGACTTTGATTAAAGAAAATTGAGCTTAAAAGTACACTAATGCTTAATAGTCTTCACAATGTGAGCTAGAGAAAAGGAACATCCTGAACGATAACATGATTTCTAGCTCTAAATACGTGATAGATCTGGAAATAGACCGTGAAATCATCTAAATTCATGAAGCAAATGGACAAAATGACTAAAAGAGGCATAATGTGAGGGTTGATGTAATGAGGACATGATATACATTGAAGCAATTGTCACATTCTTTAAGAGTTCATACCAGTTTTAATGCTCGATTTTTAAATTTATATTTTTAATTATTTTAATAAAGAAATAACATGAAGATGAAGAAAAATGCATGGAAAAATTTGGACTTAAATCCAGGGCAGCGCTACAATTTGCTATCAGTTTCCATATGACGTCATTCAGGCTTTACTCAAAAATCACGTGCTTCTCTCCACACTTTTCTCTTTCTCCAATTTCTAACATATTATTCTACTATCCCCGTTGTGCCATGCTTCACAAACCATCATCCTAATCCAAGTCCGCACATCCAAATCTATCGACCTTTTTTCTATAATCTCAATTTAAGATCTGATTCTATAAACCTGTTTTCTTATTTAGCCATCTTTTGTTGGAGAAAGAAATAGAGGAGCATAGAGAAATAAATTGAAGAACTGAGTATACAAAAGACATGAAGAAAGTGAAGAAGACATTTTTGAATCGCATGATAGGAAAGAAGAACGGTTGAAATTGGTAAGAGGAGAGGGGGGATTAAACTTAAACGACGTTGTTTGGAGACTGGCAGCAAGTTATTGCGCTGCCTTGGTTACAAGTTCGAAAAATTTCAAATCAAGAGGAAATTAGGGATGGTGCTCATTACTATTTTCACATGACGCATTATCTATTGTGACCAGCGGTTGGGAGAGGAAGGATGAACAAGAGAAAAAGGTTGAATAGTGAATCAGAATGTGAATATGATTTCAAAATATTATGATGTCATGTCGATTTTGTCTCTAGGATAGGGGTTTGATACAAGGATATGAGATATATTTTTTTTGGGCAGAGAAAAAATGTGTACATGGTGGCTTAGCAGTTGATGAGTGTTAATAGAAGTACTGCAAGGCTGAGATTTGATGGAGAGTTTTACAAATAAATATAAAGTAATAATAATGTTTTAAATAATATTGTGCGGAATGATGATTTTTTTTAAATAAATCCTTCACAATTTATGTTTTTTCAATTGGCCCTCTTTTAATAAGTTTTTTGAAATTGCATAGTTAAAGCCAACCGCAGTTTGAAACTGTGTCTAGATTAAGTCCAGCCGCGATTTCAAACCGTGTCTGATTGGTGATTGGACTGGTTGCTAACTAAGCAGCCTAGTCAGCGTACACGTGTTCGTACTGATGTTAGAAAGTATGTGTAGACTTAGCTGATCCGTCCTTTCAAACAGCGGTTGGATTTTAATTCCTTTAGAAACCGCGGCTGGACTTAGTCCAGACTTAGTTTGGAACGGTGATTAGAATCAGGCTTTTCTCTGAACACTATTGTCGATCCAGCCGCCGTTTGAAATGATTTCTCGATAAAACAAAACATAGTTTGATACCTTGGTCTGAATTGGCCTGCTCTCCGAACATTTTTTCCAATTCTAACCGTCGTATGAAATGGTTGTTGGCTTTAGAGAAGACTCGATTTTGAACTGTGTCTCGATTTATACTTTGAAATTTTTATTGTATAATTAGATTATGTGATTTATTATTGCTATTTTGATGTTTTGGTTTTACATGTATCGCTTGTTAGTTTGTATTAATAATGTAAGAAAATTAAAAGAAAATATTTTAAGTGTGCATAAATTATTTTCAAAAAAATATTTATGTAGCATATGTGAAAGGTTCAACATTTAAGTAGTCATGTATGTGGAATCTAATCACTTCCTACGACGAGGAGGTGATTTCTCATGCGGTGTCTAATGAGACATTGCAAACTTAGGACACTTCGAATGTCGAGGCACATGCCAACCCCAATCCTCACCCTGCTCCTGTGTCAGTTACGTCACCTGAGATGGCCCCACCCCGTCTATTCTATGATCCTCAAATCATCTGACTCGGTGTCTATTTGGATGATAGGTGATGGTGTTGGTAAATTTGAAATATTTAAAAAGAATGTTAGAAACATTATCCAAATGTTGGGAACTTGTTAGAATTCAAGCACAAATAGTACATGAAGGAAGTGTAATAACTTTAGGATCGATCCTGAGCCTAGAAGCTTCATTGACGCGCTCCAACTCGCTACGGAGAGTGTGAAAAAGATCTTGCATAATCCTCTTCACATGCCAACTCGCGTCGCTTATGAAGACTTTGGTTGTTGTCTTATAGCTCAGCAATAATGACTTCACCTGCACATTCATAAAAAATAAGATTACTAATATAATTCAATTATATGAAAGTAATTTGATTACAAATTTTAATGTCACTCACCAATGCAGTGTGCTCAGATGCAGATTGGTAAGTGGGCACATGGAAAGTGGGTGATTAGACGACGCGATGAGTAATCCTCTCATACCAGTCGGTGTCCTCTTTGAGAGTTGTCCGATTATAATCCTCAGCACCCTGAATGATGAACTCGTGACGTGAATCTCATAAGATGATCGTCAAGGCATGCTCCCCGATCCAATCTAATTTCTCTCTCTTTAGAAACTACATGTAGCTTTGTATGACCATGACGTGTTCTATCTGGTAACTAAGGCTGCTAGCTGAACTGTTACGTAACACGACTCAGGTAGTGCCACCACGAAACACTCAAATGGGATCTCAAATGTCCAGATGTGGCTCCCAAGTAGACACAACAGGCTCAGACCCTATAATCGCTCCGATTTGTATGGAGTCCAATGCTACTAAGCCGCAGTCTGTTAGTCTAGCTGATCTCAGTAGAATATTAGCACTTGCCGAGGTGTCTGTCTATATGCCTGTGTACCTCCATATCGACTGTGTATTATATAGCATGTTAAACAAGTTTTATGAAATAATTAATGTACTATATTAGTGACAACATTCCTGTATGCGATAGATGGAAGCATCATATGATCACCCTCGTAAAGCTCATCCATATAACCAGCAGAGGCGTGATGGTTTCGCTCGGGCGCTAAGAGGAATTCTCTCTCGAGCCCATAGTAGTAGTAGTGATGCGTTACCGAGATGCTTGTGCCATCCGACACAAGCAGAGCATGCACAAAATGTAGGCTCATGCATACTACTCTAGTGTAGCTTCGTCGGCCTCCTCTGGGGTGTCCGCATGTGTCTCTCAAACTAAGGCAATCGTACAACACTCATAGATCGTCCTCGCTCTGGGTCCATCCCAACAACTTAATACTCAGTCGTCATCCTCACAAAATAATCAAATACCGCTACATCTTCATCACTATCCTCATCTAATAATTCTAACTCTTCACTATTTAATCGTCTAAACCTGGATTATCAAGAATCTCTAAGGTTCCCATTATGGCACCATCAAATGAAGAATTATTATCCTGCATGACTACTCTCTGACTCAGTCGGGCATCCGGATTTAGGTAGGAAATTGTGGGCTTCGGTTGTTGTTGGTAACAAACGTCTTGAAGATGGAATTAAATTTGAATCTGATTATGATCATGCAAATGGACATGTGGTTCGCATTGAGGATGATATATGGAATGAAGGGATTTCAGATTGGGAAACTTCATTAGTAGGTTATTTTTCGGATTAGCTCCGTCTCTTTTCACCATGAGAAATTATATTTGGAAATGTTGGGGTGATGAACGTATTGTTATAGTGCAAGAGCAAAAAAGGGGAGTTTTCCTATTTTAATTTGAATCAAAATCAGATATGGATAGTATTATGGAAAAGGGACCATGGCCTTTCAACAACCGTCTGCTACTTTTGCAGCCTTGGTATCCAACTTTAAATCTCAATTTAAACTCAGCTAAGTCTATCCTTGTATGGGTAAAGCTTCTGAATCTTAATCTGCATTTATGGAGACCGAGAGCTCTAGAGAAAATTGCTGCAGCTATTGGTAAACCTATTTGCTCAGATGGTTTCACTGCTCAGTAGGAGAGTTTACAATATGCATGTATCTATGTTGAGCTTAATGCTGACTTCGAACCTTACAGACCATCAGCATTCATGGTCCCAAAGGCATCATCATCAATCAATCAGTGGATTATGAGTGGAAACCTAATAGATGTCCAAACTGCAAGGTTTTTGGTCATAAGTCTGATTTTTTCTCTAAAGTCACAAGGCAACTTTGGGTGCCAATGCAAAATCTTTTGATGAATGAAGACGATATTCTTGCATTCTTTAATAGTTCATTGCCTCCAGAGCACAATGTCAATGCTGATAAGCACTATCTCAGCCAACCCAAATCTCAGTCCAACATGCAGCTTGTTTTGGTCCCTGAACCAATTGATGATCAAGTAACTGTTCAGACTCCTAAATCGGGACAAAGATCTAACAAGTATAGTGCAGCTTCAGTCTCTCCATATGATAGTCTGATTACTCCCACTCAAATTTTCAACTTAGGTGGATCTGATCAACCCAGGGTTCTAGACACCCAGCTTATTCCTTTTGAGCATCAATCCTCCAGTAACCAAAATGCAAGAGAAGGGGCAGAGCACCGGGATCAAAGAATCTCCCAAAAATTATTCAACCAAGAGTTATGTCACTCAGAAGTGATCTTCATTCATACAAGTTTTCTCCCCTTGTCCATCATGATTAATATTGCCTCTTGGAACATCAGGGGTCCTAATTCTCCTCTGAAATAAAAGGAAGTCTTAAATTGTATGGTTTTTCACAAAATCAGTCTCTTTAGTATTTTAGAAATTAAACTGTCATCCAGTTCTTTGATTATGATCCAGAATAAATTTTCTCATCTTGGAAACTAGTCCATTACCTGCACTGCTGACCACCAGAATAAAGGGAGAATTCTTATTGGGTGGGATAAATCTTGTCAGCTTCTTTCATCTTATCCTCAATTTCAGCACTGTTTGGTTATTGTTTCAGCTCAGAATTTTTATGCACCTTCATTTATGCTCATAACCAGCCTATTCCTAGAGCTGCTTTATGGTCTAATATTTCGAATATTGCAGCTTCAATGCAGTCTCTTCCTGGGCTCCCATGAGAGATTTCAATTGTCTTCTTCATACTAATGAAAGGCTTGGCTCTCCGGTATCTTCATGAGAAATTTCAAAATTATCTTCAATCTTTCAAATCTGCAGCATCACTGACATTCCTTTCTCTGGCTTTAAATTCACTTGCACTAATAAAAGGGAAGATTCAACTAGAATTTTCTGCAAGTTTGATAGAATCTCTTGTAACATTCACTGGATGTCTCAATTTCCCTCTGCTCATGCCATCTCCTATCCTCCTGCTATCTCTAATCACAGTCTAGGTGTTCTGAAAATTTCCTCTGATCATATCAGCAGAACTTCTAAGAAGAAATTTATGTTTAGTAATGCTTGGACTCTTAATGAGGATTTTATGGATGTGGTTAAGTCTTCATGGCAGAATTCTGGACCCTGCTCTTATTTATTTCATCTCCATTAGAAGCTTAAAGACATCAAGAAGCATCTGCTGGAAAGTTATGACAAATCTCTTACTGGCTTAACTGCTAGAGTTGAAGAAGCTAGATCTAAATTACTTCGCACCCAAACTGCCCAACAACAGCAACCCTCAGATCTAATTCTTCAAGCTCAAGAAGTTTCTGATTCGGCAAATCTCTCTAAGCTGTCTAAAGCTAAGTCTATTCATCTCTATCAGCAATCAAAAATTTGCTGAGCAAACCATGGTGACCTAAACACTTCCTTTTTTCATGTTACTCTGAAAAAGAGATCTTTTTCAAACAAGATTTGTAGGCTTCAACATATTGATGGGATAGAAGATCAAGATGTAATCAGAGACAGCCTTCTTGCTCATCTCCAGCATTCTCTTGGGCAATCTCAGAACTATACTGCTCCAGATTTACGCTTTCTGGAAGGTTAAATTCTCACACCAGAGGACACTACAAACTTATGCTCAAACTTTCATGATGAAGAAATCAGAGAAGCCTTCTTTGACATGGGAAACACCAAAAGTCCAGGGGTGGATGGATACAATGCAAAATTCTTCAAAGCTGTCTGGTGTATAGTGGGTGCAGATATTTGCACAGCTATTAGAACATTCTTCAGAAATGGTAAGTTGCCTAGATCAGTGAACTCTACTCTGCTGGCTCTCATTCCCAAAAATGATCACCCCTGCTCTCCAACTAACTTCTGACCCATCTCTCTTTGTGACATAACATACAAAGCCATCTCATGCATTCTTGCCAGAAGAATTAATCACTGTGTGGCCAAGTAAGTTGGTCTTGAACAAAGTGTCTTCATAAAGGGTAGAAGCATAATCCACAATATTCTTCTAGCTCAAAGCCTTGTGACTGGTTATTCTAGGAAAAATATTTCTCCTAGATGTTGTATTAAAATAGATTTGAGGAAAGCCTTTGACTCCTTGAATTGGAACTTTATTTCCTCTTTCCTCTCTTATTACGGTTTCCCTTCTCAATTTATAAGGTGGATTTCATGCTGCATTTTGGATACTCATTTCTCTATTATATTTAATGGATCACCTTTTGGCTATTTCAAGGGATCTCAGAGGCTAAGACAGGGATGTCCTGTGTCTCCTCTCCTTTTTACTCTGGCCATGAAAATCCTCTCCAGAAAATTAAGAGCTCTCCAAGCTATTCCAAGCTTTAAGTTTCACCCCAAGTGTTCAAGAATCAAATTAAATCACTTACTCTATACTGATGACCTATTCATTTTTTGCAAAGGTAACCAGGAATCAATTCTAAGTTTCAAGGCCTCTCTGGACAATTTCTCAGATTCTTCAGGCTTATTTCTCAACTTCAATAAATCTAAAATTTACATGGCTGGGCTTTCTCCTATAGCTGCATCTGTCATTGCTGATTTATCTGGGTTTTTTAGACGGTTTCTACCAGTAAAGTATTTGGGCATCCCTCTTGATAGTAAAGCAATCAAATCCAGTGATTGTGCCATTCTTTTTTACTCTTTATCTTACAAGATTAATTCCTGGAGTCACAAGATGATGTCGTATGCAGGCAGAACTGTTCTCCTTACATCAGTCCTCAACTTTATGCAAGTTTAATAGTTCAGGGTGTTCAGTATTCCCAAGAAAATCCTCAAATCTATTGATTCCATTTACAGGAAGTTTCTCTAGAAAGCAGGGTTAAAATCTCCAATCAAATGGTCCTCGATGTGCGCTGAAACATCCCAAGGAGGTCTGGGCATTAAATCTGCCAACCAGGTTAACCTTTCCATCTGTGTATCCTAGATATGGACATTGTCCTTAAAGCAGATTTTGTTTGGATTAAATGGCTTCATACTTATTATATCAAATCTGAGACTTGGTGGAGTTTAATATCCAAACCTTCTCTCCCCTAGAATGTCAGGCAGATTCTGAAGGTTAGAGATTTAGCTATCCAGTACTACATTATTTCAGGTTTGTCAGTTTCTTGGACTATTCCAGGCAAGCCTTTTAGTGCTAGTTCTGTCTTCAAGTTTCTTCAGCCTTAAGCTCTAAAGCCTCTCTGGTATGCCTTGGTTTGGAATTCCCTATCCATCCCTAGAATTGTTTTATCCTTTGCCAATGTCGCTTATTTAGACTTCCAACAAAGACCAGTTTGCTTAAACTAGGGCTCCTAGCTGACACCATTTGCCAGTTTTGTTCAAGTGCTCCAGAAACTCAGGACCATTTATTCTTCCACTGTCAGGCTACAACTCATCTTTTCTCAGAAGCCTTGAACCTTTGTCATTTTCCTGATATCATATCCTTCTCTTTTTGGAATGAGCTAATCTTATGGTCTAGTTCTTATCAATTCCAGTCTAAAGTTTTGAAACAAGTAACCTTCCTCTTTATTGCAAGCACTTACTATCATATCTGGAGATTCAGGAATAACCTCATTTTCAAAAATGAGCCTTTCAGCAGAGCCAAACTTTTACATATGGTTAGGATGTAGTGCACTTTGAAATTATCTTACATTTCTTCCATTCAGCTCAATAGTTTTAATCAAGATTGGACGGCAAAGATGCATCTCTCCCATCTCTCAGCTTAGCATAGTCTTTTAATTTTTTATATTCTTTTAGCAGTTTTGTTCTGAGCCAATTTGCTCTCGCCTGTACATTCCTCCTTTCTTAATGCAAGCATTCCTTTTGAAAAAAAATGAAGTCAAAAAATATCACAACATATAATAAGAGAATTTGAGAAATGAATTTAAAAACCTAACCAATCGTGTAACCTAGCACATGAACCTAATCACTAACTAACTGCAAAACACAATATTAGAAATTAAGACCAAATTACGCATGAACATAGTAAAACTGAACACAATAACACAGCAATCAAGTAATAACACAACAAATTGTATACCACAACACATCAACACTCACTTGTTTGCCTTTGCGCCTCTCGGAGGCCAAATTAGCCTTACAATCTAGGTGCCTTCACTACTCTTCACTCACGACAGTGAATTTGGACCAAACAAAATGTGGTTGCATCTTAGATATTAGGCTATGGCGGCTACGATAGAAGGAAGAAGAAGAAGAAAGGCCTCTAACATTTTTAGATCTAGTTGAACTGTCATTTCAAATCACGATCTCGACTAGTAACGACGTCGCTTCATTTAATCGTTATGTTTAGAGAAGAGCCCGACTCCAACTGCTGTTACAAATTGAATTCTGAACTAAGTGTAGGTGTAGTTTTAAAAGGTGGTTTGAATTAAAATCCAACCGCCATTTGAAAGGGCGGCTCGACTAAGTCCTGACTCGCTTTCTAACTACGATTCAAACATGTGTACACTGGTTGGGCTGCACAGTCAGCAACAAGCACAGTCATCCTCCAAACACAGTTTGAAACCGTGGCTGGACTTAATCCAGGTACAGTTTCAAACCGCGATTGGCCTCAATTAGACCATTTTAGAAATGTTATTAAAGGGGGGACAATCGGGAAAAAATTCAAAAGGATTAATTTAAAAAAATTAGAATGAGGTAGCTTTTGAATAACAATATTTTATATTAAAAAGTAATTTTAATAAAAATTTTGATAATTACAATGATGGTTCAAATAAAGCTTTTCCCGTGAATTGAAAATTAAAATAATGGTATCCTTAAATTTTTAATAGGTAATATTTTTATATTTTTAATCAAATCTTTGATTTTACCAATGTTCAATTCAATAAATAAGTTCGACCTATTTCATTCTCTTTTCCCTTGCCAATGAAGAAGATTCACTTTGGTTCAGCAAATCTTGATTAAAGATCAATGATAATTGACTTGTTTGAACCTCTTCGACATTGGATCTAAGAGAGTGTGCCTAATAGTTTTACTGGTCCAAGGTACTTTAAGACTAGCTGTTCATGAGCACATATTATTTGCCGTAATAAAGTGTATGAAAGAAAAAATCAACAAAAAGTGCAAGATGATTTTTTACATACTTATTTGGAAAAATAATAATTGTGAATTAAAATCAAATATCAAGCGTGTTTTAAAATAAAACACTTTAACCAAGTTTAGCACATAACAAGAGTGGTAAAAGATAATAACCTTTAATTACATTTTTTGTGCATGGAACAAGATAAAAATGGCAAACTTTTATCACATTTGTTACGTAGCAAACGTGATTAAAGATGACTGTCTTTTATCTTATTTTGCCATGTGTCAGCAAGATAATAAACCACCTGATTTTCATCATAATTGCACGTGACATATGTGATAATATGTTAATATCTTTAATCATGTTTGCTTGTAAGGAAAAATGATCATATGTTATATTATTAATCATACTTATTTAATAATAAGTGTTATGAGATATATTAATCAAATTATTATATATAAATGTATTAGTTATTATTTGGTTGCTTATAAGAAATATAGATTGATAACTTCGTCGTTGGGCTGTCTTATGCAAGTAAATTTATAATATCCATACTCATTAGCTAGTAGTAATTACAGGATCGATCAACAGAGACTGAATCATGAATATTTAATAGCTAGATAACTAGATATAATAAAAGACACAAATACACACATATTAGGGACTTCTAGAGATAAAAGGTAATCTGAACGGTTAACTAGGAAATTAGATAGATAAGCATGTTGTTCAGGTGGTTTGGACTTCTGAGATTATCGATCATCGATACAAAAAACAAAATTTACTTCATGCATTAGTTCAACGAAATGTACATCTCATATTTCAAAGTGTAAAAATTGCTCATATTCATCATACTCTTAAACCGAATAGGACTGTAGATAAAAACTGATAAATTGATGAACCCAATCAAATTGAATCGAACCGATAGGTTCAAATCGGGTTTGAGTGTTAGTGGTTCGGTTACAGTTTTGAATTTTAAAAAACCGATGACTAATGGTTAAGTTCGATTTTTGATATTTTTCAAACCGAACTAATCCAACCAAATGGTTTCACTATATTTTAGATCATATTTAATTTAATTGAATATATAATATAAATTAGTATACATATATTATTATTTATATGAAAAGTCTCATATTTAATAATTAAAATAGTCAATAAATTTATGAAAAAAAATAAATCGAACCGCACAGTTTGATTCAATTTGTTTTTTTGAAATAAGCACTTCGGTTCGGTCTCAAGTTCATCAAACCGACCACTAACTGTTCGGTTTGCTTTTTATTAAAAACAGAACTGAACCGAATCGTTACACCTCCAATTATATATGTGTGGCATGCTCTAGTATATTATCAGCCTAGCAACAAGACATATGCAGTTGTGCTGCTGTGTTTGGGAACTCATATAAAGTTATGTTGCTTTTGCATAACTTATGATACGTTACTATATATGCTTCATCTAATTGTTATTGGCTTTCCTCTCACAATAATAATATCAACATAATCAGAATTTACAAGCACAAATTATCTCAAAAAATCACCACAAGTTTACAGTACCAGAACTACACAAGAAATTAGCCACTAAAGGCCATAACATAGATGCAAGTATAATAGTAGGAACTATAATTATACTCAAACCTAACCTAGGTTGAACTCTCTCATTGCTCTCCGCTGCTCCTTGAAGATTATCCCATATCTGAGATCTGGTCTTGGTCAATACCAAGCTCCTCGCTTGCTTGTCACGTTCGTCACTACTTCACCACATTTCACACCATTTTTCCTTTGTTAAGCTTTCTATGTGTAGGTGTGAAGTAGTTTAGATCTTAAGCTCTGAATATTCAGTAAATCATTCAGAGATAATGATGGGCTTCAGACTTCTTCAGCTTATAGAAATCAGTATAGACATAGGAGCCAATTTAGGAAGATTATTTATCCATATATTTTGTCTTGATTCTAGCATATATACATCGAGAGGCTCTCAATCGTTAGAAAAACTTATAGATAACTCTCTAATCTTTTCATAGCCTTTTGAATTATGAGAATCGGACATCTGAGCCAAAAGATATGCTCCTAAAAAGTTGAAAACATTTTGCAAAACGGATTAGGAAAATGCAGCAATTGCACGCACGTGTCACTGCCTACCGTGCGCGCGGCTGTCACACACGGCCTATTCTACATCGTTTACTTTTTTTGCTTTCTTTGTGTGACACATGTCAGCTTTTCTCTCGCTCACGTGGTAGTAAAACACTATGAGTGGCACTTGCGCTCAGCGATCACGGTCTTCTGTTCGATTTCTTCTCCTTGTATGAATTATGCTCCAAGATTACCCTTTTTAAAATAAGCATGAAATATAAAAACTAGTTAAAACCATCAAATAACACTCAAGAACGGTCCATAATTAGGTGAATTAAGCATGAATGAGATGGAATAATTTGGTTTCATCAGAGATTCATTACTTTTTTTGGTTGACAAATGTGAATAAATGTGTTCACTGTTATTTTTATATAGCATTTTTTATTTTTTTGTAGTCCACGATTGCTAGTGCTAATTCAAAAATGAAGGCATTGAAGCATTCTATTGATCTAGTGGAGGCTAAGGGCAAAATATTGGAGGTAAAACAAAAAACTGAACCCCTTTTTACTATATTGTGGTTTTACTTCATGTATTCATCTCCGTAGACTTGAATCCTCTCGTTTGTTTTATGTTTTAGCATAATTTTTTCACTTTTGAATGTTACCCTCTTATTTGCTCCCTCTACATTGTAGCTAACGAAACTATGGATACTTATGTATTACTTGTATGAGTGTCTACCTCACTTCGTGATGTTTCTTTCGCTTGACTAGGGGTTTAGAACAGATGTTAGATGTTGACACTGTTCAAGAACTCATTGAACAGTTTATGGGTATGTAGTTGTAAAGACACTACGTCCAAATTGACATTATGCAATACGAATAATTGGAACAGTGCAAAATCCATTGGGTATTGTTCCTAAGACAACTGTTTATTTTGTGTTGCCAAGAATATGTTGCCTTAGGGGCTAAATTGCTAAAACTTGTTGCCTTAGGGCATTTCCAAGCAATGAAATTTCTAAGTGTTACCTATTCTTTGCTAATTCAACATTGATTTATTGTTGTCTTGGGAATTGTTGTCTTGGGACTTAGCATTCTTTTGAGTTTGAAATCTCAATTTGAACCCCCTTAACCCATCTTTCAATGAGGAAAGACAACATGATTTAATGTCGCTATGCCACTTAGTAAAAAAAAATTAGACTAACAACAAAATTACAATATGGTATAATGGTTAGAGTGTTGGCTTTGTATCCATCTTTCATTAGACAATTTTATTATTTATAATTTTTTTATTTTCAATAAATTTTTAAACCTCAATTCCTAAACCCTAACTTTTAATCCTAAACCCTTAACACTTTTACCCCAAATGCTAAACCCTAAACCCTTAACTTTCCACCTGAAAGTCATAAACCCTAAACCCTTAACTTTCCATCTCAAATCCTAAACTATGAACCCTTAACTTTCCATCTCAAATCCTAAACCTTTATACGTACAAATCAAAGATACTTAATTGTAAATATTTTTTTGTTGTATTTTGTACTTTATATAAATTTCTTCACCCTAATATTATGAACCTTTAATTATATTAAAATATAAATTAACCTTTTATAAAATGTTCAACTGAATTTACATGTGACTTATTATAAATATATAACATTTAAAACAAAAATTAAAGATAAATGTAGACATTAAACAATTTCTCTTACCCAAAGTTGCCAAGAATGGCCCAATTTGAAATGTGAATTGCAAAGAGGGGAAATGAAAGTGAGAAAATTTTCACATTTATTCGATTTATTTTCAAATTTGGCTCTTTCGCTTCGTTTCCTATTATTTGTGAACCTCCGCTTGGTTTATTTTCCATTCTGACCTTTTCGCAGTTTCGAACTGCGAAAATCCCTATTATTTTCGTTGTTCACAACCGTGAAAAGCTCCATATGATTTTCGCACTTCGTAACTGCGAAAATCATAGAGATTTTCGTAGACCACAACTGCGAAAAATCATATATCCACGTGAAATTTTTTTAGGGTTTCAATTTTCGCAGTTCGGAACCGCGAAAATCTTTACGATTTTCGCACTTTGTAACTGCGAAAATTACATGGGAGCTTTTCGCAGCTGCGAACAGCGAAAATAATAGGCATTTTTGCAGTTCATGTCAGAATGGAAAAAAAACCAAGCGAATGTTCACAAATGATAGTGAACGAATCAAAATAGTCAAATTTGAAAAAAAATCCATTTATTCTATCACACACCTTCATTTCCCTCTCCCCAAAAATTTCCTCTCCATAGCCACCGCAGGAGGACCCGACTGTTCTCCGTCGTTAGGCCGGTCCACCCTCCACTGACACCCCACTCAAGCCATCTCCAAGGCCTGCACCACAAGTTGCTAGCCCTAATCTCTGGCTCAACTCTCTACTCACCATCTCTGGCGCCACCGCCGCATCCCAAGCTAACCTCGTCCACATCTCCTTCAACCTCACCCTTCGAAAATTCAGACGGATCTCTACTCCACCATTGATTTGGTCATTCTCCACACCGACCAGCTCGTCCACTTCATCGACGCCCTCACCCACTTCATCCTCTCTGTTTCCCTTCCCAGAAGCAGTGTTTCGCCTCCACCCGTCGAGGTATCATTTGTTTGAAGCTTGATGATTTTATGCTATTGTGGCTGTTGTCTTCTTTTTTTTATTTTATAATTTGTTCATCAACTAGCATTTGGAGTTTTTTTTTGTGTGATGTAGGAGTTTGGTGCGCTAATTGTGAGTGTTGTTGATTTTTGAGTTGATCTCTGAAATATGGGTACTTCCAATTAATGAACGGTGTGTCCAATTTCCAGCTACGAGGTCGTCATTGTTAGATACAGATGAATTTTATTTGATTTGCTATATTTCTGGCACATGTTAATTTATGAAGATATTTTAATTAATGATGAACTTTCTATATGTGTATGTGTTCGTTTATTGTCAAATGCATTTCAGTCTTATTTGAGGTAGCTGAGTGTCACATTTCGTATCAAAAATCTGGCAATCAAGTGGCGATTCTAGCTGCTCCCTGAGAAGAATTGCTTGTGGTGACTCTTAGGCTCAGTATTTCCCTTAACTTTTTGTTTGGTTTAACTATCTTTGTATCAATGAATCTTCTACTGTTCCTTGGTTTCGTAATTATGGCTGGTCTGTCTTTCGATTATCCTCTCAACTAGAGACTTCCGTCCAGATTATTATTGATTGCAAAGATAAGGCAGTTAGCTCATCATAATCACTCACATAGCAGAACCAACTTTTTTTTATGTCTCTGCTTCTAGAGTTAGCTATGTTGTGGTGGTGCTCTCAAAGTAGGCTCTGTCAAATCTGCGGCAAGGCTTTGAAAGATATAAGTTCTGTCTATTTGGTTTTAAAAGATGATGTTCTTGTTTCGTTGGTGATTTGTAGAGCTGTGGGTAGTGGAGCAATTTGTGTTAGTGGTTTAAAAGGCATTGGAGCAGGGGTTCTCTGTCAGATTATTTTTTGGTCTTTTTTTTTTCTTTAACTCTGTTATGTGGTTTTGGAGGAGGGCTTCTCTGTTTTTATTCGTCATTTTTTAAACAATAGAAGTCATGACTTTTGTATCCCTTTTAATCTATGATAAGTAATAAGTTGGATAGAAAACCAATAGCTACATATTTACATCTCACTATCAAGTAATATTTGCAGTGCGATAACTGTAAACTACTTTCTCTCTCCTACTAACACTAACAAAGGTGCATGGCCATTGCAGCAGTGTCCCACTTAGTTGTCCCGGTTATCTGGGTAGATGGATTCTCCACTTACACAGTATATACTTGATTAGCCGGTAAAGATATGTCACCATTTTGTATCTCAAGAACGGACTGGCCAACAAAACAATAAACAGGAAAACAAATTGGTGGCCTGAGACTGCTGAGCTACAGCAGGAGATGTCTCCTTACTAGTTGAGCGTGATGTCGAATCTGGTTGTTGCTGGGTTGTTGACCTGATTTCAGAGGTTTTAAGCTAATGTATTTTGATCCACTTTTCACTGAATCCCCTGATACTGGAAATGTAAAGAATTTCACACTTGCTCCATCATCACCAGAAGATGTAGGGGACCTAACCCCATTCTTTTGAGATGGTACCTTCTCATCCTGACTCTATTCATTTTCTCTAATAACCCCTTCGTAATTTCTACAGGTGCTGCATGCTTTCTTGCACCGACACCTGGATGTGAGTTGGGATAAGATTGATACGATGACAACATACAGTTTCTGAGGTTCATCATCTGGCCAGTTCATGTTGGCCTCATATCTGGTAGCTCTTTGGATCCATTACGCTCTGCAGGTTTCGTGTGTGTCCTGAACTCATCAGATTTCTTGTATATGCTAAGCTCGCCAGATTTCTTGTACATGTTAAGCTCACCAGATTTTTTATACATGTTAAGCTCCCTAGACTTTCTCAAGATTTACCTAGATATTGCATGAAGTCTTTATTAAAACTCGTGTTCCCCATTTGAATACTGAATAAGGATTCATTGGAGGCAACACTCTACTCCGCTTGAGCAGAACTTGGTCTGGGATACGATACAATGAATTTCCACTTTTCTTGAGGAGGAGAGTTCCTGAAGTGCCTCATCCCAGCAGATGGATAACATATAATCAGCCGGGTCTACCTTGAGCAACTTCCATAGTGTTATGGAGTCATAGGTAATCATGAGATTCTACAATTTACTTTCAGTTAGTAAAAATGTTGAACGAGCACCAAAAAAATCAGTGGGCAAGTAGTCCTTCCACTTAAATTTGGATAACATATTTACTGCCCAAATATGCAGTTTTATCCAGCTACCATTCTCTACTAGTAAATGGTAACTTGGCAAATAAACTTTGTTGCTAGTATATTCAGTTTTTTGTCTGTATTGTTACCTTGTTGTGCAGGTCAGCTTGAATCCTCAACACAAAAGGTTCAAGTGATCCAGTTCAAGTTTGTTTGGAACAAGAACACTTGTTTTGTGTTTGAAGCTTGAAACATTTTTGGAGTTTTTGGAACTTAAATATGGCACATATTATGTGGTCTAGACATTAATGTTTTGATGTACTATATAGCTGAATTTTAGGCACATTTTGTTGGAAATATTTGTGTATAAATGTAGCAGCATATTTAAATATTCAGGATCAGCTTCTTTTTTTTTCTAGATGCAATGGATTAAACTTGTTATCTAATGTGCGTGTTAACTTACAGGAATGCCCTAATATAAAATGCAACAACAAAAACATGTTGCCCAAAGTTTGTGGTAAATTACAGGGGTGTCCTTATATAAAATGTAATAACAAAAATGTATTGGCTAAAAAAATTGTTTCCTTAGCTTTCAAACATGTCGTGACCGACGGATGGTTGCCTTAGGTCAAAAATTTGTTGGCTTAGGGAATAGGCGACGCCTATCAGATGTGACAGTCCATTTTCATTGCCTAAGATAGAGACAAGAGAAAAAAAAGGTCTTATATAACATTTTCGGAACGTTACATAATATCGTTTTGGAGGTAGTGAGATTTTAGTCATTCTGGTTATTTCTGATCTAATGAGATTAAGTTTCTTATAGAAACCATACTATTTGCAGATGAGGACAATGCAAAAATATGAGGAAATAAGGAGTCAGACAAAGCTAAGGTGTTGTTTGGTTTAGATTGGTTGCTTTTCATTGAGTTGTGATAACACCATCATTGAGAGTATTATACAAATAAAATACATAACCTCACTAGCAAGCAGTAAGTTAGGATCGAATCCATGGGGACAAGGCAGTAACTCACAAAGTTTGTAACTGAAAACATAAAAATAAAAAGTTTTGGAAGCTTTGGGGATTTGAAAACCTGCAATTGAGCAACATTATTAAGAAAGAAAGACAATTCAGTGGGCAGACGCACACTTCATATTATAATCTTTTAAATTTATTGATCATCATTTCTAGATAAATTCAAATGATGAACCCAACTCAGCAAATATAGGAATAATATGACAAACCGTAAACAATCACTCCTACCCTAATATCATATTATTTTTTAGTCAATGATATATAGAAATTTTATATGTCAACATGCAAGATAAAAGCAACGAGACAGAACATATGCATCAACGTCATGCATCAAAATACTATGACACGACATAAATAATTATTTATATCCTAATATCATCATATCCTTAGTCAGTGATAAAAAATTTATATGTCAACATGCAAGATATAATCAAAGAGGAATAGCATAAGCATTAATGATCAATGGTAGGGAACTCAGTCTAGGCAATGTAGCTCACACTTAATTAGAGTATATTTACACATAAACATGCACGATATATGTTTATTTGATGCTCGACTAATTGTACTGGCCCAAGTCTTAACAATTAAATCACCAATGGAATAACTGCAAAGAATCATTGGTTGTAAGACTATGCTAATAGACAACATTCATACAGATTAATGTCAATAAACACACATGCAAAAAAAGAATTTCATTTAAGAATAACAATCTTATAACATCAAATTAGAAGTTATTCAATCTGAATTATTTTACAAGGGAAACTAGCCACGAATGACCATGAATACCACAGAAAAATAAGTATGTATTATCCTCTAAAATTTAGTTTGCTTCTTCATCTGGTGACTTGCTTTGCTGACCTCCACTTGCGACTTTGAGATAAAAATCTATGAAATTTTTAAACTAAAAAGAGAGAGGACAATGTGGGTTGATGTAATTCAAAGAGGAGGCTTGATTTGTAAAGGGTATAGTGAATCCATCTTTATACAGTGGAATGCCTAGTCTTAGTTTGAGTAAAACTAATACTTCTTTTCTTAGGTAAGTCTTCCCATTTATTGTCTTGCGTCTCTGTACAAATCTCTTGGAAATTCTTGGAAGATTCGAACTTGTGTTGAACTGAAATCAGGAAAGACAATGTTGAGTCGGTTTAGGAAAGCAATATGAACATGCAGACTTGTTGGCTCTGCTTGTGAAAATCCGTGGAGAACCTGTCTTTGACTTCTATTAAAATATTGTAGATCTTATTCTTAATTTTATATCAATTTAAATTATCGAAATCAGCATCACACGTGGTAGTTATACTCCTTAAAAGTTGCTATGTCGATATTTTCTTGAATTTAGAAACAAAGAGCGCGTCGCGCGCGAAACTTGAAAACGTTGCGCGCTCGGCCTTGTGTGGCGGCCTCCCATTGAGTCAACCTCTTTCTTGATAGTGACATGTGTATCCTCGCCACATCACCACGAGCACGGCGGCAATACTCGATGTGCGGCCTTGTGCGCGGGCAAATAATGTCCTTGTTATTCGATCTGATTTAATTTCATCCATCTTTTTATTTTTAAACTACTTTTAGTATTTATGCATTATGACTTAAAATAATATTGAAATGTGAAAATCACTAAAATCGTTATTTTAAACCTTCAAATGATTAAAATCAAAAGAGTTAAATGTAAAATAATCAAATAATTTGAACTTTATCAAGCTGCTGTATACTTTTCTACTCACATTTATTTTTTCTTATGGGCAAGCTGGAAAGCAAATTGAAGGAGTGATTCTATTAGGCTGTGTTTGGTTTAAAGAAAATTGGGTGGAAAGGAAAGTTTGAGGGAAAATTGAAAGGAAATTGAATCCTTTCCATGAAGGATTCCATCTAATTTTCTTTTGTTTGGTTCGTAAAGAAAATGTCAAGGAAAATTGTTGGGAATCCCCATTTCATTTTTCATAATCATAGAAAGTTTTATGAAAAATAGGTAGAAAAATATCAACATTTCATCATTTCATACATTGAATTTGTTCAAAAAATGGTTATTTGTTTAAGATTCATTGAACTTGTTTAATATATGTAAAATCACATTTTCCATCCAACTTTCCACATAATTTTCTTTTCCTCATATTTTCCATCTAAACCAAACATTGGATTTTATCAATTTTCCTCCACATTTTTCTTTCCACCAAATTTTCCCTAAACCAAACACAGCCTTAGAGAATAAGGTTGAGCAATGAGCTGCTGGTTTGCCAAAAACCAAAAAAAAAAGTCGCACTCGATCACTGTATTCCTAACTCTAACCATTTAAGGCAAGTAGTAAAAGATAGAATCTGGCTAGGGTTTATGATCTTTTGACCTGGATGAATGTCTGTTGTCATCCTTTGGGTGATGATTGAGTTAGTAAATCATTTGGCAGTCACATTAAACTGATTTTTTCTGTATAGGATGGCCATGAATCCTACACTCAATCTTGTTTCTTAGCGGATTTAATTATTGTGGAGGAGAAGCAAATGTTGCTCTAGAATTTCAACCCACACGTGCATTGAGATTATGATGTGGGTTCAACATAACTTAGAATTGAAGTAAGCCAATAAATAGTTTCATCTTCAAATTCCAAGGAGTCGCTGATCACTTTGCAAGCAACAAGCACATGCATGCCTAAACCTTGTCCATTTACTTTATGGTACGCTCAATGGCGTTTCATTTTTATTTTTCTCTATTTTTAATACAATTTTTCTTTGTTTTGATGGATTATGAGTTAGATTTTGGTATATGGAGATATCTTTATTTAGATGCAAGGGTACAAAATTAAAATCTAGGTTAAACTACACATATATAAAAGTTATATTTTTTTCTTTTTTAGTATAGATAAAAATACTGTGAATTGGATCATTGTTGCCTCCGGTGACTCCGCCACTACATATGCTATAAAAATACACACTTTGCGGCGGTTGAAAATTGGTTGAAATTTTTGGGGTGAGTTATCGGTCAATTTTCAATCATTTTACACCACGTTTGATACTTTGTGATTAAAATCTCTTTTACATATATTATAGCCGAAAATTGGTCTGAAATGTCATGTCCTGTCATGTCCAGCAAATTTCAATCTTTTTCTATGTTTACAGTGATTTTTTGTGCATTAAAGAATAATAATGACTTAAAATTCCTTAGAAACTGGATCAAAATTAGAAGAGCTAGCATTTCAATCCATTTGCAGTCATTACTCATCCAACTTTTAAAATTATTATTTTAGGTTGAAAATTTATCAGAAACTGACCTAGAAGCAAAAAAAATTAAAATCTAAGTCGCCAATCTTTGTTCTCCCTCATTTTCTTCCTCCTCCTCCTCGGATCCTCCACTATCACGAAGAAACCCACTTCGTCCAAAACCCTAAACCCCTCAATCTCCGTCCACCTTCGTCCACTAAAAATTTTAACTTCGGTGCTGCCCGAAGCCTCTAACCTCCACACACGTACTGCGGCCAAACCCTATCAAACTCTGTCTACCAATGTCATTCATGGTCAAACTATAGTCCACGCCCACTGAGAACAACATTCCTCCTACATCTCCGAGTACGTGTTTAAGTTTGATTTTATGCATAAGTATATATTCATGTGTTGAGTTTTAGTTTAAAATACAAGTATAGTTTTGAGTTTCCATTTTCATGCATGAGAGTGAGTTTCCTTGTATAATTTATTTGCTTAAAATATATTATTTTATATTAGTTAATGAATTATTTTTTGTGTAAGTTGCAGTTATGCGTCCTTTATCTCCTATCCGGAAGAAGCAACGCTTCGCACGTCGAATCACAAGCTAGTCAAAGTCACAAGCTCCCCGGGTTTCGTCCTCCTGCTATGCCTTATGAATTTGGTCGGACTGCATCTCACATGACTAATTAGTTGTCTTATAACATTGGGTCTTTGAGCCAGTTCAGTCCACGCACTTGTCTGCCCATGCAACATGTTGGTTTAACTAAGTTCAGAGGTCAGACTCTGCTCCCATGGTCGGTTGACCTGGGGCATCGTTTGAAGAAGTTGTGCACTACATACATGGGTCCATAGTTTTTGGGTGACGTTGAGTCTCAGAAAGACCCGACGTTCAGTCCACGCACTACATTGGGTAAGTCTCATTTAATTCAAGAAAGTGTAGTTTGATTTAATTTTTATTTAATAATGCGTTTTAAAAAAATATTGATATTTTGTATTATGATTTTTTCTTTAAAATGTTGTGTGTTTGTAATGAACAAACCATAGCAAGGAAACATGGTATTCAATTTTTTTATGATTTAAATAATCAATTATTATTAAAAAATAAAAAATTATTAATTTTGTTGCAAGTTGGTCGAAAACTGATCGGAAACCGTCGACAGGCTGCAAACTGGCTAAAAACTACTAGGAAATTTATCGAAAACTGAAAAATCTTGATATGCCACAAATTTTTTTGGAAATTTAGGTCGGAATCCAATCAAAAAATGACCGTAATTTTTTATCGGGGTGCCGAATATTTTGGTCGAGAAACAGACGGAATTGTCAAAAAAGCTGTTTTCCTGTAATTTTTGGACAAAAAAAACATATATTTGGTAGTTATGTGGATTGGGTATTAGGCCATATCTTTTGAACAAAGAATAATGTTTTTTTTGTAGTCAAAGACCACGATGCAGTTGTTAGATAACATTTTTAATCACTAGATTAACACTTTGTGGTTATTAGACTGTAGATTAGTCGGATCCACACTCAAAATTTATTGACAATAAATGAATGAATTCAACTATATATGATGCACATAATTGAATAAACTTGACGATGTGAAACTTTAATTTGTGACAAAATAATAGCCTACGTTATTCGTGCATGTTTACACGAGGTTTCGAAGCTGGCCTCTGAAGCAAACCATGACAAAGAATGGTTTTGAGAAAAGAGGTCACAAAAATAAGCAATTGCCGAGTCTCAGTCTCATTATTTCTCCTTCCTCGTATATGATGAAATTATATGCTCCCTTTCTTTACACAAGATGGATTTTACCATTACAACCTCAGCCCTGGACCTGGAGCATTCTGATGCTTTGAAGCTTGATCAGGACATTCTTGTGCACGTATTCATTTTCTACAAGCTCTCAAGCTTTCACTTCCACTCCAATGTCATTATTTCCATTTTTTACAAACAAAAATCAGTCAAGCTGACAAGCTCCCTTTCACAACGTGGTGCGCTTTTAGTTGCATGTTCACATCTGATGTCATATCAATTAGTCGCATGTTCAGTTCTGCTACTAAACACTGTCACGTCTCACGTGACGATTTTTTTAAAAACTATACTTTTATAAGATTTGATATTTATTTTCTCCTATTATTAATTTTAATTTAAAATCTAAGTTTCAAACCGGTGATTTTATACAAAATTAAAATCATGGTTTGAAATTGCAGTTTTTTTAAGAAAAACTGCGGTTCACAATTGTGGTTTATTTGCATTCTAAACCGATGTTTTTATAGAAAATAAAATCTTGATTAGAAATTGTGATTTTCTTGATAAAAACTGCGGTTGACAATTGCGATTTTCTTCAAGTAGGATAAATTTGAAAATAAAAAGAATAGAAGAATAAAATGAAGGGATAAAATCCAAAAAGGCCCTGAACTATCACTACATACCCAATTGCGGTCAGAACTATCACGATTTTTAAAAAATGTGCGATGAAAAAAAAAAGGACTGGTTTTCTAAAATAAAATTTATCATTACATTCCTAAACTGATATTATTATAAGACTTAGATTTGTGTGTGAAAATTACGTCGTTTGGTTATCAAAATAAAATACATCGTTTTGCGCACATAAAGAAAACAACATCTTTTGAAAACCGAACGACGTATTTTTCAAACACAAATCTAAGTCTTATAATAATATTAGTTTTGAAATGTAATGGTGAATTTTATTTTAGAAATTCAGTCCAATTTGTTTTTATCGCACTCTTTTTAAAAATCATGGTAATTTTAATCATAATTGGATAAATGGTGATAGTTCAGACCCTTTTTTATATTTCCCCTAAAATGAATATACAGACTAATAGAAAGGGCAGTTTAAAAAAATAATAATAATAATCTCACGTGACCTCCATTCCATGGTCACTTCCTCCAAATTTAATCACTTTTGTTAGTCCTTAAAATATTACTATCAATATTTGATATTTAAACAGTAGAATAGAGTAGCGTCAGGCTTAAACACAGTCACGTGCCTCTCACGTATCACCTCCCTCATGGAGAAGCCGCGTAATAATCGTGTTTTATTATTTTTAACGAAATAGAAAAAAATAAAAATAAAAAAAAGGAAAGGAAGAAGAAGTAATTTGGATAGAGACGCTTCCGAAACGAGCAGCTTCCTGCCTCAGCAGACCTCGAAGTCATGACTATGGCGATAAACGTGACCTTGTTGCTGCTTGATCGTCACCTCCTTCTGCCTCCGCAGCTCCATCACCTTCCTGTGCGAGTTCGAATGCTGCGTCAGCACAAAAGTCGGACTCGCCGCCGGCCGATACTCAGGCACCAGCCTCCCCGACTTGTACCTCACTCCGCACGCGTTGCAAAGCGTCTTCGGTCCCATCGGCCCCGTCCGCCACTGAGGAGTCTTCTCCGAGGCGCAGTGCGAGCATCGCCGGACGCCGCCGGAGGAGGACGACGAGTCGTCGACGAACTCCGACATGGAGTTCGTCTCCTGCCTCTTGGTTCTGGAGCGGTCGATTTGAGGCGCGGTGGAGGACGAGATCAGCGAGGTCGAGGCTTTCCAGGTTCGTTGGCGGGAGCGCTTGCTCCGCGCCGCGCTCGGAATGGAGGTGTGCGATTGGGACATTAGGGTACCGGTTAGGGCGTTGCTGTTGAAGTCGTTGAACGAGTCGTCTACGAAGTTCGATAGCCACTCCAGCTCAGCCACATCGTCGTTCTGCTCCCAAAAATCCACACACAAAAAAATAATCAGAAAAATAAAATCCAAAGCCAGACAAGCAGTGAGGGAGAAAAGAGAAACAAGGGCAGCCGGCGCTCACAGGGACGCAGAGCTGATCAGTGAATTCGTAGCTGAAATGCTGAGCTCCAAAGGCAGCAGCAGCAGCAGCAGCAGGGCCAGAGACAGAAGAAAAGGATGAATTGTTGCATCGGGGTAGATTGTTGCTTCTGTCATAGTAGTTTTTGAGCTGGTAGTCCACCATATGTTCAGAAGAGCTATTTAACTGCTGGTTCTGATGTAGGTGGTGGTGGTGGTGGTGGTGGTGATCCGAGTGATCAGTGGTGATGGAGGAGAAGACATGATCGTCGTTTGAGAAGTTGAGCAGGTCATCAACCCTGAAGAACTCGTCCATGCTTAATCTCTCTCGCTCCCCGGCAGAAAGTCACAGGTGCGTTTCAAGCTTGGTAGAGTTTTCTTGGTCTAAAAATGGTTCTTGAAATTCAATACATGTAGTGATGGAGTTCAGTTTGAGTAGCTGGGTATGATGGAAGATTATAACTGGGGTGTGGAGGGGGAGATAGAGAGTGAGTACTGAGTAGTGTGTGTGAACTATGAAGTAGTGTTGTAGCTTTCACTTTGGGGCTGCTAATTAATAGGAGGAGGCAGAGGGAGAGGAGGTGGGATGGTGGTGTAAAAGGGAAAAAAAATAAAAAAGAAAGGGTAAAATAATGGTGGGGTGGCGCACAGAGCGGTAGCAGAGTAACGTGCAGGGAGTGTGAGAGTGGCCATGCAGCTGCTGCTGCGGCTTGCCTGCGGATTCATATATATATATATATATAGTAATGCTTAGAGCACCCTATTAAACCTTTTTGAAATGGTTCGTGTAGAAGATGTCCCCTGCTCGGAATGGTTTTTGAAAAAACTTTAATCATGTTTTAAACTTTCAAACTTGATTAAAAGTTGATGTTTGGTAGGATGAAACGTAATTAAAGATCAATTTTGATTTTTATTGTCGTTTGAAAGGATAAACGTGATTAGAGATTCATCTTTTATCACGTTTGGAAGGATAAACGTGATTAAAGATTCATTTTTTATCACGTTTAATTCTTCCAAACCTGATTAAAGATCAATTTTTTAATAAAAAATTTTAAGTATGTAATTTTTTTATTACATAAATGTTAAGAAAAAATAATACAAATAAATAATTATAAACAATCAAATATTTATTAAATTAAAAAAATTGTACTTTATTATAATATAAAAAAGCAGGAAAATGATAATATGACAAGTGGGTCCATACGCAGAGGTTTGAAAGATTTGTTTCAAAAAATAAATTTATGATAAAATTGAATTGACATGACACAAATCTCATGTGACAAGACACAAATCTACTTTTAAATTTATTTAAATGGGATGCCCTTAATTGCTCTCCTGCTTCTTGCTGCTGCTCGTGCAGTCCTTTTCTTTTTACTTTGATACTACTACCACAAGTATTCTTCTATAATCAATGAGTACTGGGAGCGGGGCGACTCTAGAGAAATGGAAACAGTGTCAAACGAAAAAAAATGTCGGCACTGTCTCATTGTCATAACAGAACTACCCCAGAAGATTGTTCTAGTGTAAGTCAAGTATGGGGAGGTTAATTAGAGGGTAAATGGAAACACTGGATGGAGGAGGGAGGGTAGGTCTGGCGTTTGATTAACGTTTAGTAGTACTAGTGTAAATAAACGGCTTACAGCTGTGTCCAGTAGGAGTGAGGGTGGGTTGGTGGTGGCATTATTATGGCACATTTTTTATAGTAAAGAGTAAGAGCAGAGTTTACTACTGACTCTTTGAAAAGTATGCCAAAATGGGAAAAATAATGGGTAAAACCTAAAAGATCCCCCCAACTATTATATCACTGTTTATACTCCCTCCGTCCTCTATTACATGTCGTTTAAGGTTAATTTGAGTAGATTAAGGTGAAGTTAATGCTAGCGGTTAGACAAATTTAATGAATGAGTGGTTGATGTGTTTATAAAAAAATTCGTGCAAAAAGTAAAATTGGTAGATGATTACTGGTGGAGAATGTATTTTTTATTGAATATGAGAATGAAGTTATTAATGTTTGACATTTTAAGGTAGTTGTTGACATTAAATGTGCATTGAAAATTGTTAAGTGACAAGTAAAAGTGGACAAAAAAATTCGGTTAAGTGACATGTAAAAGAGGACAGAGGGAGTACTATCAAAATTATTATGATTTTCACAAAAAATGTGATAAAAAATTGAACTAGTTTTTTAAAATAAAATTCACCATTACATTTCAAAATTAATATTATTATAAGAATTAGATTTGAGTGAGAAAATAACGTTGATTGATTATTAAAAGACATCATTTTCTTTATGTGTGTAAAACGATATAATTTATTTTGATAATCAATGATGTGATTTTCACACACAAATTTTAGTCTTATAATAATATTAATTTATGAATGTAATGATAAATTTTATTTTAGAAAATCAGTCTAATTTTTTTTTATCGCACGTTTTTTGGAAATCGTATTACTTCTGATGCAATTAGGTAAGTGGTGGATAGTTCAGTACCCGTTATTTATTTTATCTTCTTTTTTTTATGTGTCAATTAAATTTTGATTTAATTGGTATTTTTATATAACGATAAATGTTATGAGAAGAGATATACCATGGGAGTGATGAGTGGTGAGAAAGAGAGTTGAAGCTCCGTGTCATTATAAGCATCACTAACTCCGTGTCCATCTCTCCGTACCGTGTCTGAGAAAATATCTTTCGGATCAGAAACTGTAGCTCTCTCCGGCATATCATCAATCTATATATATTTCAGAAAATACTGTATTGGGGGTTTCATAAATGTACCGTTCATGTTTCCGAAAATACTAAGTGCTTCTTGTGTTGTAATGAGTTTGCACATACGTATTCCGTAGGGCGAGGGTGAGTGAATTAGCTAGTAATGGGAACATTTACTACCAGCTTTTTTTGCTTCCTTCTTCTTCTTCTTTTCTCGGGGGAAGAACGAGAGGGGTTGACTAAATTACATGGGGGCTGGGGCGCACGTTGAGTTGATGATGGCCTCTTTTGGCCGAGGAAGCACAACAGGTCACTTCTCCACGGATTTAGGACTCGGCACCACAGACCAAACCATTATTATTATTAGTATAGTATTATCATCATCATTATTATTTATTTTTTTGATGAAGCTCTCAGTCTCACTATTTAAAAAACTCATATTTTACCAGCATGATTTTCGGGAATGCCAAAACATTATCATTACTAACTACAACTCAATACAGTAGAGTAGTAACTAGTAGCGTTATTGTAAGAGTTGACGTCTTGTAAGCTAGTAGTACTATACAAGTATAATTTATTTATGTATAATTACAATTTCTAGTACTACCGAAATTAAGATTTCTAGTTGGATACGATCCCAATGTAAAATTACACCTTCACATGCCGCCGATGCATGCAGAAAACATTGGCATGTATGTGTATACATACTAAAACTACGGTTTTGTATAGGAAAATGATAGTTCATTCTCCCATTGTTTAGTTAGAATTAGAAAGTATTTACGGAAAATATCAAAACGCTTCTTAATTCCACTTACTTAAATTTTATTTGCCCTCAACTTTCTCTGTATCAAACAATATATTCTATAATATTTTTTGATCACATTTTCCTTTCCTTCTGAATTACTCCACACCAAACAAGCTTAAGAGACCCAGTAGTAAAAGCTCAATGAATGGGGGTACAGTATTATTTTTAAATTCATATAGAAAGCATGAACGCGGGGTGTGTCGGTGGATAAGGTGTATGGGTTGTAGGGTCTGTATATATATATATATATATATATATATATATATATATATATATATTTGTTGGCTTTTCTCCTCCTGCTGTATAATACAGTGTCGTTCTTGTTGTGATAAAAGACAAGTACCCACATCACATGGACAAATGACAGTATTAGAGACCAAACGGTGAATGCAGATTGTGTTTGTACTCCATGAATGTACTCACTGACGCCCATCATATACGCGCATGGCTGATCCTTATTCGCTCCCCCCCACATCTCATATATTCAACCCCCTATCCCAGATTGCAGCCAAAATACAATGCCCTACTTACTGTATCGGTTAAGCTTTCCTTTCCAGTGGCACGACTCCTCCCCCACTCCCATTACCCCACACACGGAACAACTGAATCATGATATTTCTACTACAATTCAAAACTCAGGACAAAAAAAAAATACCAGCGACCCAAGACAGAGTGCACCTTACTATTCTAACAACTTGACATATTCTATTTTTCTAATGGCTGCAACATGCACATCATGTCAGTTATTAATGCTGAGAATGATTGTTTAATTGTGTACATAATTGGCCTTTTCTAGTGCTAATTAAAGGAAGCATCGCCATGTGACCTCATGTGTAGCTTTCACGTGTCACGTGCTTCCTTGTTTTGTTTAGCTAAACAACAGAAGTTCTTCCTTGCCATTCCACGTGCTAAAAAGAAAGAGAAACCTACCTTCATTTCTTGTATTATTATTACTATTCACTACTCACAATCATTTCGGAGTATACGAAATACTTCATCCACATTATCAGATTGGAGTTCTGCATTATGTTATGTATCACAAATCTCTTCTTACATAGCAGTAGCAGTAATTAAATTAGCAACACAAAATTCTCTACCAAGTTTTACCTTAAATGGAGCACCAATGCCTCTTCTTGAAGAAACAGCAAAACATAGATAACTATATCACGCAGTAGCATTGGCAAATACTCAAACAAACCAGGACCCTCCTCACTCAGCCCTCCAACTTCTGCTACAATAATTCCAGGAGTTTAAAGAAGAGAATGTCCGGAACATGCTCAAGCCTAATCATCACCCTGACTTTCATCTTTAACCAGTTTGATCATGTCATCGATTCTCAGGATAGTGATAGCTGCTTCTGTGGCAAACTGTAATCAACACACACACAGAATGAAAGGTTAGATGGCACATTCCTGCAGTCTACATTCCCTACCAAATGAAAATCTGTCATGTAATCCTAACCTGAATGATCTTGACTTTGCTCATGGCAGGTTCAATGACTCCTGCTTCAAGGTTGTTAATTATGGCTCCCTTGGTAAGCTCCAGTCCCATGCTGCAACATATTTGACAAAAAAGCTCAATAATTATAGATGAAATGTGAAACCATCGTGTGAGTGGTCCCGTGGTTTGGAAGTTTGGCATTCACATAAAAACTTGAAAAAGGAACAGGTAGTATACCTTGATAGGTGCTTCTTGTCTGCCTTGGTTTGTGCAGTGTGATGGTAAGCTCGTAGCTTAGCAACCAGCTCAGTTGCATCCTTTGCGGCATTCACAGCAAGAACCTACAACCATATCTAGGAATTAGATTGACCCATATTAGGAGCACCTAAAATATAGTAAAATCTATATTCCGCAATGCACCTTAGGAATGATTAGCAGCGACTCAGCAAACTCTGCAATTGCCAGCTGTTCTCGGGACCCCAAGGTTGTAGCAAGATACTCCAAATACACCGACAAGGCAGCCTCAACTGCACCTCCACCTGCTACGACCTGTTTAGTGATCAACCCAGGATAGTTAAAGAACAAGACCAACATAGAGAAATATCAAATACTAGATCTTTCATTCAATATAAAATCAACATGCCCCTGATTTTCTTCTTCATTAATACCAAGGCAAAGGACAATAATTTTTTTCTGGAATTAGTGAATAATAGGTTTAAAACTCATACACATATATATGGCCTACATATTCAGCAGAAACTCTTCTGAATTTACCGTATTGGATTCTAGGGTCCTCTTGACAATACACAATGCATCATGCAGAGCTCTATCCATCTCATCAAGCATATAGTCATTGGCTCCCCTGAGAATCAATGAGACCTGCAACCAAATTTAAAATTTATTTAGAGCTTTAATACAGTAACAACTAATGGTTATCTTAAACAAATGTCATAAATTTAGGGAAACAAATGACAAACGAAATGAGCATTTAAGAAATTTACTTACGGCACTAGTATTCTTAGTTCCTTTTATCATGATCACATCATCATCAGCAATGCGCTCCTCTACCACTTCATCAGCAGACCCAAGAAACGATGAATCAAATGTCTCTTCTCCTTCCATGTCAGCAAAAGTAGATACCTATGGACCATCAATAGACCATAGAACTATTAAGTATGAATGTTCAGAGTCAGAACTGGACGCAAATCATTAGCAACCATATATTACGCGTAAGCCATAAAATATAACCCAGAAATTATAAGTGTTACCAAGCAAAATGTAACTCGGCTTCAAGCTAAACTATCAAGCAGCTCCCTGAAATATTCTAGCATAGAATAAAGTCCACAAGTACCTGTTAACCACTTCCAGCAGTTTCCCTAACTGTTTTTCCTTGTTAACTTATCAGATTATGTATTTTATGCAAAATAACCAATCGAATTAGAAGCAAGACTAGATCAGTTCAACTTAAGTTTAGCATAGTTAACATTATTACTTGAACCAATAGCTATTCTGGGTAAACAAGATACGAGGTATGAATTAAAGTGCAGTAGCTGATATAAAGAAACTTGTATGCCATACCGCTGTAGCGCCTGTGGCCTTGGCAACATGACGTAAATCTTCTTTCCTTACTCGCCTTACCGCAATGGCACCAGCTTCCACAAAGTACTGAAACATCATATACGCCACAGGGCAGAAGGAAATTCAGAATTCAGAGATGTAAAAAGCACAATAATATCAACGTTTGAATTAGTTTAAGAACCATGCTTACTTGATTCGAGCATATTGAACTTAAAGTATGCTCTTTACTCTAAAATAATTTGCATAATTACAATTTTTTCATGTCCATGTCACTCCAATTTAGTTCAGCTCAACGAGAACAAACCCTCGTAAACATGAAACGACGTGCAAATTACCAAATACACATTATGTTGATATTAGCTCCTATTCATATTTTCAAGTGTTCTGTGTCTTAAGTATCTCATAATTCATATTCATGGAAGTTCAATTCAGTCAGCTGAGAGAATACACCTTTATTAACTTCAAATTAAATACATCTGTATAATATACACATACATTGGTTAAGACACTCTAAATAAACAAGCATACAATCAAAGTAACAGCCTCAGACAACTAACGTGTTCTTATGTTGGCAAAAGTGAGAATCAATTTGCAGTACGTGCATCTTCGTTACATGTAGCTTCAGCAATAAAATCAGTAAATAACAAAGAAACCAAAAGCTTGCCTTGAGTGCCATATCATCGATTCCTTTTGTAGTTAGAATCACATTGGCTCCAGCTTTCAAAATTTTCTCTATACGCTCTTTTGTCATATCTGCTTCTCTGTGGAGAGAACCAAAGTCAGAATCACATCGCACTTATGAAGAAATAAGATATGTATTATATGATTTTCATCAAACCGAGCACAATCACTGAGTGTATTAAAGGCGTTAGGGTCGAAAAAAAAAAACACTCAAAGTTATTGCTAGCCTGCCGACTCCTCAGAGGGCACTTTTTATGATATTAGGACACTTAAGTATAGCCAAAAGGGCCATATTTATGAGTATGTAATGCCAATATATCAATAACCAAGCATATAAGCCAGCAGTCAAAAGGAATTGTAGGAGGTTCCCTGAATTACCTCTGGCGAATCTTCTCAAGCTCTCTGGGATCAGAGACCAAGACCTGTACACCTAACTGCATTTTTGTCTTCTGAAGATTGAAATCAAGACAAGCAATTCTAGCTGGGGAGACTCTGGTAGGCATCCCCTGCGCAGCACGGCCCGTATTCAAAGCATATCCATTCAACAAATAGCTCTCTTTAGCACTCCTACCATGTGCTTTTAGGATATTTATCCCCTGAGATCACATGAAAAAACATAAAAATATGCAAATTGGAAGTTCTGCATTGAGAAACAGATGGGAATTGATGAAGTATAGTGTAATAAGTTCTAATTAACAGATATCCACAGATATATACATATTTGAGGGCTGACCTTAATAGGATATCTAACTTCTCCCCTAGCATTGGTCATCTTAACAGCTTGAACTGCATCAACAACCTTTAGAGAAAGAAGGTTACGATCAAAATCCGAATGGTAAAAAAGACATACAACATACTAGACTACCTTCTGCATAGAATCCAAAGATACAACCAGTAGATAGACATAAGGTTGTACATTTTGATTTCGAAAGTCACTTTAAACCATATGGGAAATATACATCTGATTTTCAAAGATTTACATTTTGAACTCAAAAGTCACTTGAGACCAGATGCGAAATATACATTTGACTTTCAAACATGTGTATCTGTGGGGTATACACTTTGAACTTGAAAATCACTTGAGACCATAGGGGAAATATACATTTGATTTCAAACATTTATAATTGTAGGGTATACAATGTAACATAAACACCGGCTTAAATGATTTCATAGTACATGCCCGGAGAACTACATACAAGTAATTATGGCACTCAGAAAAAAGAAAAGCATCAAAACATTTAGTCATAGTTGAAGAGCCAGAGATATTCCATAGTACGTTTCTGTACACTCCGTGATTACAAGTACTTCTTTTAAAACTAGCATGCCTGATGAGTTCACTTCATTCTAAGATAGTGATTCAGTTCAAAGTAACTGATATTTGCTTCAACATCTCGAATCAAATAAGAAAATGAAATCACGGTGAAATCAGGCATGCTACTTGGATCAAAGTTATAATTAACGTAGCAGATACTTACTTGGATCAAAGTGATTCAGTTCAAGGTAACTGATATTTGATTCAACATCTCGAATCAAATAAGAAAATGAAATCACGGCGAAATCAGGCATGCTACTTGGATCAAAGTTATAGTTAACGTAGCAGATACAAATCTTAAAAGGTTGCACTTAATAGACATACCAAATTTGCAAAAAAGTCACTGTCGCTGGCTATCAACTTTGACGACATGCTAGTCTTTGCGCAATTCACCAATGAATCCTTTCCGAGCTTTTCAACCTGATTGAAATATAAATCAATGATTCGTCGGACAAAGGATTCTTGTGCAAGCAATAATCTAGAGAAAATATAAAAGTTTTTGGAATATCAAAAGAAACTTGACTGCAAATATTCAATCCATATTTCTGAGAAGGAGCTGATTTCTAACTTAACAAGCCACCCTTGAGGAGTAAGGCAGAAAAGTACAGAAGTATGTGACCCAGAAAACTTACCTTTACAGCTAGTTTTTCATCAACATACTTGCAGGCTTCTCGCATTGCAAGCTGCCCAGTAATATTTGTATCAGTGCATTCAGATATGAAAAAAAAGGCAGTTACAAGAAATAATAATTATTAATACCAGAATCAAATTCCAGGACTCACTCTGTAACCGCTGATTATAGAGGTGGGGTGTATCTTGTTCCTCACTAGATCATTTGCCCTCTGCAATGATATTTGTTTTTAGAAAAAGAAAGCTGCAATATTAAGCAACAGTAAAACATGCACAATTCTAACACAAATCAGATAAGAAACAACGTATAACCTTAAGCAACTCAGCAGCTATTATGACAACTGAAGTTGTGCCATCTCCAACTTCTCTGTCCTGGAGCTCAGCCAGCTCCACGAGTACCTGACAAACCCCCCCGAAGCGCATCTATATCACCAAACACATAACACACAAAAAAAGGTACGCAGAAACAGAAAACCGAACGAGTTAGCAACCTTGGCAGCTGGATGCTCAACCTCCAACATCTTGAGTATCGTAGCACCATCATTAGTAATAGTAACATCACCAATGTCATCAACCAACATCTGCAACATTTTCAAATACACATTCATTTCCAGCAAATCCTCCTCATGAAGTCACATTAAAAACTAGGCACAACAAAAATCAGCTCATCTCAAGGAGTATGCGTATTTCACAACTAAAAAAAAAGGAAGCAAAAAAGAAATCGTTGAATTTGAGCGTAAGGTTTGAAAAGGGGCAGAAGAATAGGATTGAGCGTGCCTTGTCGAGACCAACGGGACCAAGCGAGGATTTGACAATGTTGGCGACCGCTTGGCAGGCGACAACTGCAGAAGAACAGAGAGAGCGAAGGCTGAATGGAGTAGGGAAATGAGTGAAAGGGTGAAAAGCGGAGTGAGAAAGGGGCATACCGTTCTGAGTGCGGACATCCTGGCCGGACTGTCGGTCTCCCATGATGTCGGGCGCCTGAGCGGAGATCGCCATTTTTGACACAGAGTGGTCTGGAAACCCTAATGGAAAAGAGAGAGCAGACGAAGAAGAAGAAGACGCCGGAAGAATGGAGGGAGTGGAGTCGCACAGGCTGCTATCAGGGTTTGTTGCTGACGGCGTCGTTTTAAAAGAAATGATTTTCGCTTGCGTGAAGGCGGCCCAGTGCTTACAAGCCCAGCTAACATTCAAGTCCGGCCAGCTTTTCGGCGGTGTTTCACTCTGTGTAAAAAATTACGAGGAAAATTAGGAGTTATTTGTTTGCTTAATATATATTTGGGAAAAGTAAATTAATTCTAAAATGAGAAGAAAATTTTAATATTAAGTTATAGAAAAATAGAATGAAACCCACACAAAAAAATCCACTTTTATCCATTTTTTTCCTTTCTCTTTTTTGCGAAACCCAAACACAGCATTAAGTTTGAAGCATAGTACAATTCACTTTCGTAAGTGCCTTTGGTAGCACTAGGAGATTAGAGCTATTAATAACATTAGATATAATTAATATTGGTACTACTTATATCAGTATTATTAATATTCTATTACGATGTCACAAATTTCTTAGGTGCATGGGGAACAGAAGCTCTCAATGTAAAACGATGTGATTTTGTATTCTGGTTCAAAACGATATTGTTTTGTCATTCCATTAAACATCACTCCTGTAAATAGTAAATAACTTAAAAATAATTTAAAAATATAATATAAGTATCAGAAAAAAATATAAAAAGTACTAGTTTGATTTATCAATATTAAAATAATGAACAAAATATAAATTCACATATTTTCTAATTTATATCCATTAAAATAGTTATATGTGAGTTTGATAAATATATGTATGAAAATACTGAATATATATACGAAACTGATGAATATAAGCATGAAAGTGATGAATGTGTATATGAAATAGATGAATATATGTACGAAATTGATGAATACATGTATGAAAGTGAGGAATATATGTATGTAAGTAGTGAATATATGTATGTAAGTAATGAATATATATATGAAAGTGATAAACATTTGTATGCAAGTCATTCATATATGTATGCAAGTCATTAATATATGTATAAAGTGATGAATAATTGTATGTAAGAAATGAATATATATATGAAAGTGATGAATGTGTATATGAGTTTAATGAATATATGTATGAAATTGATGAATACATGTATGAAAGAGATGAATATATGTATGCAAATAATGGATAACTGTATGAATATGATGAATATATGTGTGAAAATAATGATATTTGTATGTAAGTGATGAATATATGCACAAAAGTGATGAATACATGTATGCAAATGATGAATATATGTACGAAAGTGATGAATATATGTATACAAATGATGAATATATGTATAAAAAGTGATGATTATATGCATGAAAGTGATGATATGTATACGAAAGTGATGAATATATGTATAAAAGTGATGAATATATGTATGAAAGTGATGAATATTTATATGAAAGTGATAAATAATTGTTTGAAAGTGATGAATATATATATGTAAGTGATAAATATATATATGTATATACATACGTATGAACGTGATGAATATGTTTATGCAAGTGATGAATATATATGTGAAAGTGTTGAATAATTACATAAAAGTGAAGAATTTATATATGAAAGTGATGATCATATGTATTAAAATGATGAATGCATTTGTGATAGTGATGAATGTATGTATGAAAGTGATAACTATGTATATGAAAGATATGAATAAATATATGCAAGTTATGAATATATTTATGAAAGTGATGAATATGTGTATAAACGTGACGAATAATTATATGAAAGTGATGAATAATTGCATGAAAGTGATGAGTATATGAACATAGAGTGTTCTAATTTTTGTTTTCTAATTTTTTCAATTTTTTTTGCATATAATGAATATGTTTGCGAATCTGAAGAACATGTATGTGTATTTTATGAATATATATATCTTTCTGATTAATATTGATCTCAATCTGATAAGTATTCAGCAAAAAGAATACATATATTCATTAGATACACATATATATTCATTAAATACCCAACTAATTTCATTAATATCATATATAACTATTTTAAAGGATGAAATTTTGAAAATATTTTAATTTATAATTTATTTATTTATTTTTAATATTTATAAATCAAAATTTTATTTTTTTTACTTTTTATATATTTTTTAAATTTTTACAAATTATTTACAGTTTATAAAATTGTGTTTGATGTGGATAACATAACGATATCGTTTTGGTATCCGCATCAAAACGTGGTGTTTTGGACCGCGAGCAGGTGCTCTCGGTCCATCCAAGAGCTACTATTGGTATGTTTGATTAAGTGTTAGGATAAAATTTTATTTTATACTTTGTGAAAATATCCCTCAATTATTTCTAAAGTAAGTTATTTTAAATATTCATTTATACAAGATAGGAGTGGAAGCTGCTGAAGTGTCGCTTAGCCCTCCAACATCAAATCTTTTAGCATCTCTCAACCCCATCTAGTAGTAGAATTAGAAATTTTATTCGGGTGTACAAAAAATTCTTTTAGCTAAATGAGGTATAGAAATAAAAATATAATATTTGTTAAACTTAATTGAGGGTAGAAATTTTTTTTAAGCTAACACAGTGTATAAAAATAAAAAATATAATATTCTTATACTTAATTGAGGATACAAAAATTTAAAATCTATTATTTTTAATAGGAACAATTTCTGAACTTGGGTGGACAACCGCAGATTCTTACATGCTCCGGGAATAGGTACTCCCTCAAGTGACGTCATTTTATTTGATCCCTCACGTGCCTTCATTTCGTAGTTTACCAAAACGGCGTTGTTTTTTTGTTTAATAATAAAAATGTGTTAAGCCTTTTTTTTATCAGAATTGATTCGATATTCACCAGAATTGCTTATATATTTATCAGATTTGCTCCTAAATTTATCATATTATTTTATGGTCTATAATCATTATTTTTGATTCCATATTCATCAGAATTATTCTATTGTATCTTCTCATTAGTTTTGACTTCATATTTATCAGAAATGCATCGATCTTCATCAGAAATGCCTCAATATTCACCAGAATTGCTTATATATTCATCAGAATTAGTCCAATTTTTAGCAGATTATTTTATGATTCTATATTCATCAGAAATGTCTCGTTCTTCATCAGAAATGCATCAATATTCATCAGAAATACTTATACATTCGTCTAATTATTTTGTTGTCTATATTTTATTAGTTTTTCTTTCATATTTAACAGAAATGGATCGATATTCATCAGGAATGCTTAGATATTCACCAGAATTGATAATATATTCATCAGAATTACTTATGAATTTATAATATTATTTTTTAGATTCTATATTCATCAGAAAATGTTTGATCTTCATCAGAAATGCTTATATATTCATCAGAAATTCTTATGAATTTATCAGATTACTTTATAATTATAGATTCACAATTTTAATTCCATATTCATCAGAAATGCATCCATATTCATCAGAAATTTTTATTTATTCATCAGATTATTTTGTGGTCTATTTTCATTAGTTTTACTTCCATATTTATCAAAAATGCACATATCTTCATCAGATTTCATTGGATATTCACTAGAATTGCTTATATATTCATGAGAAATATTAATGAATTTATCAGATTATTTTATGATTACATATTCACTAGTTTGACTTTCATATTCATCAGAAATACGTCAATATTTATCAAAAATGCTCTCATATTCTTCAGATTATTTTTATGGTATATTTTCATTAGTTTGCTTCCATATTCATCAGGAACGCACCAATCTTCATCAGAATTGATTGGATATTCGCCAGAATTGCATATATATTCATCAGAAATGTTTTTAATTTTATCAGATTATTTATGATTCCATATTCAGTAATTTTACTTCCATATTCGTTAGAAATGCATCGATATTCATCAGAAACGCTTATGTATTCTTCAGGTTATTTTATTGTATCTTTTCATTAGTTTTGCTTCCATATTCATTAGAAATGCATCAATCTTCATCAGAATTGCTTATATATTCATCAGAATTACTCTAATTTTTATCAAATTATTTTATGGTTTTATATTCATCAGAAATATCTCGTTTTTCATCAAAAATATATTAATATTTGTCAGAAATGCTTATGCATTCGTCTAATTATTTTATTGTCTTTATTTTGTTAGTTTTTATTTCATATTTTACAAGAATGAGTCGATATTCATCAAGAATGCATAAATATTCACCAGAATTTATAATATATCCATCAAAATTGCTTATGAATTTATCATATTATTTTTTAGATTCTATATTCATTAGAAAAGGCTTGATCTTCATCAGAAATGCTTACATATTCATCAGAAATTCTAATAAATTTATTAGATTACTTTGTGATTCTAGATTCACAAGTTTTAATTCTTGAAAATAATCTGAAGAATATACAAGCATTTCTGATGAATATTGGTGCATTTCTAATGAATATGAAAGTAAAACCAGTGAATATACAATCATAAAATAAACTAGTAAGTTCATAAATATTTTTGATGAATATCTAAGCAATTCTGGTGAATATATAATGAATTCTGATGAAGAAGAAGGTATTGCTGATGAATATGTAAGTTATAAAAAAGAATAAAATGATGCCATTTTGTACAAAGTTAAAACGGTACTGATTGAAGCAACTTAAACTAAAATGACACCATTTTAATTAAATCAAAATGGCGTCGCATGAGGAAGTAGGTACTTCCGGAGCATGGAAGAGTGATTGGTGGACAACTGTCCAGCCAGTCAATGGAACCGCCACTGAAATACTCCCACACCATCCAAATGAACCTTCATTAACACCCCCTTATCCTCCCCGACAATCCCACCTCTCACCCTCCTTTGCCGGAGATTCTACTCGTCCCCGCCTTCGCCAACGTAAATCCAACCACCTTCAGGAGTTGAAGCCACCCAGTTCAGTCATCAAATCAGCACTTTTGAAGATCATTGTTGAAGCACAATCTGCATTGCTGATGCCCAAAGCATATGATGTGTTGTCGCTGCTCATGTATGTCACTGACACCATAGATCTTCATTGTGGATGATTTTTCTGAATCAAACCCTAATTTAATTTCATCAAGTTTTTATGGGTACTTCGTCCAAAAAATAGTATTTATATTGGTAGTAATAAGTCCACCTATTTTGTACGGGATTTAAAGAAGCAACTTTATTTCCAGTACTATTACTATTTTTTTCAATTTCTAACCAAACATACTAGGTAGGTATTAATAATCTTATCTCCTTCTTATTCTCCCTACCAAAGACGACATAAAGGTGAAATCATAAAACTTCATTCAATAAATTTTTTTATTACGTTATTATGATATTATCAATTCGGGCGAAAGACGCACCACACATCCAATTATTAAAAATTTTACTTATAATCTTGAAGATAGAAAATCGTCATTGAAATTACTAGTGATGTGGAAATAGTTGCTTTATTTGATTTGTTAAAAAATTGAATGGAATTGGTACATATAAAATGATATTTAATGAGAATTAGTGGGTAACATATAAGGTTGTAAATGAGTATTTCATTGTTCATGTTTCGTTTGTTAAAGGATTTCAAATCAAGCATTAATGAGCTTTTAAAATATATGTTCATGTTCGGTTCGTTTAAGTTAAATGAGTTTTGACTGGTTTTAACTAAGTATGTTCATGAATAGCTCACAAGAGTATTGACCGGCCTACAACCATAGTAATAAATGTCATCAAAAATAATTGATTGATAACATTTGTTGAAGAAAAATTAAATCCTTGATGAATATTTCATTTACTTAGAAAAATATCATCAATAAAATTCCAATAATAAGGTGAAAAAGGAGGCAAATTTTTTTGATTAATTTATAAAATAAGAATATCAAAAAGGGCTATGAGGTGTGACATCTCATACAGTTTAGGTACGCAAATTCTTAGGTGCTCTCGCACGAAAATGACGTAGTTTTGCTTTGTTTTCATTAAAACACTCATTTCTATCTCAAATGAGCTGTTTTGTTCATCAGATGAGTTGTTATGTTCATCGGATGAGCTACTATATTCATCAGATTAGCTTTTATGTTCATCAGATGATATGTTCATCGGATGAGCTATTATATTCATCACACGAGCTGCTATTATATGTTCTCGGTCCACCCATGAGTCATTGGTTTAGGTAAGGGATCAAGTAAAAATATAGTTCTATTATTTTTTTAGTTTTAAGGATTTTAGAGTTCTAGTGTGTTAAAGTAATAGAGTTTTAAGTGTTCGAATTTTAAGATTTTATGGTTTTATGGGTTTTAGGATTTATGTACACGAGGTTTAGAGTTTTTCATATTTTAGGATTTAGTTTTTAAAAGATTTTATGGTATTTAGGACTATGCCTTAAACATTATAAAATTTTAAAACCATAAAAATAAGTCATAATGATGATGTTATGTCCAACCGCTTATCTAACTTATATAATATATGACCTTATATTTGCTAATCTTAAGAATAATAACAATTACATTTTGAAATTGATATTATCACATAAGTTACGGATATGGACCGCATGAAAGTATTTTTTGTATGCCACAACTAAAATGATATTATTTTGTTTAGTTAATTAATCAAAATGGCGTCGTTTAATTTTTTTCAATTAATTCATCATGTTTTATTTATTGAACTTAAATGATATATTTCACCAAACGGATCAAACATTGTGATAGATCAAGAGAAGAGGAGCACCAATCGAGTGGAGTTGGATCAAATAGGAATTTACAGAACAAGAGTGATGACTGAGTCAATAAAGAATTTGGGAATAAGTAATAGAAAAATTATATTTGCGAACCGCAGTTTTCGTTGAAAAAATTACAGTTTCAAATTAAAGCTTATTTTTTTATAAAATTACTGATTTGAAATTATGATTTTCTTAACAGAGAATCGTGTTCACAACTATAATTTTTTTCAAATACGGTAGAATTAAAATTAACATGAATGATAGTGTAGTATGGATTTTAATCCAGTAATGTTATACAAGTTTAATGTCATTCAAAACATGGTGGTTTTACTACAAAACACAGTAGTTTTGACGATAAAAAAATGGTTTTGTTGAAGATCAAAACTATATCATTTTAGTTTTACTTTATTTTGCTTGGCAAGATGAGATTAGAATGAGCTTAGAATTGATATAAAATTTTAGTAAGAAAAAGACTTTATAAAAAATCACAGACACGAGAGTTTTGCTCTCGCTTGAATTTGTTCTTCCCAGGCAAAACTCGCAAGCGGTGACGATGCAGAGATCGAATGCGTTAGCTCCAGCGGTCGCCCGCCTCTGCAATTCGTCGCTCGCTATCGGTAAATCGCTCTCGACTTCTCCCCTCAACGTCGCCGCCGATGATCTGGACAGCCAGGTGCGTACTTCGATCATTCAGTGGGTGAGTTCTGCTTTCAGTTTGAGAATTTTGAAGGCTTACACTTTTGGCAGGTGCTGGTTGCTGGCAATGCTCATTCGCGTCTGGCCATACTCAATCGCCCCTCCGTGCTTAATGCGCTCAACACTACCATTGTTAGCCCGTTTTCTCTATGTTTTTGTAATCTCAATTTATGTGCGCTTCAATGGAGCCTTACTGCCTAGGTTTTGATAATACATTGGTCGTTTTGGATTATTCAGTTTTTCTAGTTTGTTTTCTTTGAAATTCATGAAGCTGGTGTAACCATATGATGTTTCAGGGAGCTAGGCTGCATCTGTTGTACAAATCATGGGAGGAAGATCATAATGTTGGTTTTGTGATGTTGAAGGTAATAAACTGTCAGGTGGCTATTTCTTGTTCTTTGTAGTAGATCTGCTTTTAATATCATGTTTTCATTATGTGAAGGGTAGTGGCAAGGCTTTTTGTGCTGGCGGGGATATTGTTGGTTTGTATCATTTGATTGATCAAGGTAAATTATCAAAAAGGTTCGATGGCTTTCATAAAATTAATAACATGCCCCCTTTTGTTGAAAGTGGAACTAAGTATTAATTGTTAAAGCATACATGTTTTGTCCACAGCTAACTTCATTCAATGAAACATAGAGTTGCTCAAAATTTTTGCTTCTGAAAATTTTATGTTAAAGCGAATTGAATGTAACCCTGAAAGTGCCTTTATTTGAATCAAATATTTATCTGTATATTTGTCCTAAAAACTTAATAAGACTGGATTTTTCTGGAGCAAATACAGAACTGTAAGAGATACTTACATATGAAACTTATATAATCAAGTTGACTGCAGTCAAAGTTCATTGCCTGCATACTTTGACTTCATTCTATATTGCCGGGAGTTGTAATTCAGTCTAGTTTCTAACTTTTGACGTTGTTTACTGATGATTCACAATGTGCAGGGAGGAAGGAAGACTGTAAACAATTTTTTAGAACACTTTACAGATTTATATACTTCCTTGGAACATATGTGAAACCTCATGTGAGTGATCCCTAGTACATATAATACTGACTTTATGTTGATAGAACTAATCTCTGGTGGTGGCATGACGAATCAAGTAATTGAAACCAGTATATCTGCCGTGTTCATCTTATCTGGAGGGTGGCTGACCAATTAGCCTTAAGGATGAAAGTCTACTGATTCAGTTGACTTGCTATCTGCACAGGTGGCTTTGTTGAATGGTGTTACTATGGGTGGTGGAGCTGGCATTTCGATTCCAGGGACGTTCCGCGTAGCAACTGATAAAACAGTACGTAACAGGTTCATAATTATCTGTGACCTTCTCATAAATGGTATGGACAAGTTAGCTGTATCAGCTACGGTAGCCTTTTTAGACCATAGTCACACAAAGACTTGCATTTATTATTGTGGTTAATCTGGAAAACATAAAAGTTCACTTATTTTACTGGTGAATACTAGGTGTTTGCAACCCCTGAAACTTTGATTGGATTCCACCCAGATGCCGGTGCTTCTTTTTACCTCCCGCGTCTCCCTGGTCATTTAGGTGATCCTTCTTTTGTTCGATATTTGCCACCTGAATTATTTTGTTTTTTACTCTTTTCTGTGACAAAAGGCTGTATGCATACTGTCTCCCTTGTGTATGTCTCATCCATGCAACAAATTCACCAACTTGTAGCTTAAGGAGTTTTCTCTGTGTGTATCTTTTCCCATTCTAGGAGAATACTTAGGATTAACTGGAGCACGACTGAATGGAGCGGAAATGATTGCTTGCGGCCTTGCCACCCACTATTCACAAATCGCGGTCAGTATCATTGATCTACTTCAGTGTTAAAGTTTTTCTATATTCTTCAGCTACAAAAGACATATATTTCGTTGGCATTTGCCTTCCCTGTGTAACAGAAACTTCCCCTAATAGAGGAGCATCTCGGAAAGTTGGATACAGATGATCCTTCTTGTATTGAAACGTCTCTGGAAAACTTTGGTGACATTCCATCTTTAGATCAGACAAGCGTCATGCACAGGTTTTGTGTATGAACATATAGATAAATGCTAAGACTTCTTGTGATTGAAATGGATTTCCAATATCACGGAGGATCGCGTTCTGACTTTTCTTGTTACATATTTAGGACTGAAATAGTTGATAAATGCTTTGGCCATGACACTGTTGAAGAAATAATTGATTCTTTGGTAAGCATCTTACTTTCCAGCTTCATAAATCTTCATGTCTTATGTTGGCTCATTAAATACCCTCACATAAAGCACTGGCTGATAAATGATAATTGATCCGTAATGAATAATGTGACAAACTTCCAGAATGATGTTTTGGTAGGTAAATGATAAATGCAAAAGCAAGGCTAATTATTGACAGTTTCATGATAATTTATAGGCTTGTTGTCATGTAACTGTTAGGAATGTGAGTCAAGTAGAACAAAAGACGTATGGTGCAGTTCAATTCTCGCCAGGCTAAAAGAAACATCACCATTGAGCTTGAAGGTTTCATTGAGATCTGTAAGTTCTTCATTTATTGTACTTGTTACACCTTTTATTCAAATAAAGTAGAAAACATATTATGATTTGTCTCTCAGATTCGAGAAGGTAGATATCAGACATTTGATCAATGTCTGGAACGTGAATATCACATGTCCCTTCAAGGAATATCAAAATCATTTACCACGGACTTCTGCGAGGTATATTGATTATGTTCTCGTTTCTTTCGGAGGGCTAATTTACCAATTTTGTCTCCCTTTTAAAATCATGGCATGCTCGACATGATTAATGGTAGCAGCCTTGTATGTAGTTGTAGACCATCTGCCTTACCAGTGTGTTACACCGTTCATTGAACTTTTAAATGATAATAAATTTTTTTTTTAACCTGGTCAGGGAGTGAGGGCCAGAATGGTGGATAAGGACATGGCGCCAAAGGTACTGATAATGCACAGGTTAACATATACAAGAAAGATACAAGTCCTAGTGAACTAGAATATTGAGAATCTGCAATTTGAATATGATCATTCCCAAGTCGCCACCAACATTGACTTTTTCTTGCAGTGGAACCCTCCAAGCTTGGAACAGATCTCTAACAATATTGTAGATCAGTACTTCTCTCCAATCGAATCCGAGTCGCTGGACCTGCCAACCAAATTGCGAGAGGCATTCACTTAGAACTGAATGCTGAATGTGCATCCATGGCATATTCGTTTCAACTAATTGTACAAGGTGGTTGTCATGAAATCTGAAAAAAAAAAATTCATAAAATCGAAACTAGAAGTTGGTGAAAATATGCATCTAACATTTGCGTTTGGCAAAAAGAAGTACATGCAATGCAAGAACTGATACGATCACCAATATATCTGAACTGTCCCTTGTAATATATGTCAATGGATTTCGAACAACAGTTTAACAAACTATCTTAATGGAACTTGGTTTTACTGGGGTCCCTTTGGATGTGTTTGGTTTATGAAAAATTTGAGGGAAAGGAAAATTTGATGGAAAATTAGAAGGAATTTTTTGTTTGGTTTAGAGACAATTAGAGATGAAAAACTAAATGGAAAATTAGATGGAAAATTTGCTTAATTTAAAGAATGTTTTAGTGTTTTCTACAAAATTTTTCATACCAAATAAGAGTAAAATAAAATAAGATTGAATTTTTTAGGGATTTATTATCCAGACCTTGAAATTGTTAGACAACACCCAAGCTCACTAGTCCAACATCTTGTTGGTCCCTCTAACTTTCTTTTCGCTCGAACTTTCCTCACACCAAACAGCTTAATGACCTGGTAGGCTTCAATAACTGGGGTCACGTTCACCCTTCTCATATAAAACATCAGGTATGCATGGAATACGATGTGGTTCCATCAGTTGCTCAAACTTCAAAATCAAGTCACGCGTATAGTTATTTTCTTGACCAGCTCACAAAAGAACGAAACTTCCACCAAGCTATAAAACTGCATTAGTACTCAAATCTCCATATTACATCTGCTCACTCTGCTTGCATATTAGTCGTGTAAATCAGTTGTGGAATTAGAAATTTTAATTTGGGTCATAAGTTTTTTGTTCTAATTTGAATGAGAATACAAAAATAAGAAATATAATATATTTAAACTTAATTGGGGCTTCAACAATTAAAAAATATATTATTTTGACATTAAATTAAGAGTAGTCTGTTCTGAACTTGAATGGACAGCTATCCTCGCTGCCCAACCAGTATTACCGCCACTGGTGTCAATACGTTTTAGGTGGACTCTTATCAATTGATCCAACATCATATTTGTAAGTCTCATCTTGTATAATCATACCGACACAATGTCAAACTATTCGATGCTGTTCCTCAAACTATCTACTGCAAGGCTTGTACTACAAAAATGGAAAAGAAGCTATGGAGCCTCACAAGCAAAAGTGGTGCGATGCTTAGATGATATTAGGTAATGTTTGACATTGCTAGAAAATTTGCTAAACTCTCACCGGGGAAGCTTGAGTTGAAGACCTTAGATGATATTTCATCTCATCTCATCTCATTCTCATTCAATATTTTTTTTTCCTGTTACAATTACCAAGTATTTGAGTTCACTGTAATGAAATCTTAGTTAAACTCATCTAAATTCATTTCACTCAGTTCAAATGAAATTGATTTTAATTTATGAGAACAGAAACTACACGACTCAATAGAATTCACAAACACTGATAAATAGTAATCCATTTAAAGTATACAAATTATATTAAATCAAACAATATTTGTAAAGTGACATTATAAACCCGAATTCAGACTCTAGTAGCGAAAAGAATCATGTTTAAAAAAATAGGAGACGTGAGTTTGGTTAATAATTTATACCAAAATATACTTTACAATTTGGTTATAGAACACAATTTGACTTTCAAAATGAAAATTCTCATTATAACTCCTGTCTTTTATAAAAATGCGGTAGTGAACAACAAAATAATTGAGATATTTCTTTGTGTTGTTAGAATTTTTTGTTCTATTTGCAAAAAAAGAAAAAAAAAGAAGTTAGTATATTCATTGATCCAATTATTTTAAACTTGATAAATAAATTTTCCACGAAGTAAATTTTATTGTGATCTTTGTATATAAACAACAAAATGAATGGAAGGGATATCTACTTGAATGCTTTGCTAGTATGTGGGCAGTTTGAAATTCATGGCGTTGCACTTTTGTCTGGTGTTAATGGGTCTGATCCAGACTCATTTGGAAGGATTCAGATCTATACTCATTTCATTTGGATTCAGATTCAGATTCTGACACAATAATGTAATAAATATTGGATCTAAATTTAAATCAATTAGATCCAAAATTAATTCTTCTAATACTTAAATAAAATAAATAAATAAATAGCAATTCATGAAATTTATAAATTGTGAAAAATATATGTTTATATTTAAATTATTTTTAAAATCAAATTAATTTTTTAAAAATAATTTAAATTTTTATTTTTTAAAAAATGTTTTTTATTTTTTAACAAATATTTTGTTATCTGTTATACAAATTTAATTTATTTCAAATTCAAATAGACTAATTATCAAAAAAAATCCCAATAAATTTATTATAAAGATTCAAGTGGGTAGACCCTAACGGGTCCAAAGATCCAAATGAGTAGACTCTAATCTTATAAATGCGGATCTAGACGGATATAAGTATGAGTCTACCCTACCCAATTGACAGTCCTAATCTGGTGATTTGTGCTGAGCAAATAGGACTTCTAAATCAAGCCATTAATATTCTTCTAATTGCCAATGTATTAGCCTATAGGGTATCTGAGAACGTTCAGGAGTTGTGTAACAATTAGTGAAAGGTGCAAGCCATATTTGTTTTGGAGTCATTCCTTATATATAATGCTTCTATAGAAGTAATCAGGGTATGAACTCGAAAGTTTAACATTGAAATTTAATATCACTTCAAATTTTGAACCATCATAGCACCCAATATTCAGATTCAAAGTAAAATTATTTATTGGTTCCTATGTGTTAAAGTAGCACAGTAAAAATGGACAAGAATAACGAAAAAATAAAAAAATTACATGGTTAATTCGTAATGATTTATGTCCATGGAATAAGGTAAGAACCATATTACATCTCAAAAGATGATACAAGAGAACTTATGTCTTTTTAATACATCTTTCTGCTAATTTATGACTAGGTTTATGTGCGTACCAATCATTGGTGGATTCAAAAGGAGCCAAGGGATCACTTGACCCCGCTCGATTTTCAATTTATGCAAAAGTTTTCTAATAATTTAATATAATATCAACATAAATAAAATTTTTATCCTTTTAAATTACAATTTTCACATTTACAGTCCTAAATTTACTATAATTTAGATACAATTTAAGAATTAAGGAAACTCCTTAATTTAAGAATAATGTATGTGCACAATTTATTGTTTGAATTACTTATATTGACCTCCTTAATTATATTTCTGGATCCGTTATTGGTACTAATACGCTTTAAAATGATCAAAACTTCTAATCAAATTGAAGTTAGGATTTCTAAACTATTAGGACCCCCAAATTAAATAAAGTTTCCAAAAATACCCAAAACTTCCATAATAATACTGCATGACATGACACAACAAAGTCTATTGATTCGTATCATACCAATTTCAAAAATATCGTTCTCCGTTATTTTATTAATCGACCCTGTAAAGCTCTCAAAACTTTGAATGCTGATCAAGTCCAACTAATATTTGAACTATTTAAGAGAAACTCATGTTGTCAACATATCTTTGTTGGTTTCTCCATAGAAGCCTTCTTAAATTTAAATGAACATTTCTAAAATACATCTCATAAGAAGTGATTACATGATAAAAATTACTGGGATCTGATCATGCTTGAGCCAGAGATGCATATTATATCCCCGTCTGATATGCCTCCGTAGCCGAAGTGGGTGAGTGATGGTCGATCAGATGTTGACGCTGCCAAAAAATTTGTAGTAGTGGCGTGGATGTAGATGTTGTGGATGTTGATATGTGAGATATATTAAATGATCAAGCAATCGTCATCGCAATGATGTGGACTTGGTGGTTGTTGATAGTCTTGTAGCTGGTAAGGATACGCTCATGCTTTATGTTGGTGGTTATTTCAGCAGTGAAGATGATCAAAAGAAGATGTTTTTACATGACACCGTAGCAGAGAGAGTCAAGTGTTGGATTGAAGAAGCATTTGTCGGGAGAGTTTGTAAAGATATAGATTTGACCACCTTTACCATTGACTGCACCCATGCTAAAGTTGATAACACAGTCAAAGAGGCTCTGATAGTTTAGTGGCCCAATCGTCAATTGGGTTGCCTGTTTAAGCATTCTGCTTCTTTTTCTCCCAACAAATATGCCCATTCACTCTCCTACATTTTAAGCAAAATGTTTAGAAAGGTTAAAGCTTTTAGGGTTATTAAGAATCCTGTGGACTTGATCGATAATAGATTGGGGGAGTCATAGAGGAGAGGAGTGGGAGGCGAGCGTCTCTTTTAGGATTTATGTTTAAAAAAATCAAACAACAAGAATGAATGTGATTGATATTAAATTAGTAAGTATAATCAAATATTTTAAATATTTGAAAATTGTCCCACAAATATATTAGTTTTATTATTATTTCTTTAAACAAATCATAATATTTTGGGTTTGTTGAAAACCCTTAATAATATTTTATCATGTTTCTTACTATGAAGCATAGTAATTGATTTATAAACAAATAAATAACAGATTACACTATTGATCACCCTTCATATAACAAGCGTGATAGAAGGTGGGATCTATTATCACACTTGTGGAAGCGTGATAAATGGTTATCTTTCATGTATATTGTGGCATTTTTTTATTTTATTAGAAAATTTTTTATTACGTTTTTACTATGAAGAGTGATAAGTGAGTGTTTGCACCCTCTATCACTTTTTACTACATTTTTATGATATTTCATTATGGGAATAATGATAAAATATAGAAATGTGATAATACTAAATGTCATAAAAGTCGGATCCATACTTGTGTCTGTTTAGTTAGATTTAAGAAATTTAGAATGATTGGGACCCAGATCGCCGCCCATCTGACCCACGCCCAAGGTCGACCTGAACTAGTAAAAAAATTGCACGTTTTTCTTAAAAATAAGTTTTTAAGTGTTTCACTATGTGTATAATTAAGAAGAGCAGTGAAGACAATAAGAGAACTTGGGCTAGAGTGTTCAAAGTCAGTTTTTAAGGTTTACTTTATTAAATTAATTATGTATATGTTTATGATCCTTAGTGGCTAATTTTCTTGTATAGTTCAAGTGCTGTGACTTATAAACGATGTAATGAGATATTTGTATTTAATAAATTCTTGTTTTGATGATATGTTTATTGTGCTTCAATTGAATGATTTCTTTGCTACATGAAAACTTCAATTAATGAATTCTTTGTTGCATAATTCTTATCGCTGATCTAGTTATGAAGGTTTAGGCCAATAAAAACTAGTCGAGTAGCAAATAAACTAGTGCTCGTTCCTGTTTATTGGTAAACATATTCTAGATTTTCATGAGCTAAATAACATTGATTGAACTCTCTACCAGAGTAGCTCAACTGCATATATCTTTGCTAGGTTGATAGCCTATTTAATGTATATTAGACATATATGATTGATATCATTGGTTAAAAGGGTATGCCGAATGTAGATTAGAAGCGATTATTTATACTTAGTTACATTACCACTGTTGATAGGTGATGTATATTTTGTTGAGTTCAATTAATTATGGGAGTTTAATCGTTATAATCGATGATCAACGCGTTCAGAAGTCAAGTCACATGAGCTACATATTTTATCTATGACTTTCTTTATCTAGTGTGCAGGTAGAATATCTGATCTGACGCTACCAATTCA
>NQLW01000032.1:2919419-2956827 GCA_002312845.1 Kalanchoe fedtschenkoi | reverse complement strand
CCCCCCCCCTCAAAATTTTGTGTCTTTTTATTTTTAACTAAGTTGTTTATTAAGTTTCAAGAATTTGTCTATGTGGATTAACCATAAGAGCCAGATTTATAATACCTCTCCCATGTCCATGACCTCGGCCGGCGCTACAACCCATATACCAATTTTGATAGCATTTAAGTGTTAGAGTAAATTCAGTTGATGATGATGGATGGCTAGCCCACTGCACTGAGTTTTCTTTTGGAGAAATATCAGGGGCATTGATTGTCATGGAATCTAATCGAATGGTGTTGAGAAATTCGTGGTTAGAGAAATAACCAACCAACTTAGAAAATGAAACATGTTGTGCTCTCTATTGTTAAGATTGGTGATGATATTTTTAAATTATGAATGAAGATAATAATGTATGCGCGCGTTGAATTATGCCATAATGAGTGGGTCCCCTATGACAGTAAGCTCATTAGCAATTGATTTGGTCTTTTGAAGGTTCTCTACAATTAAAGTATCTCCTTGTATGAGTTTCTATAGTTGGAGATAGAGAATAAGAATTCATACTTAAGATAGAGTGACTGTGACATGCTCAAGGGTGAGCCACACCTCCCTAGCGGTGGAGCAATTGATCATGATAGGGAGAAGATTTTCAATAAGAGAAGATCCTAACATACTGGTGATTATATTATCCTGTTGTTTCCGGTCAATGTATACTGTGTTCGATGTAGGTACTTTACTGTCATCAATTTAGATGGTGAATTTTGGTTGTACAAGATTGTCATCAATGTACCCAAAAATTTTGTTGACATTTAATAAAGAATAATAAGAAATTTTAACATTAAATAATTTATACGAGTGAGTTTGAGAGAGAGGAAGTGATGGGTATTGCAAAAACCAATAGTCGTCACGAATGAAGATATGACGGATGAAAAAAACCTTGAAGAACGAAAAGAAAAAGAGAAACTTTTCTGATACCAAATAAAAAGAGAATATAATAATTTTTATATATTGATTGAAAGGTATTACAAGAACTCTCTTATATATTTTTATAAATCTTTTAACATTTATAAAATAATTTCAAAAATACAAGAGGTCATTCTTAATCATGAATTGGATTTAATAAAATTGGTTAAGGAGAGGATGATAATGGGACGATGAAGCCTAATTGCACTTATGGTGAGATATTTCCACCACGATAACAATATTAGAAAGAATGCATGTATCGTTAGTGTAGTTGAGGGAGTTATTTTGGGACATGGCCCACCATGTGGATCATGGACACAATCTTTCATGAATTGCCACATGTTGCATTGACAAGTCAAAGTGACTCGTGACAGATATTTATTTGTTGCAATTTTTTTTTGACTTTTCAGCATAACATGTGGCAGCTCCCTAATGATTGGTCCATGATCCACACGGAGGACCAGGTCCATCCAAACATGACTCATAATTGTGATAGAAGACGGTAAAACATGAAGGGACAAATAATAGAACGGCATCGTTTTGATGTTAAAAAACAACACCGTTTTCTATACATAGAAAAATGATGTATGTTATACTAGGAGTACGAATGTATTTTTATTATTTTGATCATAAGTGGGAATCGATGGTAGTTCAAAATCCATTTAATTTTTTTTCCTAAATTTTATAAAAGAATCGATTGATCCAATCAGATTAACGAATTGGTAAATATATAATTCAAATGTGATATCTTAGCTAATTTACTATGTCTTAAATCCATTAGGAACATTATTTTCAAGAGAGATTTTTGAGTGGACACAATCCACCATCTAGACTGTGGTCACACCCAATAATCTGCTGACACCTCAACATTCAATGACGCATCATAATCTACGTGAATAACATATAAACTTACAACCAAATACTATATAATATGTAGCCAAACAACACATTGAAGTTCATTTGCAGCACATCACCATCAGAAGATCCTAAACTTACCATGATGGTGTCTAGTTTTGTCATCGGGCAATCTTTGAATACGTCGAACAAAATATTCAATTGATCATTTAAAAAAAATTCATAATCTCTCAATTCAACACATCTTTAGGTCTAAATGTTTATCTCCCTCTAATTTCAGCTAGTTCACCAATTCACCTTTTCAAACTAGCTCACTATTCATGTCGCATATGTTCCAACTTCCAAGAATCAAACATATAATCTTATAGAGACACACGATCTTCTTTACTGCCCTTATCGTCTCTTCTAATTTTTATTTCATATTTAGTATTGGATTGATAGTTTTTTTATCATTTTTTTTATCTTTCATTTCGTTACAATATGTGAGTTGTTGATGGTTAATGTATTACAGTTCTAATGTAGTTAGAGATCGGTCATACTTCAAATAAATTATAATCAGTATGATTACAATACATATGCTGCAACTACTATTAGTCGAATTTTTTTCTTTATCAATATGTTTGTGCTTGGATTTTTTCACTGGAAATTACATTTTGTGTGTGTTGTCGGAAAGAGTATCAAGAATAGAATATGTATTGTAATCATACTTATTGTAGATTCTTCTTCTTCTTCTCTGTTCTGGTATATTTATTTAGTTTTAACACTCTGTTGTGGTATATTACAAATGATTGAAATCAGAGGACAAAAAAGCAAAAGTCTTTTATATGTCGCATTGACTATTATAAAGACATATTCTACGCAGTGGCAGCTTGTATGGAAACTCCTCAAAATAGGACTATTATGGAGCACTCATTTTATGTATGCATTTCTTGAGCTGTAATGAGCAAGTTCTTGCGAAAAAAATACTAATGGTTGTGAGTTATAAATTACTCATTGATATAGTAATATTTGTAATAGCAAGACAGATGAAGAATGAAAAATTTGTCAATTTTATTTGTAATAGGGTTGTTTCATGTACTAGTTAAATTATTTGTCAGTCAATTTGTACTATAGTTTTTTAGTAATTAAAGAGGAGCTTTTAATTTGTACTACTACTTTCATTTGTTCTCCAACAAGTAACTATTGCATCCATAGTTGTTAAATATGTTGGAAAAAAGTGCAAATTTATTAATTTTCAAAGACCAAATTCTACTCATACAGTTTGCATTACTTAACATTAAACAAGTTCCTACCCAACCACTTCAAACTTTCACCATGAAAATTGAAGGCACAGTTAAGCAACAATGTCCCTAAGCTTCAAACATTTCATCATAGAACTTCAAGCTTTATCCTCGTTGTCTTTTTAATAACACATCATTACAAAATATAGATGACAATGATCAAAATAAAAATGTAGTATTGATTGCACATAAAAAGTAATGCTCAATTTGGCAAATCCACTGAAATGGCATGGATAGAGAAGTAATGCTTTCAAATTTTTAAAATTCCAGAAACCAATCATTATAATTGATATAAACTTCAAAGGTTCCGCCTTTTCACAAATCCTTAGAAACCGAAATTGAGAAAAATACACTACAATATTAGTCAAGTCAAACCAAGTTGGCCATTGACGATTGCTTCTCAGTGTCTAACCCACATGATCTTCAACTTCAACACAAGTCCAACAAGTTCAGATTTCTTAAATTCCCATAAATCAATCAGTTCACTTGACTTAGACTTCAAAGGTCAAAACTTCTCATAATTTCTTTACAAACCCAAAAGCAATCTTTGTGCTTCAACAACCTAAAATCTATGTTTGATGTTACAGTTTTGAAGATCAAAATCAGAGTCTTTTTAGGGTGACGATGCACCAACACCGTTTACTTCCAATCTAGTTTGAATCTAAAAATAGATCAGTTTAACTGTACATTCTAAACTGATTCGTAAAGTACCTTTGTAGAATATTTCCTCTTACAGTCTAGAATGGTGTAGGCTGATGGCCAACCATAATATGAGGATATGAGGAATCCTGTAAATCAAAGATTCTTTAATGGTTAGAAATAGGACTCAGAAAACCACCCATCAAAAACAGGACTAATAAAAACCACCATTATAAATTTTTTTGAAAGACGAAGTTGGAGAAACTGATTTCCAATTTATCGTCTTCAATCATCTAAGAAGAATATGATTCATGCTTTCATGCAAGAATGGCACTGACCAGCTGAAATGGTTTTCGCACCACAATGACTACAAAAGATGGAAAGACGAATCGACAATCTATAATGATGTGTTGTTTGCCTGAGTTATACAGATTTTGGTTGCAGGTTTATATGATGTCCAAGTGGATTATGATATGTCATTAAATGATAAGGTGTCAACAGGTTATTGTGTGTGACCACATCTCATTCTCTAGATTGTATCCACCCAAAAATCTCTCCATGAGCCAATTTTGGTCTTCGATCATGAATGGTTCTTTAGTTTATATCTATTTTACTGATATTGAAAAGTTTATTACTTCCTTTTTTAATAGTTTGACATAATTTACACCGTACAATACTTTTTGGTCCATAATAAAAAAATATGCAAATGAGGATCAATATAGGCATAAAACTTTGACAAAAATGATGGGTTCATCTAGAATCTGTTGTGGAATTCAAGTTATCATTTTAAATTTTTGAAAAACTTTTCAAGATTCTACATTTTTGAATTTACAGTAGATCGAATAAGGCTAAATGACTAAATCAAGCAGTGAGATGCATGAATCAGAAAAAATGACATTGGAAAAATACATCAAGAAGCCAAATTAAGCTCAAAATCATACTGTCAAGAATATGAAGCTTATTGGAGTTAGCACTATTTGGGTTCACAAATGGGGATTACACCAATCTTCCAAAAAAAGCAACAGGCTCAAAGATAGCTAGTGTAAAATGAAAATTCAGGCCTGAAATGCCTAATCTGTACTAAGTCCATAGCTATTTGGTTGTGTGTGGTCAGCCTATATTAGGATGTCCTTGTCTTTTTGTTCTTTAACTCCAAGGAATTATTTTGTAAAATTGAGGTTTCATAAGTACACTTGTAATTTGTACAATTTTCTAGAATAAAAATTCATCATTTCCAAAAAAAAAAGAATTTGACGCCTATAAATATAAGGATAAACTACAAAAACATATCCTGAACTACCATCCGTTTTCAAATTAAGTACAGAAGTTTTTAATTTTTCAATTTCAGTATCTAACTTTTTAATTCTTCAAATTCAGTATTATACACTTAATAAAATGTGAAAATTTATATAAAAATAGATTTTATGTCTGATATGTTTATGTAAATTTTAAAATTCTAGCTAAATAGTTGCACTTACAAACTAATTATCATATTTCATGTTAATTTCTTCTTTCTATTAAGTCTATAGTACTGAAATTGAAGAATTAAAAAATTCGATACTGAAATTGAAGAATTAAAAAGTTCAGTACTTAATTTGAAAATTGGTGATAGTTCATGATATGTTTTTATAGTTTATCCTAAATATAACTAAAAATCCTTTCTTCTTAAGGCGGCGTGGAAAATTTATGATCTTTATTTGTGTAGTGCTTCAAGTCGTTTACGGAAATTTTTTGGAGTTTAAAAATTTATCCTGAGTTAATTCAGATCACACCTATAAATGAAAGAGAAACTTCAAGGTGAGACATTGTATATTCTCCTTCTTCCTTTGCTTAATCTTTGCTTGTAATATCTATAGTTGTATAATCTCCAACAAATGCTTGATAATAAATGTTATATTAGACATTTGCTTAATCATTTTCATATTGGTTATTGCAATTCTTGAAAATTGAATTATGATGTGTATGTGTGTATATTCTTAATCATTTGTGATTTATATGTGTCTTATTCTATGAATTGTATGTGTGAATATTTATGTTCATCTGTGCGTTGTTTATATGTGTAATCGCACAAAAGAGTGATTTGACTTGCTTCACTAAGCTAATAATGCGGCTTCAATATTTATCCTAAATGTTTAAGATTTTATAGCTAGAATGTGACAGCATTAGTAGCCCTTTGGTGGTAACTAGAATTTGAAAGAATTCATAAATCTTGAATCTCGATCTTTAAACTATGTTTGGAGGGATTATTGATTGAATTTTAAAGTTAAAATTAATTTTTTAAGATTGATTTTGGTGGAATTGCCACGTATGAAATTGAGCACAATTTTGTAAAGAAATAGCCCACTTATTTCTTGAGAAGAGATAGGAAACGTCCTTAATATCATTTGATTGAAAAGTTGATCCAGCTCCTTGAAGAAACCCTCCACTTCAATTGGTTTTTTTTTCTTTCACGAAAAGCAGATATGAGATAACAAATCCAGTGTTTCACTAAGATGTCCAATAGCTTCCCCGAATTCAAAAGTTGATATGTTTCGCCTCTTCCTGGGAGAAAGATGATCAAACAAGTATACTATTATTAATTATTAGGAAAGGTACCCGTCGACCCGACGGGTTCGGTTCGGTTCGGTTTGAGAAAAATCAAAAGCCAAATTAAATTATTAATTATCGGTTTTTTAAAATTTGAAACCGTAACTAAACCATTAACATTTCAAATCGGACCGAACCGATCCGTTTCAAATCATAAAGTTTTTTAACATTTCAAACCGAACCGAACCGATCGATTTGGAACCGAACCTTCGGGAGGGCGACAGACGCCATAATGTTATATATATATAGATATTATCTCATTTTTAACTCCGGTTACCTAATATGGACTGAATAAATTATCCTGTGTTTATAACAAATATATATTTATTCTCTTTGTTTATAACAAATATAATTTATACTATTTTGAATTTTTGATAGCACGACCATTCTTCATTAAGATTTGTCTTTTGTCTAGGAAAAAAGAGTTTTTACTCCGTAATAATATTATTTAAATAGACATTCATTTTATATAAATATATTTTTAAGAAACTCATATTTTTCCAGAAAATCATGGATACAAAGATCATTTTTATTTTCTGAAATTCGTAATTCAATAAAATAAATTTGTTTTCTAAAAGTCACAAATAGCATCACAAATTCACATGGCAACTAGAGGGTGATGAAATCCGACTTCCGGACTGAATTTGAATTGAACTGAATTTAACCAACAAGCAAATAATAATAATGATCAGCTGAAGTAGATAGAAATAAACAAGTTGGGATGTCTAGAAGAGAGGGAGATGATGTTTCAACTTGAAATGATTTCCCATTTTATTGTGTTTCCCATTTATCAAAACTTCCAGCCCCAACATGGATGAGCCTTAGCAACAAAAATCAAAATGAATACTATACCTATAAATTCCTTCCTTTTCAGCAGTCTCAATCTCAATAAAGATTATCATACAACAATAAGTTATGCCCAGACTTCGCTGCACATTGCGCTCTGAGCAGAACCTGAAATTAATAGCTTCTTCCATTGGATATCGAATGTACCAAGTGTTCCTTGATCAGCATACAGAATATGGTTCTACTCAGCCCCCTTGGTGGCCTTGTGAGCATTCACTAATTGAGCTTGTACATCATTAGAAACTGCTGCGTGCTCCTTATATTCCATTGTAAATTCACCCTTCCCCTGTAGAGATGGGTCAAGGATTAAAATGAATAACCAAACATATTGTTAAGGTCCAATAATTCAGTAACTACGGACCTGTGTCATCGAACGCAGAGCTGTTGAATAACCAAACATATTGTTAAGCGGTACCTGAAATAATCATGAAACGGTAAGGCAGAGCCCATAGAAACTCTTCAACAACAAAAAATAATTCACATGCTAAACATCACGAATACAAAGAAAACAACAAAATGATTGTGGTCCAAGGTCCACAGACAAAACAAGGCACAGACCCTAAGCTCCTCCAACAAGCGCATCCATTTAATATACAATGCTTCTAATAATTTTCAGATGTACTAGCTGTATACAAATATACCTCTGCTGTAATGACCGAATCATCTCCTTCTTGATCATTTCCAATAATCATCCCTTTTCGCCTGCCATGTTGAAGATGTTCAGATTTTAAACACATATCACTGATAAAAAAACCAAGCAAAGCACCCACTTACTTGTTAAGGTCACCAGTGACAGGGCCCTGAAATTCAGTTGGAACTTTCAACTCCACTGTCATTATAGGTTCTAAAATGACAGGCCTTGCAGTCATATAGCACTGTCATGTAAATTAGTGACAAAAAGATTTCTATCAGATCAACGGTGAATAAAGCAGTGCATTGAATAAAAATAAGGTTCAGAGACAAAGTTTAATAGTGGTTACAGATCAGTCAACTTAGACTTACCTGTCTAAAAGCATATATGGAAGCTAATTTGAATGCAAGTTCACTGGAATCGACTGCATGGGCGGCACCATCAGTCAGGACAACACGGAGATCTTCAACTGGATGCCCAATCAGAGAACCCCTGATATCAAGGAAAAGGCAAGTCTTTTATCATGTCAAAATATGTGAAAAGAACATGCATTGGGAAAAGAAAGTGCTCCATCGAAGTATAGCATATCAAATGAACTTTGAGAAGTAGAACTTACGAATTGGCAGCTTCTCTAAATCCTTTCTCAATGGCTGGGATAAAACCTGAAGGGATGACTTGTCCAACAATACTGTTTTCAAACTCAAACTTGGTTGATGAACCTGGTGGAAGTGGTTCGATAAACCTGATGTATTGGGCATATTAATTCACTAAACTGGTCAGATTATCAAAAATGTGAGGCAGATGCTTTACTAGAAAGATTGATGGGACTGAAAATCCTTAGTGTAATAGAAGTGATCAAAATGTTATGTTTCATAGGGATCATCCCGGGAAACATTGCACCAAGACTATTGTTTTACTTGATTATTAGAAACAGCTGCATCAAGAATGGCCACAGAAAGCCCAACGCATACGCATAATTGGTGCTATCAAGTTTGGCAACTTTATCATGCTCTTACCCTCTCAGTAATTTGTTGATGCCAATGAAATGACAAAACAGATCGATAAAATGCATATGGCATATGCAGGTGGAGAAACTGCTTAAATTTGTTTAGCTCAAAATAGGATTATCAATTAAGTAAATGATGCAACTGATAAACATCGCTGAGTTGGAACACCATGCATCCTTTCACATATTGTTCTACTTCAATCTTTCATATTTTACAGGTGTAGCTACTTGGATTTTTTCAGTGATTGGTTTGTTGGACTTGAATTTGTTCAAGTAATACAAGATAGAGGGGTGGCATTGATGTTTGATTAATGGTAAGTAGCAATGTCGATAAGTATCAGTATTAATTTTCAAGTGCCAAGTCATAACTACTTACCCAGTCACACGCCCATATTGACCTGAGCCTCCAGACTGCTTCTTGTGTAGATAATCAAAATCAGCACGTTGAGTCACAGTTTCCCTGAAATTAACTCGAGGCTTGCCAACAGTTGCCTCCACCTTCATTGAAATTTAGACATAGAATGAGCTTGTGAATTGTGCATACCAGAAGACACAATTAAAATATAAGAAAAGACATGGCAGGTTTAAATAAATATTAGAGGACCTTGTACTCCCTCCGAATCCGTTCCACGTATACTTCCAGATGCAGCTCTCCCATTCCAGAGATAATAGTCTGATCATGAAACTATATGAGTCAATGTCCACACATATAACCTTCTTTAAATAATGTGACTGTCATTGAGAAGTATTACTTGTCCACTTTCAGCGTCCAAACCTACACGGAAAGTAGGATCCTCTTTCTGAAATCGGTTAAGGGCTTTTGAAAACTGAAAAGGAACACGTGATTTGATTATTCTCATTAAGCCTAGTAGAATTATGAATTTGATGGATCTCTCATTTGAAAATGCTCACTTGTCCACTGGCATCCTTAGCAACTGGTGAAACAGCCAATGACATAACTGGCTCAGGGACATTCATCGAGGTCATAGTGTATTTGACAGTCCCGTCCGTAAATGTATCTCCTGTATACAGAAAAGTCACCGTAAGGGTACAGTAAGCACCCGGATTCTTTTTTCTTAACAGATCAATAGTACATTTTATGCACAATAATAAACTCAAAATGATATGAAATTTTTCCAATAATGGCCAAATCAGTTTCGTCAATTTTGTGCAGAAGTTTCTATTTAGTACATATGACTAAGATTTCAATAGCATACTGGTAACATAAATGCCTCAGAGTTAGAGGTACATAAGTGGCATGAAAACATATAGAAAGATTGATTTACCTGAAGCGCAATCCACACCAAACACTGCAACAATTTGTCCGGCATGCGCTTCTTGTATGTCCTGGTAACAAAACAAAAAAGTTGCTTATCTTCCTTACAATGGTATTCATATCTTAAGGTTCTAGTATGTGTGGTCTCTGTAAACAAGTAACAGTTAGCTTAACCCGAGTTTGGGTTATCTGAGAATTGAGATGAAAAGAAAACAGAGACAACTCAATATTTATAAGCGTCATCCACAAACAGGTTATAAGGCCTGTACACTAAAAAAAATGGCATGATCTATGTTAGCAGGTCATTGATGCAGTCACTAGCACATCAGTTGCATGTCTTGAATCTGGTTTTCCAAATTAACAATTGTTTCTATATTGTATATTGGTTCAGCTATAGTCGCTGGCAAGAAGCTGGTGCTTTAATATGACTTGTAGGGAACATGAACATTCTATCAATAAGACCATTAGTAAGACGATTTAGATCTAGCACAATTAGATGTATATGCTTCAGGGTTGCCAACAACAAATTCTTGGACAATAAGTTACCAATATTTAATCCACACTTATTGGACATACAGAGTATGGCATACAAAAGTGGTGTACTTGTTTTTCCAATGTAAACGGCATTCAAAATTAAAAGTCCAAAAGAGAAAATTAACAGCAATAATGGACATGCCCAAAAACTAGATACAAACCTCCATCTCATTCGAGTGCATACGGACTAAGCGGGGAACCTGCAGCACATCAAAAAGAGATCCTTATTCAATAATAAATAGGATGAAAGAGCTATATGAATGAATCAGCATAAATCACTTAGCAAGTGTTCGTAATGAGAGGACCAAAATGGCTAAGATTTTTGGCACATGTGCAAGACTTAAAAAGATATTTGCATTACGAGATAAAAACTACCTTGATCTTCTTGCCTGTGTTGACATTAATTATAAAATCACCTTTGCGAATGACACCCTCGTATATTCTTGAAGAACATAGACATTAGGTTAGTATGCAACTATTTTAAAAAGTATAGAACTTTGAATGATTCATGTTCATGTAAAAAAAAAAAAAAGAGGCTGAACTTACCTTAAATATGTTAGCTGACCAAATCGACCTTCTTCTAATTTAAAAGCCAATGCAACAAGAGGTCCATCAGGTGTTCCAGACAGTGTAACCTTTTAAAAACAGTCATTGAAGTACAAATCATAAGAAAGAAATCACCATCTTTGATTTAGATTACTATGAACTTCAGTGATTGATAAAGGTCACACAAGAATACCTTCTCCTCATTATTTGTCTGATCGAGTGCATAATTATTCACTTCAGTGGGGCAAGGCAAATAATCTAGCACACCATCAAGAAGAGGTTGCACTCCCTGTACCCAAAAACAATGCAAGGCGCAAAAACGTAAATCTGGATTGCACACTTGACAATTACCAAAGATGATTGCACAGAACAACAAGAAAAGTACATGGACCACACATGCAAACCAAAACACAAAAAACAAAAAACAATGAAACCTGCGAATGTAAGGTTCGACACCCATGTATAACAACAAGCGGTATACGCAGACAAAATGAAAGAAATTCAAATAAATTAACTGATTGATGATTCAAAAAACTGAATTTCCAAATATCACCAGTCTGCAAAAAGGGTGTGGTTAGGACCCATTACGGTCTTCTGATTAACAGAGACTAACATACTAATTAGTGAATCAAACAAGCTAACAATGCAAAATAAAAGGGCCTGGTTACACCAGTATGCAAATGACAACTAGATACTCGTACATTGCAACAATAGCAACAAAACAAGAAAGACAAGTTACTCGGGAATAAATTGAATAGGTACCTTGTTTTTGAATGCACTGCCCATAAACACCGGAACGAATTTCCTTGCTACGGTTGCTCTGCGAATTGCTTCCTGTTGAAAAATAGATAGTAAGAAGAATCAGGTGAAAAACAGATGCTTAACTATGAAGGTAGACAGTAGGGTGGTAGATAACAATCACAAAATGATGATTCCAACTGAATCACGAGATACATGAGGAACAAGTAATTCCATATTATAAGAGAGATACAAAGACTGAAATATGAAAACTTTTCTTCTTAGAACAAAAAGACATAAGAAATGTTGAAACATAATCTAAGCAGCTGGAGTTAATATTAATGTACTGAGTAATCAACTTTTGTACCGCAAGACCCTTGGATGATATCGGCTCATCACTGAGAAAAGCTTCAGCAAGTTTGTCATCAACCTCAGATACCATTTCTATGAGTTCTCGCCTTTTCTCAGTTACGAGGGGCATCATATTCTCCGGAATTTCAGCAATCTCAATATTTTCCCTGTTAACGAAAAAGAATACGTCGAGCACAAGTCAGTGCACAGAAGAAGACAAAATTAAGGCACCTACTAAGTACAACACTTACCCACTAGAGCCATGAAAATACATAGCTTTCAAGTTTACAAGGTCTACTAGACCCTCAAGATTCTCCTCCAAGCCAATAGGAACTTGTACAGCAGCATTGTGATGCCGTAACTTTGACCTCAACTGCAAAGTTTGAAAGGAATCCCCTACTATCAGTGACTATAAAACTTTATGTCAATTGAAATGAGCATGGCATCAACATCTGATTACAGCTCAGCCACCAGAGACCAACAGTTGACATTTGACATTCAGATTGTACATAATTAGCCCGGCCAAGCCATATCTAACGTAGAAAGAACGACGCATCTAGACTAAATCATATGTAAAGCAGTGATACCAACATCGGCTCCTAAATACCAGTAAAATGAAATGTAAAATCAGATTCTGTGATGAGACATGCGCCGGCATTCATATATACCAGTAAGATCCTTCAAAAAGAGATAATGATAATAATAATTCTTGGAGCTGTTGATTCAAACTAAGGTGACTCTTTTTACCACATAATCATAATTATAAAGCATAAAACTAACCTGACTGAGAACTTTCCACGGATCTGCTCCCATTCGATCAAGTTTATTTATAAAAGCCACTCTTGGAACCTCGTATCTCCTCATCTGCCTATCAACAGTTATGGACTGACTTTGAACACCACCGACACTACAAAGAACAAGAATGGCACCATCAAGAACCCTCAATGCCCTCTCAACTTCAATGGTGAAATCGACGTGACCAGGTGTGTCAATAATGTTAACCTGCAATACTATACATCAGATATAGGGGAAATTCCACAAAACAGCAGAGTATCATCAAGCATTCGTTTTTCTTCCTTTTAAGACATAGTGTGTGAGTTGAGGATACATTTCATCCACGCAGTCAACCTATGCAACCAGATTCTTCCTGATTACATATCCTAACACCCAGTTGGAATTATCATTTCAGTATCTATAAAATTCTTAACCCGTCAAAGATGAGATACAACTATATAAGCACCACACATAACTTCTGAGCCACCACCTATTATCGAATTTTAAACATGCTTAAAAAATTACATGATCACGAACCAGCCAATATGAAATTATTTCGACAGGAGTAAAAGCGATCAATCCGAACTAGAGGTTTAAAATTCATCTACTTCCAGATTTCACAAGCATGCAGTACTGAGTCAAACTGCATCCATACTACAGCTGCATCCAAGCAATAGATGTGAAAACAGGTTGATTTTTCTGATTCTAACTTGTGGAATCACCATATTTTCGAGAGTGAAAAGCTGAATAAAATCCATTTAACAGAGAACCTGATAGTCCTTCCAAGTGCAGTAAGTAGCAGCAGACTGAATGGTAATCCCCTTCTCTCTCTCGAGATCCATAGAATCCATCTTAGCTCCGACTCCATCCCTTCCTCTGACCTCGTGTATCTCGTGAATCCGACCCGTGTAAAACAAAATTCGTTCAGTAAGCGTGGTCTTCCCGGAGTCAATATGCGCCGAGATTCCGATATTCCTCAACCTATCCATGGACTCCTTCCACCAGGCCTCCTTGTCATCCTTCACCCGCGCCACTCCCGTGGAGAAGAATCTCTTCCGGCCGGAGACGAGAAGTGAGGAAGGGGAAGAGGGACCTGGCGACGGAGCAGAAGGCGCGATTTTAGTCGGTGAGCGTAGGGAGAAGAGCAGGCGCGCCCTGGAGAAGCGTGCCGACTTCGACATGGTTAGGGTTGGGGAAGTGAAGTCGGGAGGCTGGGTTTAAAGTCAGGCCTAAACCCTCTGCAACACACGAAAGGCAGACGGACGATAGATTAGACTAGATTTGATTTGATACCCCTGCGATCCCAAGTTGGATTAATTACTAGTCAAAGTTTGGAAGCAGAGGAGAGATTATTTGGAGATTGATCAAAATTATCTTGTATGATCATTTAGAGTGAATGAAAAAATTGGAGGAAAAAAATTAATGGTATGAAAAAAAAGTAAAAATTTTACTAATTATGTTTAGAATGATGGCAAAAAATTAAATTTGAATTTATATTTTAAATTAAAATTTACCATTGCATTTCTTAACTAATAATACTACATGACTTATATTCTTGTGGTAAAACTGCATTGTTTTATCAAATTAAATAATATTGTTTTGTTTACACAAGCAAACTCATAAATTTCATATTAAACGTACTCTAATAATGAATAAATTTGATAAGATCAATTGTATTTAATGTATCAAACTCAATATGACATTTTTAAATTAGTGAAATTTTTTTTTACGCCTTTTTGGACATTTAGATAGTTCTGACTGTAATTGGGTAAATGACAATAGTTCAGGACCCATTTGTAGGGTTTTTCCCTAAAAAAACAACTGATTTATGATGAGTTTGAAAGAATAAAAAATAAAATACTGTGACAATATTAAAATAACTCTACAGATAAAAATCAAATCTGTAAAAATTTAAAAAAATGCAAACAACATAAACATTATTTTACAATAAAAAATTTAAAAAAAATTAAGAGGATTAAAATCTATGCAAAAAGAAGATTTTAATAGTTGCTTTTGTTTCCTTTCAAATCATTTCTCCCTGATTTTATCGTGAAAACAAAACTAGAAGAAGGGTTATTTGTTACGCTGTTGCTGGCCAACTGTATAGAAGATTGATGAATTGAATTGATTCTGAAGTTATTCAGATTTCAGGCAAGCATTTAGGTAGAATAATTGTAACTTATCTAATTACATTTAGAATGTTGGCAAAAAAATAAAATTTGGATATATATTTTAAATTAAAATTTACCGTTGCATTCTTTAACTAATAATATGACATGACTTATATTCTTGTGGTAAAACTAAATTGTTTTATCAAATTAAATAATATTGTTTTGGTTACACAAGCAAACTCATAAATTTCATATTAAACGTACTCTAATAATGAATAAATTTGATAAGATCAATTGTATTTAATGTATCAAACTCAATATGACATTTTTAAATAAGCGAAAAATGTTTTTTACGCCTTTTTGGACATTTAAATAGTTCTGACTGTAATTAGGTAAATCACAATAGTTCAGGACCCCTTTGTAGGATTTTTCCCTAAAAAAACAATTGGTGTTACTGATTTATGATGAGTTTGAAAGAATAAAAAATAAAATACTGTGACAATATTAAAATAATTCTACAGATAAAAATCAAATCTGTAAAAATTTAAAAAAATGCAAACAACATAAACATTATTTTACAATAAAAAATTTAAGAGGATTAAAATCTATTCAAAAAGAAGATTTTAATAATTGCTTTTGTTTCCTTTCAAATAATTTCTCCCTCATTTTCTCGTGAAAACAAAACTAGAAGAAGGGTTATTTGTTGCGCTGTTGCTGGCCAACTGTATAGAAGATTGATGAATTGAATTGATTCTGAAGTTATTCAGATTTCAGGCAAGCATTTAGGTAGAATAATAGTAACTTGTAAATTAGCTTAAAACTCAGTATTTCAAAACCACTTGATTATTCTATGATTTGAGACAGTTGCAAAACCATCAAACTATTGACTCCTTGTTCGGACTCCTACGACAAAGGTTGCAATTGCAGTTCGGTACCAGTGCGATTTTCTTCCTGCTCTCCTGATGATGATGACTTGGAATCTCTGTGCTCAGTATGGCCAGTGCTCATAGCCTGAATTGGTGGCGGATTGATGACGGTCATTGTCAGGTCAACATTGTCTGATAAGTGACCTTTCATTTCCCTGTGCTCCTGGCATAGAGCACATGGGTGCAAGCAGCAATGTACCATGCATGGATCACAAGGTGAGTCCTGCTAAAACAAAGAAAGAAGCCATCAGATCAGGTTTCAGATTCAAAGGCTTGCAAGTGATCAGCAATAACACATTCAATTTCATCGAGTATGGTTTGGTTAGTCTGCTGGCACTTTAAGATTATACATTGCGGGAGAGGAGAAAAAGATAGAGACCAGCTAGCATTTGAATATATGTCAATTCAGAAACTTGTTCATTTCATTGTCAGAATCAAAATCTGTATCTCAAGAGGATGTGATGAAAGATTAGATAACCTTGAGATGATACTTCTTTTGCAATGATTCACGAATGATGCCGGTATAAATACCACATAGCCACCATGTAAAGAACAAGCCTTCAAGAATGAGGCAGGATGTTCTTGGATCAACACCATAGAATGTCACAGTCGCTGCTGCGGCTACCATGCCTCCTTCAACACAGAGGGCATGACATATACATGGGCCAGTCCATGGGGTATCGTCTCTCATAGTTTCAACATTCTGTCCAAACAAAATACAGGGGCAGAACAATCCTTTCCAACCTGTGTGACATTTACAAGGTAGCTTTTGATATTAACTCAGCCATTTTCTAAGGATACAAACTTCCAAAAATGTCCAGAGATTCAAAAAGAAAATGCCAAAATGACGACAATGGTTCATATTGATTCATCCACTGACATGTCAAATTCCAAAATAGATGAAGAAATGGAAAAGTGGATGAATGTCTTGACTGCGTGACAAGAACAAATAGAAGACTTACAACTCTCAGCATCTTCAGCACAGCCAAATATGCCAGTTGTCCAATCTTCATCAGCTGGGCGTTGGTATGTATCAGGCAAAGGTTGGCCACACTCTAAACATCTCCTGACTTGCAACTGGTGACCAATGCACATGGTAAAAATAAATTCCAAGATGCGGCAAGGAAAATAATAACAAACGAAACTATGAATGTCAGTCGTAAGACTTTACCCCTACGTAAATGATAACATCTTCTAGCACAACCCATTCAAAATCTGTCAAAACCACTCCACAACAAAATTTCAGACAACATTGCCTCAGCGATTTTCTGCCTTTTTTAATGACACGGAAAATTAGACATACAAGCTTAAGAACCGATTAGCATTTACACTCCACAAACAAGTGGATCCATGCAAATGTAGAAAAGGACCACAAGCAGATCATTATAGATTTTCATGACATTTCAGAAACCTCTTCGATCTTTTGTATCATACAAAATGATCTTTCAATTATCCAGTCAACTAATATCCAAAACTTGACCACAAACCCATGTTCAGTTTAAAGAGTTCAACCAGTGGCGGACCAAGGAATTTTTTTTTCGGGGCAAAATTACATTAGTAAAATTTTGGTTGAATTTAGGGGTGCAAAGTTAAAAATTTAATTGAAATTAAGTATATAATTTCTTTTATTTTTTTTACATAAACATAGATATTTTTGGTGGAATTTGGGGGAATCGACATATTATGGTATGGTTGGGATAAATATTACGTACACAATAAAAAAAGAAAATAAAGACTGGTACCTGAGGAACCTCTATAGGCTGATTGAGCTCACCAGGCGTGATCTCGACTTCCTCTTCGCCCCGATCTTTGGTCAGCTTCACATAATGCGACTGCGCGCTCAGGTCCGCCATCTCAATGCAATTTTCACGATCCCACTGCCATAGGCGAGACAGGAAAAAGGATCAGCAGCGAGATACAACCAAATATAAACGCGCCGTAATTTTGATCTCAAAATCCATAAACAACATATAAACAAAAAGCAAACGGTTGGAGTGGATAGAGGAATTTGAGGATGGTGAAATCTGCAATGAGGATCGGGATGTCGGACACACCGGATGACGATGTGCATGGAGTCGGAGTGAAAACTCAGAGAGAAGATCACGGCGCGATTATGAATTCAGGATCGCCGGAGGTATCTGGAAATGAAACGGAGTTTCATCTTTTGGAGTTGCGCAACGAACGTGAAGTGATGAAGCGCCTTCGCTATGGAATGGGAAATCCTGTAGCAAATGTTGATGGTGAAACGACGTGAGCAACGTGACGACGTCGTTTTATCAGAACTTTCGGACATTTCAGCCCAAAATATTAGGCCCATGTAAAATAAAATAAATACAGTCGATAATTTTTTTTTTGCTTCCATGTTGATTTTATGAGACATGAACTACTAGCGTTTATCTAATTATGGTCCGAACTATCATGATTTTTAAAAAAAAGTGCGATGAAAAAAGATCGGACTCATTTCGGTTTATGCTTAAAATCAATTTGTTTGATTTATTAAATATAACTAATCTTATTAAATTTGTTAAGAATTATGAATGATTGAATATGAAAAGATGTCATTTTGTTTATGTGAGAAAAATAATATTATTTATTTTGATAACCAAACGACGTAATTTTCGCACAAGAATTTAGGTCTTGTGATAATATTAGTTTATAAATGTAAAAAGGTAAATTTTATTTTTAAAAATTAGTTCAATTTTTTTTCATCACACCTTTTTCAGAAATCTTGGTAGTTCAGACCGTAATTGGGTAAGTCGTGATAGTTCACGGCCCCTTTTGAATTTTTTCCCTTAATTTTAATCGAAATAAAATATTACAGAATGAGTATTCATCAGTGGCCATATCATTGGATCGAGCAAATAGAGTCTAAATTTATATTAATAAGTTCAAATTGATTATATTTGATATTTATATTCTTAATTTAGTTAAAATCACCTCTTCGGCCTATAATAGTCCTTTGTACAATCGAAATGAATGAAAAAAGAAGGGACTCACAAGTATGATTTATTTTGTAACTTTTAACAAACATTTAATAAAGCATTTTGATATGTTAGAATGTGTTTTGAACTCAAATACATGTAAAAATAATAAATTTTTTATTATATATTCTTTTGTACTCTCAAATTAAAAAAAATGATTTCACTGATAGCTCCTCATTGATAATATTTATAATTTACATGAGATGTCATTTATACCAAAGAATCACTTATAACTTGTAAACCATAAGACTTTATTTGACATTCAACTTTCTTGGTTAATAAGGATATAAATCCCTTCATACACAATTACCATATGCCTATATAGTTAGCCCAATGATATTTAAAGTAGTAACTAACCTCCAAACTTCCCGTACGTGATTGATAAACTTTGAACACCTTATAATAGTCAAAGGTTTTTTTAGGAAAATTAAGTTAACCATGTTTCTATAAATATTATAAATTAATATATGGAATGAGATATTTTGAAAAATCAAAATAATTTCTCATGATGATACATGATTTTAAGACTGTCACGTGTCATACTGATTGTTTCCATGGACATGTATATGGTATATCGAAGAGACAATAGATTGTTTATATTACAAAAAAATCATCTTTTATGTCTCTATATAGAAGAGAAAATAGATTGTTTATATTACAAAAAAATCATCTTTTATGTCTCTGAATGATAGCACCTTTGTTAGATGAGACAATCTCTTTTATGTCTATTTTTAGAATACTTATTTTATCATTTTAGGGTCAGATATAATATCTTTTGTTTTACACGCTCTCTAATACTTGCTTTTTCAAAGGAAGCACTCTCTAAACTAAAGTGCTTTCTTTTAGTAAAAAAAGCACTATCTCTTTAAAATTTTAGTATGGTGATTATTTACAATTTCGTATGAATTAGATAAATTGGTTTTTTAGAATTTCTCTAAAACTAAACACACTCCCATCTTTGATTTGTTTTTCTTAGAATAGTTTCTAGTTAATTTTCTTCTCAGATGGTTTCAAATAGATAACCACATTAACCTCGTCTAATTATTACAATATATACATATTTGCTTGTGGGCTAAAAATTGAATCTCAAAATATAACTTATTTTAAATGATACTTCGATCCATAAAATAACTTAACAGCTATATTTATGGTAAAATACTCCTTGCAAAAAGTAATTTATTGACTATGAATTGAGTGATATTTATACATCTGTACTTGAGTTATTTGTTGAAATGTACTGGTTTAATGTATTAGCTCTTAGCTTCCAACCACTACCACAAGACTGTAGGCATTTGAACTTCAAATCCTCTATGAAGACCAAGACCCATTTTTATGAATTTTTTCATTCTCATCTCAATGAAGTCTTTCTTTTTATCTTGAAAGTCATCGTAAAAGTCATATATTGTCTCTATGTGGATTTTTCTTCCTCTTCACTACGTGAAAGTTGTCTGTATCGCCTATGTGTGCTTTGTTTTCCTCTTCTCTATGTGGAAGTTGTTTTTGCCGCTTCTTTGTGAGTATTGTTTCTTGGTACGATTTCCTTTGTGATTTGTGATTAGGTCATCTGAATTATCAAATGTACCAACTTTTCATTATTGATATATTGCATGACATGTGCTTATACCATTTGAGTTATCAAACATATTTATTATACTTTTTATAAATATTTGTAACAGATTCACCTCTCACTATATTCTTTTATTACATTCAATAAATTATTTCTTTGAAGCAATTTGTAAATTTTTTTTGATTGAATCGTTCATGTCTAATCAATGAGGCTCTAGCATTGTTTGATTTAGGAAAAATTAAGAAAAAGTAATGTAAAGTTAAAAGATTTCATATCTGATTTAATGCGTATTTGGTAAGAGTATTAAAGAGGCATATTGTATTAATTATATATGTGGAGTAATTGGGTAGGAAATTACGCATCGCGATGACAACTACCAAAACACCTAATACTGAACAAAAATGTTATAAAAAGTGTATTAGGAATATCTTGATGAGAGTTGTGTATGATAAAAAGCTCACTATTAATATTGACATAAATACTGCTACCAAACGTGGCATTTCAAAAGTTGTGAAAAAGAAAATAAAAGAAAAGTCTTATTAAACTAAAGAATATTTTAATACTTTCTTTATAATTTTCAACTCAACCCAAATAGAGACCAATGGTATAACAATAGATTTTTGTTCATCACATTTTTCAATAGATGTAAGTAAAGATAAATATCCACCCAAAGTAATTTGAAAAAAAACTCTAAATATATCTTATAAGTAAAAGGATGGATCAAATTTAAATACCATTTACGTTGTAAATTGTGTACAAATCTTTGTCAAATTTTCTCCTGAATCTAACGGCTATTATTCTTGTTGTTTTTATTTTGTTTTAATAATCCATATATACAATAAATGGAATGGTAAGCCCAAAATCAATCCAGTCATTTAATTTAAAACTAAGTCAACCCAAAATCAGATCAGTCAATCTAAAATGTTCGAGTCAAAAAATGAAGCAAAGCACATAAGAGTACACTGGTGATACCATCTTTTAGATTTTGTCATATTTCTCGTTGCTCAATTCATTGAGTTTTGAAATTGCTAATTTTATGTTCGTATTATTAATTAGCTAGCATAAATTTTATTTTATTTTTTCTATTTAATCGATCTACTAACTTTATAAGCGGACCGACTATCACCTTGTGCGGGCGGTTCAAACGCACAAGCCCCCAAGATGTAGAAGGTCCTCAAAATCTCACGTGCTAGTGGTGAGTGATGATGGTGAGGGCATCAGAGATTTAAAATTTTGATAATTACTGCGCATGAAGACAATGGGGATGGCAAATGAAAAACTTTGAGTAGTGAAGATGGATGTGAAATCAGATGTTAAAATTAAGAAAATGAAGAAATGTAATCTCTATAGAGAAGATGATGCAAACCGTTGTCAATGAAGAAGATGCATTTTAAAGTTTCCCTTTTTAATCTTTACATAATCAAGTGAGCTCCGTAGACAAGCTCAACCATTAATGAACGTCACCAAAAATTGGTTATTTACATTTGCCAAAAGGATTCATTTGATTCATAACATGTATGAATCTTTTATGGTAATAAAATGTTTGAAGTAATGTGCGTCCTTCAAATAATATAATTATAAAAAAAATGATCCATTAAACATTTTTTTTATTGAATTGAAGAACTCAACTCTTTTGAGGTGGGATGAAATTTCATGGAGGACTCCCACATACAGACCCGGTCCTGAAGTTTTGAGGGCCTTGGGCGAGTTCAGTAAAATGGCCCTTCAATATATATATATAGGGCGGATCCTGTGAAAACCCTCTTGAATATGTAAACTGTGAACAAATCATATTCGTTGATTGTATTTCATCCGATGGACATGAATTTTTATAGATTTATTATTTAATTTTTCAAAAATATAATTAATATCTTATTTATGCTTTGTTAGATTTATTCCTTGATTCTCTCCTTTAAATTTGGAATGAAACGTTTAATTTTTTCTCACTCCTTTGAATGAGTTTTTCTCTCTTCTTTAAATCGGAAATCGTTCTGATTTTTTCATCTGATCTTAAAAACACATATGTGCACCAGAAATACAGATGTGCATCTATTTAAAACCCAGAAACACAGACGTGCACCAACTACGACTGAGATCCGTGAAACTCAGAAACACAGATGTGCACCAAAAACACAGATGTGCACCAACTACGACTGGGATCCGTGAAACACAGAAACACAGATGTGCATCTATTTAAAACCCAAAAACACAGATGTGCACCTATTTAAACCCAGAAACACAGATGTGCATCTATTTAAAACCCAGAAACCCAGATGTGCATCTATTTAAAACCCAGAAACACAGATGTGCACCAACTACGACTAGAATCCGTGAGCCGACATTTGGACGGTGAGGTTCAAGGCGCTTGGAGCAGAAACCGGCGCCTCAGCCTCGGAGGAGGGCAGCAGGTTGCTGATGTGGATGACGGGAGATGTTGTAGGGGATTTCTTCATCCGATTTGATGAATGTGGCGGTGGTGTTGCTGTCGTTGTCCTCAATGACGAAGCCGACCTTACCATCTTTGATGTCGAGAGCGTGCGTTAAAACCCACATAAACCTATCTTGGTAGATCTGGAGATGAAGAGGATGATTTATGAGAGATAAGAGATATGGTGGCGACAATTAAAGAAACAATATCTTGATAATATGTAATTAATAAAAAATCAATAATTAAACATTAATTTAAAATTTTGTTGACTGTAGAATGATTTATGATTAAAGGATATGATTAGTTCACAGTTTACATATCCAAAGTGGTTTTCATTTGATCCACTCCATATATATATATATATATAGAGGGTGGATCAGTTGAGAACCTTCTTAAGTTGAGAACGTTGTGGACAATTCTGGACCAATCATTTTGGTCATAAAATGACTGTGTTTTAAGTACGATATATATTTTTTCTGACATTTTATGATTTATTAATTTGTTCACTGATTATTCGTACAAATTCAGAAAAAAAAATTCACTGAATAAAAGAAATATTCACTGTTGAAATCCACAAAAAATTGTAAATTAGAAACAGAATCTAGACAAAAAAATATTTCGGTAAATTAAAATAAAAAAAATAAACCTCAAAATGGCAAGTAAATTTGTTTCAAAAAATGATTCTCATATAATTAACAAAGCATAATAAATAAACATAAAATAGGAATCCATATAATTAATACACTGTTGTTTCATGTATAAAATGATTGGTCCAGAATTGTCCACAACGGTTCTCAACTTAAAGAGGTTCTCAACGGATCTTTCCTCTATATATATATAAAACGGATCAGTTGAGAACCTTCTTAAGTTGAGAACCTTGTGGACAAACGTGGACCAATCATTTTTTATGCAAAACGACTGTGTTTTGATTACTATCTCCCTTTTTTTGACTTCATTTATTATACTTTATGGTTTGTATTTAATAAGGTATATTACATAAATTTAATCTCATTAATAAAGAGTAAATTATTCCAATCATATATTTAATTTCCTTTCTTTCCTCCCCAATTATATACATATCTTATTCATGTATATCAATTGTCTGAGTACAAAAACCACCTACTTTCTTCTTCTTCCATGCTTTCCATTACAGAGGACGATTGACGGAGTGCACACGTAGGTAAGAGCCATGAGATCCGAGCTGTGAAGCGTGGCATGCATGCACTGTGGGAGATTATGGCTACATGTCCCCTTATTCGTAGACAAATTTTATTTCTGTCTTTAGTGTATATTGAATTTTGTGGTTATGTGAAGTATAAATTTGAGTTGCGGTGATGGCTGGTTTGAGTTTGTAGAATTGGAGATTTTTTTTTGTTTTTATGACTGAATTGTGTGTTGGTTGTTGAATTGTATGAATTTCTTTGCTTGATGTGTTGAATTTTATGACTACATCATAGTTGTAAAATTTATAGTGAATCTATATGTCACAATTTTGGAGTTTGAAGTACATAGTTATGATGTAGTAACACTTAATTGCCTTCTTCTTCCTCTTATGTTCTTTTTTTTATAGTTATAATGCATCACATCTAGGTTAGCATGCATGTTCTTTTAACTGAAAGAATTTCTTTGCTTGATGCATTAATACTCAATATTAGCAGTCATGTTCTTTTTTCTTTTTATTTAAAGGACATAGTTATGAACATTGCTGAATGGAGCACGGACAGTGAATCAGAAATGAGTTTTTTTAAGGAGATTCATCACTCGAGTATTCCATAAATCGAGGCGCATGTATTTTAACAATCACATGTAGGCCAGATCTGTCTTCATGTGAATGGTGAGCGGGGTGTGTTTGCTGAAGTTTATGAGTACGTATAGTGAATAATTTTTTTTTATGTTTATGATTGGTTTGGCTTTTCTTGATTGATAAATAATTTTGGGATAGTAAAGTTTTTTTTTTTTTTTTTGCGTTTGTTGAATTTGATATATAGTGAAATTTTTTCTAACAATGGATATTTTTTCTGCAATTTTTTGGCAGCGAACATGTAATTTCTTAGTTTTGGCAGTGAACATCTGACAAGTGAATGGTTGCACAATGAACATGCAATTTTTTTGGCAGAGAACATATATTTTTTTACAGTGAACATGTGATTTTTTTAGCAGTGAACCTTTAATTTTTTGCCATGAACCAGTAAATTTTTAGAGTTTTTTTTATAGTGAACATATATAGTTTCATATATTTGAAAAGTGAAATTGTTTATAAATTTTAATATTTTTTTTAGTTCATTTTCTTGATTTATACTGAGTTTCAATGAACACATACAAAATTCACTGTGAGCACCAAAAAATCATTAATCAGAATAGAATAGAAGGAATCAGCGCTTATCAAAGTATGCAATTAAAATAGTCAAAATCTATTTCAAAATGTACACCATATAATATACCATGGTGAAAAATAATAAAAAATATTTATCAATTTTTTCATAGAAAATCTGAACAAAATATTTATTTTTAAAGAAAAATACAAATAAAATAAAAGTAGTGTTGCATAAACTTTCACCGTTATAATTATTTATTTTTTATTAATCTACTATGTTCACTATTATTTTGCAAATATTTGAATAGTGAATATGGTTTTAAAATTTGAAAATTATTGAATTTTTTCTAAATTATTTATAGGTTTGAATATTTGTTTGGCGGTGAACATCTTTTTTGCAATGTACAACAAGGGGTGTATTTTCGACAGTAAACATATTCACCACAAATGTTCACTACCTTAGTGAAAAAACAAAATTTGCTATCTATTCTTTATTATAAAATATTATTGAATAAATATGAAAAAATTATAATTTAGAAAAAGTTTGAAAAATGTTCATTATTCGAAAATTCACAAAAATATGAAAATATGCAACGGTGAACATTGATTAATGAAAATCTAAAAAATCTTTTTGTTTAATGAAAAATAAAAAAATCTTAAAGCACTAACGATATTTAACTAATTACTACACTTTCCATATCTATCACATTTAAAGAGCATTAAGTAATAAATAAAGTATAATAAATAAACTTAAAAAAGAAAATAAAATGATTGGTCTAGAATTGTCCACAATGATTCTCAACTTAAGTAAGTTCTCAACGGATTCTTCCCCTATATATATATATATATATATATATATATAGATATTCTACTAGTTAAAATGACACCATTTTATATGGTTTTTTACAGATGTTATGATTTACGCATTTTGAAATTTTTAGTGTTTTAGAGATTTTAGTATTTTTGTGATTTCAGATTTTTTGTTTGTATATTGATTTTTTGTGGTTATTAAGTTTCAAATTATATTATTTTAAACTTTTTTGAAATATCATAAAAAATAATATATATTCCTCTAAAACCTCAAATAGCATAGAAATCCCAAAATACTAAAATTTATCGATCTTAGAAATTTAAATTCCTCAAAATCATTTAAAATAACCATTCAGATATAACTTATATATCGTAGAAGGACATATCCGACATTTTAATAAAACTTACATAATTATATTATGTAAAACTTATTTCATTTTAAGGATATAAATAACCATAGAGTTTTTGAACAATGGGAAATATATTTATAATTTCAAAAAATGTTTATATGTAAAAAAACGTTAAATTTAGGTTAGCGTATATCTCTAGTTGAGTTGGTTAGAGTTTCGCCCATGCCTTGTAAAGAGCTGGGTTTGAAACCTAGCTGACTTAATTAATTTCTCTATTTTTAAACTACAAACTGACTGGGCCTCTGCCGCCTGTGAGCTCTGGGTCACCGCCCATCTGGCCCATGCTCAGGAAGCCCCACTAGAATTTTGATAATTATTTATTTATTTTGTAAAAAATGGTATTAGGGAGCATGATATAACTTAATTTGGGAAGGCTAGCAAAAAGGGATAATAAATTTTGTTTACAACATGCAGTTTGAGCTCTAACTTTATCAATGAGAAATAAAATTTATTTTGCTTCCCATTGTCCCAAGTTTCAGGCTACCCTAAGTACTTGCTTCTGACATGCCAGCTGGAAATTTTCAATATGTTTCTCACCATATTCACATCCTCCTCCTTTGCGGTGTTGTTTAAAATAAACTTTGATTTAATGAGAATAATAACTTGGCCTTAGCATTTACAATAACTATCAAGAATATTTATGAGGTCCGCCAATTTTTCTTTTCTTGCATGACAAAAATAAGAGAGTAATATGCAAAAATAGATGAGAGATAGGAGGACTACTTCTACTAATTTTTAAACCTTTCATATTATGTCTTCTCTGCACTTCGCACAACAAGATTGTTAACATCTCCACGCATATAATAAATTAGTAGGGAGAAAGAGGGGCCCTTTCCAAATTTCCCCTCGAGATCTTAAAAAGCTCTTTTCTTCGCCAATAACAATAAAAAAGAGTAAAAATTGCCAAAAAAGCATTGTTTGATCCATTGTATCCATACTAAATCAAAGCCCATGTTTCGCATAATAAATTAAAAAAATTCAAATTAACTCAATGCGTATCAAGATTAGTTTCATTTATGGGTTCAATAGTTGACGCGCGCACAACCGCGTCTTTGAGATCATATTACCAATGAGGTTCCTAATCAACGTGTACCTTGGTTAATCATTGGAGATTTTAATGTCATTGTTACTAGGGATGGAAAAAATGTGGAAAACCTTGGTTTGATGGCAACATCAGGGACTTCAATCAGTTTATGGTTAGAACAGAGGTAACTTGTTCAGGTTATTCAGGTCTCCCTTCACGTGGTCAAACAATCGAAGGGGTCTAGGTAGGGTGTGGGCGAGGCTTGACATCGTTTTAATCAATGGGCAAACCATGATCGATTTCCTCAGACTTACAGTCACCCACTTGGAGCAGAAAGCCTCATATAACTGTCCTCTACTCATTATAATAGAAAATTAAATTCGTGTTAGTCCTGGTTTCATATATCAAAGGCTTTGGTCCTCTCGTGAAGATTTTTAGAAAAACATTTAAAAGACTTGGGAGCGACGCCTTTTATCCCGATCCAGTTTTTAACTTCATCAAGAAGTTGAAGACCTTAGCTAGAAGATTAATCTCTCTTGGAATATCACACTTTTTGATAATGTAGAGATAACCATAAGATAATTAGAGTTGTAGATAAACACTAAAAAAGGGAATTTGTAAGAGGCTTGTTCTGATGCGATTGTCGAGGAGGTGAAAAAGTTGGATGTTAAGTTACAGACAGCCTTAAAGAACAAGTATACTTTACTAAGACAAGGCTAGAATAGGATGGGTCCAATGCGGTGATTAAAACTGCTTCATCTTTCATGCCATCATAAAGAAACAAGTGGCCATCAAAGATAACAATGGCACCACACCATCATAAAGGCAGTGGAGAAGGTCATTCGACACTTTTCAGAGATTCTAAATGGCGATCAATACGTTGAGGCTCTGGATTGTTGTGAAGTAATTGAATCTAGAATCTCCTCAAATCAAAATATAACGGTTGGACCGCTGTCGAGCGTGGAAGAAATCCATGTTGATTTCATGAGAATGAATCTAAAGGGTGAACCAAACCCGGATGGTTCTTTGACTAAATCAACATTAATTCCTGGGACACCTTCAAGACAGATCTTGTTGATTCTACTCGCTGATTTTTCAGAAGAGGTTATCTTGCTGTCGAAGTCACCCACACCACTCTAGCCTTTATTCCTAAAAAATAATCACCAGTAAACCTAGATGATTTGCGCCCAATTAGTCTTTGCAATTATTTTTTCAAAATGATTTTCATGATTTCGAGCAACAAATTAGCTATTTTGCTTCCCCAAATTTTCTGTCCATAGCAAACTGGCTTCATGACATGTCTTAGCATTCATGAAAATGTGATTGTCACTCATGAGATGGTAGCTAACCTAGATAAAAGAATGAGGGATGGTAACATGATGTTTAAAGTTTATCTCATTGAAGCATTAGGTGGGGGTGAGATGGAGTTTATTTTGCAATGCTTACGAAAATTTGGTTTCAAGAAAGAGGTGGTGAATTTGATACTCAAAGTCCAAGACAACAACAACCAAAGCTTCACATGCGTTAGAAGAGCTCATGGCCACAATTATCTACTCTATGCAGATGACATGCTTCTGTTTTCTTCTGGTGATATTGTCCATAAAAAATCTAATGCGGTTTATTGAATTGTTTTGTAGGAGCTCAGGGCATAGTTTCATCCCAAACAAAACAAGAATATTTTTTGGCAAGCTTATCTCCCATGCCAAGTGCCAGCTTAATCATCAATAGATTGACTAGTTGTGTCGCGTTGACTCTTTCTCTGACTTATTTGGTGGTCTCTATTTTCAAAGGCAGAGCAAGTATTCAAGATTTCAAAAGCCTAATCAATGAAGTCAAGTTCAGGTTAGCCGGCTAGAAGAAGAGCTTACTCTCAGAGGGTTGGAGACTATCCTTGTTCAATATGTTTTATCCTCTATCCTCATTCATTCCATGGCGGCTCTGGGGGTACCAAAAGGCATCCTTAATAAACCGGAAAGTCTTTTTGCTGCTTTCTTGTGGGATGTCAATGGGGTAAGCGTTGTAACAGCCCCGACCCCTTACTGTCGATATTGTCTCACACTTAGTCGCCCCGTTCGGCGGTGGGTTTTACCTCAAAAAGCCTCGACACTAAGTAAGGAGTCTTAGCCCTCATAAGGAAGCTAAGGATCCCCACCCAGCCGATGTGGGATGTAACACACTAGGTCCGCTTCTGCAGAATGTATGCGTGATATGACCAAGGTGAACCGAATCTCCATAAAATGCAGGTGGGGATGAGCTCTTTACATGCCAAATTAGCATAGTGTATTCTTCAACGGGAGTCAATGTGGCCTCAGTTCATTAAGAACAAGTATGACCTCAGAAACGAGGAAAGAAGTATAGTCTATGGAGAGCTTGTGCCTGATTATTGAAGACATAAAGAGAAATTTCATTCTTCTAGTCGGCAGTAGAGAGTCACCAATATGGGGCACTACTTGTGTAACCCTCCAGTTAAGAAGTCTAGTTCCATAGCAAAGAACTATACCATTAAAGAGGTTCTCTCCAACTTGAATTTGGAAGAGAGAATCTCAAATCCTATTTCTTCCTATGCGAAGGGCACCCTTCAGAATTTGTATCTTTCCCAAGACCTGGATAAGCTAGTTTGGCTAAAATATAAAACTGGGATGGTTTCTACCAAGGATTATCGCACCAGCTTGGAAAGGGGGGCGGGCACAATTGGAGGCGTATCTGGCTCAAGGTGATTCCTACGCGCATAAGCTGGTTCTTTTAGAAGCTAAAATATGGAGCGATCACGATAGATTCGTTTATTCAGCAAATAGCCAACTACATGGCGTTTAGATGTAGATGTTGTGAGGAAGAGACCATTGAAACGTTCAATCATTTATATGCTGAGGGTAAACTCATCCTGACTTTCAAAATGAATTCCCTTAGCTAGGCGGAGCTCGACATGCTCCTAATGATTATGTGATAGGTTAATAGGGTTTGTGCGCCACGACACTTGGAGATTAAAGAAATTTAATGGGATTTTAAAAGCGGTTTGGACACGGACAGGTATTGGAGTGCAACAACCTTCCGACATCTAGTTGCTTTCAAGCTTGTCCCAAAGTCATATAACTGTATAGCTCAGAGCATCTTGGATTCTTCATAAGACAATCTTAGATTTTTCCTTTGGAGCAGTAGGCAAAACTTCACTTTAAACTGTTGGTTGGTAGATAACTGAGACAAGGAGATGTTGGATAAAGATATCAAGCAAAGCCTTTAGTGGCATGCCCCTTAAGCGCCTTAGCGCTAATCCCTTGTAATCTGCTAGGGGCTACATGCCCTCTTGCCATTCTACTACTTTTGTTTTTAATAAAATCCTTCCTTTTAAAAAAAATTCCAGTTTGCTTTATCAAACGCCTTACTCATATCAAGTTTCGAAGAAAGCTGCACAATCTTTCCTTTCTTTTGTTCTTCATGTTGTGCAAAATCTCTTGAGCAGTCAAAATATTATCTTGAATGCACCTTCCTTTAACAAGAGCGGGGTGAGATTCTCTAAATTTAACTTGGACAGATCTCTTGCAATCGATTAGCCAAGATTGTTGCCACATGTTTATAAATAACATTGCATAGGCTTACATGTTTCAAATCTATATTATTTGTAGGAGAGGGAACTTTTTGAACCAAGACAACATGAGTGAAGTTTATACTCTTTAATAGGAGTGCCAAGGAAAAAAAAGCAAAATAGCATCACAAATATCATCACCTGTTAAATGAAAAAAATTATTGATAAAAGTAGCAGCCATACCGTCAAGGCACAATGCTTTTTTTTATGCATTTGGTGCAGCACCCTTTCAATATCCATTCTGTTCAAAGGCCTCAAGAACTTACGATTCATGTCATGATAAACTTTGATAGGAATTTCACTAATAATACCATCCATGTTAGATGTTTGTTTTGCTCAAAACAGATCATTAAAGTAACTAATAATTATCTCTTCTATCTTTTGTGGGTTACTTTGCCAATTGACATTACTTTCTTTTAAGCCATGAATCAAATTTTAATTTCTGTTTACCATAGTAGTCATGTGAAAGAAGAATGTGTTTTATCACCATCACCTTACCTTAAACTTTTTTTCCAATATTTCTCCTCACCTCTCAAGGAATTCACAAGTTCTTCCTTTGTCTTCGCCAACTCATCGTCTCTCCCAACCTAGTCATCATTAGTCTATAGTTGATGAATATTCTTTTTATTCTTCTAATCGCTTCTCAGACTCGTGCCTAACTTCTATTATTTTATTAGCAACTCTGAATAATTTTGAGCCATATAATTTCTTCTCCCATCTCCTCCTCGCAACTTCTTCACATTCCTCCATTGAAATTCATCTAGGATCAAAAAAACTTTTATCTCATACTTCTCTTTTCATTATCTGTTACCAAGAGTAGAGTAGTTCAATCACAAGGTATTGAGATGATATATTCAAGCATTTGGAAAAGTAAACCTCCATCAAACCGTAGTCATTCCTCTATCCGCCCTTTCCATAATCATACTTTTCATTTTCTATTGTCACTACATTTAAAATCATCACCCACATATCCGACATCAGTCATCTTGTGAGGGAAAACAAAAATATTTAAAGGATTTGGATCTCCATCCTGCTTAATTAAACCACCTTCTTTTTTAAAGCTATTTAAGGTAGTGTTGAAGTCTCCTAATAACATCCAATTTTGACTCTCTGAAGATGCGAGACCTTCCAATTCTAACTAGAAGACAATATTTCTTTTTGGGTCCAGGTGGGCATAAATTCTAGTCAGGTCAAATTCTTCAACTCTCCCTTCCTCTTTGGTCACAAAGTCTTGGGTGCTCTCGCTCGAAAATGACGTCGTTTTGTATCGTTTTCATTAAAACACTCATTCATATTTATTATGTTCATCAGATGAGCTTTTATGTTCATCAGATGAGCTGCTATGTTCATCAGATGAGCTACTATATTCATCAGATGAGCTGTTATGTTCATCAGATGAGCTGTTATGTTGATCAAATGAGCTAATATGTTCATCAGATGAACTGCTATATTCATCAGATGAGCTATTATGCTCATCAGATGATATGTTCATCAGATGAGCTTTTATTTTCATCAGATTATGTGTTATATTCATCAGATTTAAAAAAGAGTGAAATAGTTTAATGAAATCAAAGTAAAACGACTTCATTTTCAAGCGAGAGCACCCATCTCTCGGTCCACCCATGAGTCATTGCTCTTTTATGTTCAAATTTATGGCATGCTCACTGACATCCATCAACTCAATTTAAACTTTTTTCTCACCATGCCTCCCGATACACTTATTAAATCAAACATAAAGTCATTTTCGTATTTTAATGCCTCCCGAGCCCTTTCTACAAACACCTTATATTTTTGTTTCACCTAGAATCACGCAAGTCAGGAGATCCTTCTATCTCAACTCCTTGAGCTCAAAAATTGTTAGGGGATCTCTCAAACCAAGGCAATTCCAGTACAACACCCTCGTTGCAAAGATGGTGGCGAGTTAGAGGCCGCCACTAATTTCCGTTCTTGGATGTCTTCCCTCTTCCTCTTCCCAAATATAGAATTAAAATTCATCAAACCCTCGTCTTGGATATTATGTCTCACAAATCTCCTTCATGGCTTTGGTTTCTCCAAATCTTGAATATTATTAGTGTCGGTGCGAACAAAATTCTTTTCATTTTCTAAATTTGATTCAACTACTTTGAGAAATAAGCAGACATCTCGAGCCGCATAAGGTCGTCCTCAATTATGCTTTCCTCGATATTCGCCTTCTCTTTGATGATTTGGACAATTAGCCGGCCTTTGAGTGAACTCTGACACCTCATCCAACCCTTTCCGATCAATGTCATATGGAACAATACTCCAAATTTTACTGCAAGTGCCGGCTACTTTCTTTTTTGGGATAAAACTCAAAAAGGCCCTGAACTATCACCACTTACCTAATTGCGGTCAGAACTATCACGATTTCTAAAAAGAGTGCGATGAAAAAAAATTGGTCTGATTTTCTAAAACAAAATTTATCATTACATTCTAACTCATATTATTATAAGACTTAGATTTGTGTGCAAAAATTATATCGTTTGGTTATCAAAATAAATTATATCGTTTTACGCACATAAAGAAAATGATGTCTTTTGATAACCAAACGAAATAATTTTCATGCACAAATCTAAGTCTTATAATAATATTAGTTTAGGAATGTAATAGTGAAATTTATTTTAGAAATCAGTTCATTTTTTTTCTCATCGCACCCTGTTTGGAAATCATGGTGTTCTGAATGCAATTGGGTAAGCGATGATAGTTCAGGACCCCTTTTGAATTTTTCCCCTTTTTTTTTCCCAGAATTTTCTACCGAACTCGCTTTGAAATTTTCTACTCAAAAGGTGGCAGCCGATCGTATTTGAAATCCACCCACATGCACTCACCATCTTCTAGCTTGATATGACATCCTCTACACAACAACTAGTCCAGACTGATCTTTACATGGATTCTGAGCATCCTTGGGTTGCTTTCACCGTTTCCGATTCGCCAGCCTAAAAAATCTCCTCTCTTTTTTTATAAAGGGGATCAATAATGATTCCTCATTTTCCCCTTTGAAGATTCGAACTCGAGAACTATAACCCCTCTCAAGTGAGGTGCTCACCAACTGAGCTATCCCTTATCCCTCTAAAAAATCTCTTTGACATTCCGTTGAACGGCCTCATATTTGTATCCAAAAGGATACATTGTTAAAAACTAAACTTCGGATGGACACTTTTTTCTCACAATTTTCAACAAGAGTTGATTCTAAAAACAATATGGACAATGTTCTAAAATTTTATCCGCTTCAAACTCAGACTGAAACTTTAATTAAAAAATATTTTCTCCAACTTCGACCATTTGCCGTTCATCCTCTACACGTCTGATATGGTTTTTTTGTTGCTGTAGGGCTTAAATGCGAGTAGCTTGCCATTCAGGCTAGCACTACAATCTAATCTTTTAAACCTTCTCTATAGTCATTTTCTGAAATTACAATTTTTTTTTCCACCCACTGTTAAAACTATCTAGCCTAACTTTGTAGCTAAGAAATTTCTGTCCATTTTTTACTCCCAGATAGTCACTACTATGCAGAGAGAAACTCTGTGTAAAAGAAGCACTAAAACAAATTATAAAAGAAATGCACCAAGAGACATTATAGAGTGGAACTTTCCATACTCATCCACTAATGTCACCATTTGATGGTGGAGTGTAATGGAAACACCACTTAGGAACATTTGAGAGTGGGATTTTCCATACTCATCCACTAGTGTCACCACTTTGGTGGTGGAGTGTAATGGAAACACCACTAAGGAACATTTGAGAGTGGGATTTTCCCAACTCATCCACTAGTGTCACCACTTTGGTGGTGGAGTGTAATGGAAACACCACTAAGGAACATTTGAGAGTGGGATTTTGATACTCATCCACTAGTGTCACCACTTTGGTGGTGGAGTGTAATGGAAAACACCACTAAGGACCATTTTTAAGAGTGGGATTCATCATCATTTCCCATCTTCAAATCCCACTCACATATCATCTATAAAACCTTCCTTGCCTCTCCCTTACATGAATCCTCAAGGCCATATTTGGGTAAAGAAGGGACCTAGGTGCAACACTTGAGTCCAAGGTAAATCATGGTTTTGCTTGGATACAACATCTTTATCGACTAATTTTGTCATGTCCTTAGATTAAACTTACGGGTCAAATATTTGATTTAGGTATAAGTTATAAATTCTCCTTTGCAAACACCTTGTGCAGCTGAGAAACTTGAACGGGCTGAGACTGAGACCCCGGATGTCCTTGTCTAAGAAAGAAAAAGGTTTGGCAGATACTAGCATTGGCTGTGAAAGCTCTTTTTACTAATTAAAGTATATTTACTAGTCACCTGAAATCATATGTGAGAGTGCATGCTAATTGAAAAATAGTGGTCTTGATGGTACTAGCCTCAAATTGCCACCATGCTTGCAACTATCAGTCCTAAATCTGTTAAGTGCAGACTCATAAGTAGACGCACGAATTCAGATAACCCACGCATATATATGTCTGTCACCTCATGTTGCAAATTCATGCATGACATATTATAGTACAAAGTGTTGGTCATGCTGATTGTATTTTCATGTGCACTCACGATCACCCGACTGTCCACGGCCTAATGTCACAAGTAAAACATTATTCCACCTCAGCACTGGTAACCCCTTGCACTCGATCATATCTCTGCTTATTATGTGATTTTGTAGGTTCATCCTCTGTTCAGCAATTCCACCCACCAGCACTTGTAACTGAAACCGATGCATGGCCTAGATGCTGCACCCTTCTTGTTCCGTAAAGCATCTTCAAGTGTTCATGATTTCTGTGATTTTGCTTCTTGACCAGATGAGATAGCAAGTCAAGGACAGTTTGACTGTGTCCTCCTCCTAATCCACATTTTAAATCTTCCATGTATACAACTCAGTACATTGTTTTCTTCTGATTTATTAGAGTCTTGGATTAAGTTCACACAATTCTTTTACTGTAAATGTTCATCTGCTAATCATCAATGAAGACATCTCTTCAATTACATCCTTACTTAAAAGCTCTCTGTATATATTGAAGAATGACCGCCAATGAGGCCAACTGACAACTCTCATTTAAGTATATTATTAAACCTAGAAAAGCATTGCAACAACTGTTACATCCACTACCTAAAAGAGCCTATTGAGTTGAACAGTTCTTGCTGCAAATGGGATGGTAGCAGAAAGTTACTCTCCTCCATGTTAGATCACAAGACTATGCAGGTGCCACTGCTCCAGCCTTGCAAGTCGGGCACCAGTACGGGTCAAATATTTGATTTAGGTATAAGTTATAAATTCTCCTTTGCAAACACCTTGTGCAGCTGAGAAACTTGAACGGGCTGAGACCCCGGATGTCCTTGTCTAAGAAAGGAAAAGGTTTGGCAGATCGATACTAGCATTGGCTGTGAAAGCTCTTTTTACTAAAGTATATTTACTAGTCACCTGAAATCATATGCTAATTGAAAAATAGTGGTACTAGCCTCAAATTGCCACCATGCTTGCAACTATCAGTCCTAAATCTGTTAAGTGCAGACTCATAAGTAGACGCACGAATTCAGATAACCCACGCATATATATGTCTGTCACCTCATGTTGCAAATTCATGCATGACATATTATAGTACAAATTGTTGGTCATGCTCATGTGCACTCACGATCACCCGACTGGTAACCCCTTGCACTCGATCATATCTCTGCTTATTATGTGATATCCTCTGTTCAGCAATTCCACCCACCAGCACTGGTAACTGAAACCGATGCATGGCCTAGATGCTGCACCCTTCTTGTTCCGTAAAGCATCTTCAAGTGTTCATGATTTTGCTTCTTGACCAGATGAGATAGCAAGTCAAGGACAGTTTGACTGTGTCCTCCTCCTAATCCACATTTTAAATCTTCCATGTATACAACTCGATCAGTACATTGTTTTCTTCTGATTTATTAGAGTCTTGGATTAAGTTCACACAATTCTTTTACTGTAAATGTTCATCTGCTAATCATCAATGAAGACATCTCTTCAATTACATCCTTACTTAAAAGCTCTGTGTATATATTGAAGAATGACCGCCAATGAGGCCAACTGACAACTCTCATTTAAGTATATTATTAAACCTAGAAAAGCATTGCAACAACTGTTACATCCACTACCTAAAAGAGCCTATTGAGTTGCTGCATCCTAAAGATGGTAGCAGAAAGTTACTCTCCTCCATGTTAGATCACAAGACTATGCAGGTGCCACTGCTCCAGCCTTGCAAGTCGGGCACCAGT